>JASVEL010000647.1:0-216420 GCA_032618575.1 Nicotiana noctiflora
GAAAATATGAGAAATAATAGCAACCAAGTTTAATAGAATCAAGAAAAAAACTATATCTTCAAAGGATTTTATAGAAAATCTGGAAGAGAATTGATACATATAGGAGGAACCCAAAATCACCTCACCGTCGTTCTCTTAGATAAGTATGTAAAATGACCCCCTTTTTATTTATTTATTAAAAATGTGTAAATAAGTATTTATATAGTGGGTGAAATGGGTTACGGGTTCTGGATTACGAGTTATATTAAAAGGGCTTGGGTCAGATCTCTCCAATGTTGCTTTCCATGTAGCATTTTAATTGCTCGGTTGGACAGGGGTTAAAAATAAGAATAATTTTACTCACTTTTCCAATTGTAGGCCTTTAAACGGCGTGATAGTATAACGAGGGAGAGAAATGTACTATTTACCAAAATAAAGGGATATATTAGCACATTTTCACTAAGTAAAAATCCCATTTTTGTTAACACCGAAATACGTTGCCCTTCTGCATAAACATGGATTTGCTTTCCACATGGTTTGCCCTTTTTTCCTTTAGGGGTCGTTTGGTAGGAGGTATTAGAAAATATAATGCAAGCATTAGCTTTATATATTACTAATACTTTGTTTGGTACTTTTTTTCAACACATCATACTTGGCATTATCCTATGCATAAGTAATACATAGAAAACCATGATATTAGTAATACCAAAGCTTTAATGCATGCATTAGCATGGTTAAAGATAACACTATCCTTAAAGTCTCTTAAAGCTAAAGAATATGAAGGGCATTTTTGTAAGCAACTATTTTTAAAAAATAATTATGCAATGCATTATAATTTGAATAGATCACACAAAAAATACTTGCATTATTAACACATGTATTACTGATCTATGCATTATTAATACACATTATTGCGCACTTTCTTATACCAAATGACCCCTTAGGACTTAGCTACCCATACGACGTCGTTTGTGTTAAGAGCCTTCGCGCGGCGAGGTTTTAGCAGGGTTTGGTTCCGCCATCGTCATTGGAAACTCAAAGTGCCTCGCGCAGCTGGTTTATGTTCAACTCTACTAACACAGCATTGGCGTTGCCATGGTTCTATCAAACAAGAAATTGAAACAAAAAGTAAGAGCAGCTAATGCTGAACTACTCGCTGCATCGGAGTCGGAGCTTAAAAGAAATTCCACCAACGTGGAAGACCCAAATCCAAAATCCCTCAAATCTCTTCTAGATTCAGTGACTCAGAAGCCCAGATTATCCAAGAGGGATAAACGTAGAGAAAAGACACTTACTTCTCAAGAAGAAGAAGAGGGTGGGCCACCGGAGCAGAAGAAAGAAAAAAATAAGAAGAGGAAGAGACATGAAAGCGAGAAGGAGAATGGGGATCTTAAGACAGAGAAAAAGCCTATCAAGAAAAAGAAGAAGAAGAAGAAGAAGAAGAAGAAAAATAAAGGGAAGCAGAGCTTAGAAGATACGGGAGTGAAGGAGGGTGTGACTGTTGGGGATGGAGGAAATGGAGAAGCAGAAGCAGTAGCAGTGGAGCCTAATAAAAGCGTTGAAAGGTATGAAATACTGAAATTCTTCACTTTGTCATATTGGCCTTGTTTTTTCTCTTCTGGAATGGTGTTACAAAGGAGTAGCAGTGTTGCTTTGTGATTTAAAAAAAAAAAAACTCTTTCTACTTCAGTAAGTTAAATAGTAAAACTGTTGGTCTATGTTTGGTCCGTGGTTTTGCGCATGACAATTAAAATAACCATTCCTATCATAAAAGTAGAATTTCCTCTTGTGAAGATGCTGAACTTATCTAGTAATTCAGAGTATTGGAGACTTAAGGATTTTTGCTCCAAAAAGGAAGGCTCGAATCATGGGAATCCTCGCGTGGCGGATGGGCTCCTTCTTCCACAATCTAATATCCATTGATTGTAGATGCAGATAGTAAACACTAGCTGTTCTCTCTATGAACAAAAAGTGAGTTTCCTAACACCCATAGTGGTGTTTATACAGACTACACTATAGGAGCTAGGGTTAGACCTAATGGGTCGGCTAATTATTAATTTAGTTAACACCATGATACGTAATTGGATAAAAAATATGGTTATAACAAAATTACTCGAATAAAAAAAGATAGAAAACTAGGGTTTAAAATAGTGAAAGACAAGAATTTAACTATAAGGATGTGACATCTCTAGATTCAGATTTGATTACACTCCCACTGTCTTGCAGCCCTATGAACACACAACTTGTTGAGGTCTCAGAATATCTAATTAAATACTCTTTCTTCCCCTTGGGCCAATTTGCCTTATTTGTGAGAGGAATCGTGAACATAAGCTGCACATCCCCAAGGTCTCAAGACACTTAGGTCGGGTTTTCTACCAGTACATAACTCATATGTCACTAGCATAAGATACACGAATTACCTTTTGGGAGCCAATCTTAGGTGCCCTCCTTGGTTGAGTGCATTCACTAGAATAGGACCCATTTGGTCACAATTGTGGCACTTCATTTTTGTCATATTTTTCTTTTTTTCATGTTTCTTCTCGCATTCTGAGTCTTCTTGTTTGGTTGACCCTTACCTTTCCAGTTCCCTTTGGCTTTACGTTTAAAATCCCCTCGAGCTAGAAGTTGCAGACATATGCACCTTCACACTATGTTTGCAAGCCTCAAGCCGTTCTTTTCCAGCTCACAATACTCTCGTCATGACTTAGGTGCATCTTCATATGCTCCCAACTCTAAGGCAGGGACGAGTGACTGCTTGGACTTGTTGCTCATCAGCCAACTTATGGCTCGCATCTGCCAACTCATTTATCATATTTGACATTATCCTTAGGTGCTTCCTCATGTTGTGCTCTGGGCACTTCTTATAGGTGTCAAATTTGATAGTGAACGACCTAAGTGATGTAAAAGAAGAATCTATATTAAATTTTATTAATTTTGGCCAAAATAATGTTCGAGCTCAAGTCCCAAACATATGGACTTATTTTCAAGAAGCGCAAGAAGTCCAAGAAGCTCAAGATTGATTTCTAGAAACCAAGATTCTTTCCTTCTAAAAATAGGATTTATTTTATACCTTTTAGAATTAGAATTTTTCTTTTAGTAGGATTCTAGTTTCTTTTCCTTCTAGAATAGTGATTTTACTTTCCTTGTCTTTAAATATTATATTTTCTTATTAGAGTAGGAACTGCAATCATCAAATAGGAGACCCTAGTCCTATATAAAGGGTTCTCATGCTTGTAAAAAGAAATTCATGTTTTAGAGACAAGGAAAGTAAAATCCCTATTCTACAAGGAAAAGAAACTAGAATCCTACTAAACGGAAAATTCTTATTCTAAAAGGAATAAAATAAATCTTATTTACTTCTTGAAATCAATCTTGAGCTTCTTGGACTTCTTGCGTTTCTTGAAAATAAGTCCATATGTTTGGACTTGAGCTCTAAAATATTATCTTGGCCAAAATTAATAAAATTTAACATAGATTCTTCTTTTACATCTGTTGCAATCTAAATTGGAGGAGATCATAAGAAAGATTGTTATTAGTTTATGGGGTTGTACACGAAGCATGCTGAGTTGTTCTTTGTTGGGGAAGAGCTGTTTTGCAGAAGCTAGACATAAGTTCCATTCTCTACACTTTGATCCCTTTAGTTTAGTTTCTTTATTTATACATTTACCATATTACCCTTGTAATAGTTTCACTTTGATCCCTTTAGTTTAGTTTCTTTATTTATACATTTACCATATTACCCTTGTAATAGTTTCAGTTTGACCCCCTATCCATTATCTAGGCTTTTCTTTTTATACTGCCTTGTAACCAATTTTAGAGGTAATCAATGAAAATTATCCTTTAGCTCTCCTTAGTTTAGCTTAGTTTTTAGCTAGATTTGTCCTCAAATTCTATCTTGCATCATTTGGTATCAGAGCATCGCTCCTCTGACCCATATGGAGATTTTCTTGGCAAGCCAACATTCCCTATATGGCCGTGGAAGTTCTTATGCTCATGGAGTAAATCTGTACAATTACGGTGGTTTGGAGTTTGCGGCTTCCTCGTTTATGAGCACTGGACCTTATGATGGACTTGCAACACACTCAAGCACCTATTACCATTCCGGAGACTATGGGGCATATGGGGGTTACACACCGCCTGGGGATTTAGGCTACAATTTCGATCCTAATGTGATCTACTACTTATTCTCCAGCTTCACAGGGTCAACAACGTAAGAAAAACTGGGCGGATAATAACCAATATTCATCTGAAGTGAATGAGGAGCAGGAGGTTTATGAGACATCGAGTGGACCTATATTGGCAGCTCCTTTAGGAAAGCTTGAATCGTCATCCTTCATTATTACTGAAGCTCCAACGAAAAAGATAACATTGGCAGAAGTCCCACTGAAATCCACTGTTGTTGGGTCTTTATTTAGAATTCCAAAAGCATCGCTGGAGGGTTTACCATCGGATGATAAAGACCTTGAGTTTCAGGGGAATGATTTATAGGTGAGACTGACTGAGAATGAGCTAGACAAAAGTGGAATAAAAAAGGAAGAGGTTGGATATGAGCACAAGGTGCTCTATGAAATGCCAAGCAGAGAAATATCTGGTCATTTACTATTGGAAAAGGAAAAGCATTCTTCTCTTGCACGCAAGCTGTTTGATGAAATGCCAACTTATGAATTAAAGGGCTCTTTCCTTAAATTGGCTTCTGTCTCTGAAAATCTAATAGACACTGGCCAACTGGAGATGATGAGAATGGCAAACGATGAACTAAATTCAGAGACTATTGGAATACTGGAAGTTCCATTGGAGGAAGAGAGCTGGGAAGGAGTCAAATTCCCAAAAGGGGTGGGGTGTCCTGTTCTTGAGAATCAGTTGGAGCTAGTGGTGCATCCACCTAATAGTGATGACCTTGATTGGCGCAGTGCGAGCATTATTCTTATAGTCGTAATATTGACGTCGACGAGCCTGTCTCGTTATTAGCATCGCATGAATATCTGCAAGTCCAAAACACTCATGCAAATAAGGGTGTTACTGACAAAGTAGCTGACTCAATCATCAAGTCCAAAAAGGTATATTCTCTTGTTAAGTTAGTAAGGGAAGATAGACTACTTTTATCTAGTAGTTTCACAGCTTATGCACTTGGTGGTGATATCTTCAGAAGGAGAGCTAATAGTAGCTTGCTAGATAGCGCCAAACCTGTTGAGTTTGTAGATGGAAGCCTTTCTCCAACTCGTAGCCAGCTGCTAGAGAATGTAATTACTGATGAGGGGGGCTTCAAAATTGGGCATGATCAAAGGTATAAATTTGAGGAGGAATGGGCGAGGCAAGAATCAATTGCTATGACTGACAATGTGAATGTGGCTACTTCTGAGCTTGAAACAAGACAACTGATCTAATGGAAGATGATAATACGTTATTGCCGCAAGTTCTTGCTAAAGCTGTTGCACGGTATGGTATTGAGAGTTGTGATGCAATTCTGAAACCCTTATGGAAGGTTTATAGATCATGCGGTGACAATGATCCAGATGGTGATGGGAGTCCATCCTCCAACTATGACTTTGATTTAGAGAGTGAGTCCACATAGTCTAGCAGCACCAGAACTTTTTATTATAATCACCTACACCTCCTTACTTTGTCTAAGAAGTTGGATAAGTCAGAGAGAAAAGAGATATCAGTAGTTGAATTGGTGAATGATGGGCTTTTTAACGTGCTGCTAAGAGAGGTTTTATCAGGAAAGACACTTCTCCTATTTGTTAGGTTAAGGAACTTGGGACTTGAACCAGATAATATAGCATTGACAAGAATAGGAAGTGCTTGTTCCATTTTGAATGCAATGAGAAGTAAGTTCGGTGGTACATCACTACATCTGTGGGATCCAGGAAGTAGTCCGAGTATCCATGTTGCTAAGACTATCCCATATCATACAAATAAACTGATACACTTGGTGATTGGCTCTAGTTCAATTGGTTCTATTTTAATTGCAAATGGAACAATGAAAAGGATAATTTCAAGCTCTCAAGAAACTAGAGATGGGAGCTATGATTTCAACGAAAAAGTTACTGACTTGCACGTACTGCATAGCTTTCAGAAAGCTGTTGCTATTCAGTGGCGTTGTTGTACTCTTTCTTCGGCAGTCGATGGTTCTAGCTCTGTTATTATAAAACTTCTTCTATGGATATTTATGCACCGAAAGGAGTTCTTGAAGAACATGAAGGAGTTTCAGAACTGTAGTATGTTCTATTCATGTGATGCAACTCAACACAAACGGCTGATGGTTGAGCTAGAGATCGCAGAATTTTCGCAAGCTGAATTCTCAAATGAGGAAAGTCAGAAGGTTGTGATAGCAGTTAGAGAAGCTCTTGATACATCACTCTTGTTGCTGCAGTGGAAAGAGAATCTCGGGTTGGTTCCAACTCAAGATCACTTCTTGAAAGAGGTTGTATTAGACTTTTTAGCAACAGACAATGATGGGCTGTAGTGGGTTCCATGATGGTGGTATTCTCTCTGCATACTTCAAGTGGAATGATGCCACAACAGATGGTCCTAAACACGTTGAAACCATTATTACATGGGCTAAATTTGAAGGATTGTGCTTAGATGTGCTTGACAAATTTAGAACTTTTATCACGGATACCTTGAGAAAGGCTAAACTTTCTTCCAGTAATCTTCATGGGGTTATTTTGCTGGTGCTTCTACTCAATTTCTAATTATTCAGGAAATTGCTAAGAAATTACCGAAAAAGATCCTAATTCTACAGTTAATCTTGATGAAGTTGTTGCTTGGGGTGCTGCAGGCCAGGCTGTTGCATTGACTGAAGAGCATCGTGAACAAAATTATTTCAAGATAGTTAAAGGTCTTGAGAGTTTATACTCTAATTTTCGAGTTCAGGATATGATGTCTTACAAAATAAAAGATACTAGGCAGAATATTATGTGTACAGACAAAGAGATTGAATTGTTGACTTGGGGTGGATGTAATGCTTTTCCCCTTGGAGGTGGAATTTATAGTCTACACGATGGTGATGATTTCGATATGCCCTTGATTGCCATCAATTTGAGTGCCTCACTGTCTGAAAATTCCAGAGAGCTACTCCAAATGTATGCAAGCTTTACAAAAGTTGCTGGTGTTAATATCAAAGGGTGGAGCTTGTTTCTTTCATTATGGAAATTAGCACGCCAATATTTTGGGAAACTTTGTCCCCCAATTGGCACTTATACGCAGAGGAATGGAAGTGATAATCAGAAGTTTCAAGTGTCAAATTATTTACATATATGCAGGGTGATGACACAATTTAGTCCATGTGTGACTTTTGACCAAATCTTTACATTCTAAAGGGCACTTGTCGGATGCCACTAAATTTCAAATTCTTCTAGTTTCTAGAGGAGATGTTATACTTGATGGCATAATTATTGCTGGGTGTTTGCATATACCGGTGAATGTTGGCATTTTACTCTTTCCATTTGATCCTGGTGACATTATCACCCTTGAAGACAAGGGTGATTTGAAGGAGAGGGTAATGTTGCACTCTAAATTGGAGGAGATCATGAGAAAGATTGTGATTAGCTTATGGGGTTGTACAGGAAGCATGCTGAGTTGTTCTTTGTTGTGGAAGAGTTGTTTTGAAGAAGCTAGACATAAGTTCCATCCTTTACACTTTGATCCCTTTAGTTTAGGTTCTTTATTTATACATTTACCCTATTACCCTTGTAATAGTTTCAGTTTGACCCCCTATCCATTAGCTAGGCTTTTCTTTTTATACTGCCTTGTAACCAATTTGCCTTGTAACCAATTTTAGAGATAATCAATGAAAATTATCCTTTAGCTCTCCTTAGTTTAGCTTTAGCTTAGCTTAGTTTTTAGCTAGATTTGTCCTCAAATTCTATCTTGCATCAACATCACTAAGTCTAGCAACTGTAGTGCTACCTAACTTAGCTTTCAGAGCATCCCACAAATTCTTAGCAATTATGTGGCTCTTGAATTCCCTCCTGATATCATCATCCATGCTGCTCAGCGACGTAATGCGAGCTAGATTCTTTTTCTTCCAAGCAGTATAAGCCTCATGATCACGCGTATACTGGACTGTAATGCACTGCTCAGGCTCATCCATGACAGTGTTAAGAGTCTGAAGAACCACTTGTTCTTCCGGCACATATTGTAGTTTCATGCTCCAAATCTCATAATTGTCGCCGTTGAGCTTTTCGCCTTTGTTAAGCTCTGCAACAATGTTCTTTGGATCAGTAGACATGGTTTCTTGTGGAACACAAAAGTTCTACACATTTGAAAAACATAGGGTTTAACAATATATAACATGCATGTTTATTGTTTTGCATACATTGAAATGTGTCTGGCAAATTGAAAAAATTAATATACGAACAGAAAATTCCCAATTATTGTCTATGGATTGATGCTTAAATGCAAAATAGCTAAATCAATTCAAGCCTGTGAGAATGCACGGGAGAAAAATCTATTATTGATATTTTAACAATGATTCAATGAGCCCTATATATAATACATATTCTACTCCTACTACATACCAGACTAGGACATATTATAAACCTACTACATATGGGATTATGACATATTCTACTCCAACTATATATAGGACTAGGACTATTTATACATAAGTATCTAACACCCCCCCAAGCCGGTGCATACAAATCATATTCACCGAGCTTGTTACATATGTAACTAATACGAGGACCAGTGAGGGACTTGGTGAAAATATCTGTAAGTTGATCATTCAACATTCAAGGCCACTAAGCTCCCCCTGAGCAACAAAACTGAAATTGCAATGTTCACGAACATTTATCGACGAACGCAAATAAATCTTGAATCATCAACCGGAAAGACGCACGGTGGCTGATTTTTCTGTTCATATGTGACTGGAGTTTTCCGGGATTGGTCGCACAAGGGTTTTCAGATCTGATGTGGTATTGGTATATGCACAGTACCACTGTAGCAGTGATGAACCCTGGGAACAAGACAAAGTTGCCGGAAAATTGCATGGCGATGAGATCTTTCTTCCCGGATGTCACTGGAATGACGCACAACGATAATTTTTTCACTGAAGCTCTGATACCATGTGAGAATGCACGGGAGAAAAATCTACTATTGATGTTTTAACAATGATTCAATGAGCCATATATATAATACATATTCTACTCGTACTACATATCAGACTAGGACATATTATAAACCTACTACATATGCGATTAGGACATATTCTACTCCAACTATATATAGGACTAAGACTATTTACATATAAGTATCTAACAAAGCCAAATCACGAAATAAAAATATTCCAACACATATTTTTATTTCTAAAGTAAGCAAGCAGTATATGTATAAAGAATACATGTCACTTATAAATAAGATATTATTCTAGGTTTACATTTAAATCAACAGAATAATTCATTAGATCTGGAAAAATCATTTTTATATATTTCGAAGAACAAATAAAGGAAAAATCCAATATTTATGCCTAATTTCACTTAGAAAATAGGATATTTATTTTACATGGAATATAGGGAGAGCGAGTCACATGGACATATTCTCTAGATCATATAATAATTTTTCATATTTTTTATTTTTCAAAAATATCGCAAAAACAATTATTGGGGAATTAGCAATTTCAGAGTGGTATTGTTGCAGAAAAAATATTTTCCACATTAAAAAATTACACAAAAATATGAAAAAATCAGAAATTAAATTACGAGCAAAATAGGAAAACTTCATAGAAAACGGAACCCTGAGGACGCCGCACACACCCTACGCGCGTTGCTGCAACTGGGCTTCGCTAGGCCACGTGCATGGTCGACGAGTTTGACCCGACCCAGAACCAGAAAATCTGGTTTTGATAATTCTGCTAAACAGTGAGGGATTTTTTCCGGCATGTCGATTCATAATTCTGGCCAAGAAACACGTTTTTTGGCCAAATTATTTTGATTGAAATATTGACTAAAATCCTAAACGTGTTTAAGGACCAGTTAGGACAACTTATTCCACGAAAAAACAAACTAAATTTGATCCCTGCGATCAAAATTAATTGTTTTTCATTCAAAGAAACCTTGATCAGATTTTCGTTATAATCAAATCTTTTTTCCGAATGAAAAACACAATTGATGAATTATTTTTTCTTAAGTTACTTATTACAACAATTTTCATAATAGATTTTGCATATAAATTATATGAAACATGAATAATTGAATTTTAGGGTTAAACTAGTTTTTTATGAAACCCTAACATTTAAAACTTACATTACTCACAAACTGTAAGGTCACATTTTATGTTCTATATATCATCGGAAAGCTCTCGACGAGATCTTTAAAAGTCCTAAGGTGTTTCACACACAAAACAAGTAGTGTTGAAGATAAAATAATGCAAGAGAGATACGGGTTTAACATGAACAAACCTAGAATTAATATACTATGCAAAAAAAAAAAAATGAATTACACGACCAGAAAACGAGTCCGTTGGCTTTGATATCAGTGTAGTAATTCAGAGTATTGGAGACTTGCAGATTTTCGCTCCAAAACGAACGCGGATCGAGTGAAACAACCTGGCTTGAATCACCGGTCGTCGGGAATCCTCACGTGGCAAATGGACTCCCTATTTCTACAGTCTAATTAGCCGTTGAATGGAGATGCAGTTAGTAAACCCTAGTCGTTCTCTTTGTGAACAAAAAGTGAGTCTCCTACCACACATAGTGGTGTTTATGTAGACTACACTATAGGGGCTAGGGTTAGACTTAATGGGCCAGCTTATTATTACTTAGCCAACACCCTTAATGGGTGTACTGGCCCAAAAGGCTAATTTTTACTAACAACTTATGTAGCGCACAAGATGGCTGATGTTTATTTGATTTTAATATTACCGTTATTTCTTATCAGCCTGGGTTTGCTGGAGTGCCAATTCAAAGGCCTAGGTAGGTCTTATGTTGACTGCAATCGATTGTTCGAATCTATTACGGACAGTGCAAAACTATGTGCGCACACAACTGGAAAAGGAAAAAAAAAGAACTAAAGGAGCTTGGAATTGATGGTCTATGGTAGATGAGTACTCCTCAATTGCATTGAACTCTTGTTTTTGGCTGTGGGCATGGACTTTTTTCATGACTTTTTGTTTGAACTATGTTTTTGCAGTCATGTGTACAACTCTTATCCATTGCATGATTTCAGATGTACTCTTTCATATTCTTCTTCGTTTTTGACAACAATGTCGCTCTGGCGATGTGCTTGTTTATTCCAGGGAAGAAAGCGGCGATATTTCTAGAAAAGTTTATGTTGGAGGAATTCCTTATTATTCCACTGAGGACGATATTAGGAGTTACTTTGAAGGTTGTGGCACCATTACAGAGGTTGATTGTATGAATTTCCCTGACAGCGGAAAGTTCAGAGGAATTGCCATTATCACTTTTAAGGTAGATTCTTTAGGTGAATTCTGTATTCAAATAGTGTTTAATGGTGTCCTTTGCACTATCTTAGGAGATTATTGCTTAAAGGTTTTGGATGTGTTTTTTACCATGCAATTGCGTGACAAAGTTTTGAAGTATGTGACGATGCACACTTTTCAGGCTGAAGAACTAATTTTTGTTCGACAGTCCATTTGATAACTAAATGAGATGGAAAGTATTCCACGGAAAATTCATCTCTTAGCACTAGGATTGTCAGTGGTCCACCTTATCTGTTACAAAAATATCAACTAAGTCATATAAGATGAATATTAAGAAGGTTAAATCTATCAGATAATTGACAAGCATCTCTTTGAAGCAATGAATTAGCTTGGATGTGCTGTGTTCACGTAAATATTTGCTTACCAGTATTGATCCCTGCTTACCTTGCATCGGCTGCAATATGCTAAAGGCATAAATGAAATTCTTGATTTGCTCTTATGATCGTATGTTTTTTTTATAGCTTACATGAGCTGGTGCAAGATATCCCATTTCTTGAAACTTGCTAATGTCAACTGTCAAGAATGTTCATATGTAGCAAAAATGGATAGAAATCCTATAAGTCAAAATTGTCAAGCATCCATTCTTGAAGGCATATGGAGAATTGGATTGTGAAAATATCAACTATGATATTTATGGAGAAGGTTAAATCTGTCAGATAATGGCTAAGCATCTTTTTGAAGCATTGGATTAGCTTCGATGTGCTTCGGTCATGTAGCTCTTTTGCTGACTTATACTGGTCGCTGTCCCTTGCATTGGTTTCTCATTTGTGAAGGCATACATGATTTTTTTAATATGTTCCACTGATTTTATGTTTTTATAGCTTCCATAAGCTGGTTTAAGAAAGAAACTTGCTAAATATCAAGCATGTTCAGGTGTGGCAGAGATGGATAGAAATCCTATGAGCCAAAATTTAGTGTAAGTTGAGGCAAACTGCATGATGACTGTTCTCGTTATTGGCATTGACTACCCTATAACATTTTCTTATGGAGAAATATTTGAATGCATTTATTTGTTCAATTGTGTACACGGAATTGTCTTGTTTTTTTTAATGCTTGCTAATTGTCAAGTAAATTACAAAGGCCCCTCTTACCTTGTCTTGCACTACCTGCTTCCTACTCCCTACTCCTGAAATCTCACATGCATCCTGCACTCTCTAGCTGATAAGTATATGTAGATATCAAGCCTATAGCCAGGTCAACTGACTTCATTTGCTGTTTTTACATGAGGCTTTACAAGCACACATTTTTTTAGGAAACATACTATTCTTAAAAAATAATGCGTATAATTGGGAAAGAGGAAATGACAAATTAAAGGAAAAAGGAAAATTTGTCCAAAACAAAAAATAACAGCTTATCCCAGATGTTCTGTCTCCTGCACCAAGAAAGACCGATCGATTCTACTCAGGCGCTCTTGCCATCTGACAATCTCTCTTACCCTTTCTCTTTCATCTGCTCACCAGTGACTGCCTCTTCTCCTCTTGGTATATGTACTGCTGTTTATACTCTCATTTCATCCGCTTCCAAAAAAATATGACTCAAGGAAAAGCATGCAATTTTCCCAGTGATTGTTTTGTCTTTATTTAGAGGTCATAGCAAAATAAGAAGCAAGAAAGAGATATTATTATTTATGTAGAATCTTCATCTGTTCTTCTTTCGAAACCAATCTGTAAACTGTCTATTTGCATGTGTCTTCTTTGTCTGTTTTAGTCAAATCAAGATTATATTTTTCTCTTATCTATTTTGTTTGAAAATAACAAATTTTACCTTATCTTTTGATTCATTCTACTAAATTGACTCGCGTTGCATGTGGCAGATTCAAATGGTAGCTTTCAATCTCATTCCTTTTCTTCCATTGTGCTATTCCCTGAAAGATTTTGGATAATGATGCTTTGTGGGGGTTTCACATTTGTAGCTCCCTTATTCTTTTCTGGCACTTGTTTTGAAGCTTATTTTCTGATTCTGTTCCACGTGCCACTTCTGTTAATTACTTGTTTACTGCTTGAATCTCATGTGTTTCTTCTGATTCTTAATCTTGAAAAGGTTGGACGGCTTAGTAGTTTTCTGTACTCTTCCTTTTCTTTTCCGTGCTATGTCTCTTAAAATGTTCTATCAGTCATTACAGTATTTTGAGAATAATTTCACTGAGTGAAAACTGGAGAAATAGAGGGTGTTGGAGTTCCATCTAGAAACCTCCCAACCTTCAATAGGCTGGCTGGCTGAACCTAATTCAGAGTTCTGCATATTACTCATTATTAATATTTTAAAAAAATGCTACTTTGGAAGGTATTTTCTCCAAAGAGTGTAGAAATTCTGCAAAACCAATCTCATTTGTGTTTGAATTGTTCCTTCTTCTTATACGACGACTAGTCTTAAAGTCCAACTATTAGCAGCTGTCTTCCATGTAGCTTTCTGCAAAGTTCTGCTCTTGATATGTCAAGCATCTTGAATTGGTTATTTTTGTTTGCCCCCTTTTTTTAATCATTTATTTTATTTATTTATTTATTTGAGAGGAGAGGCAAGAGTTCAAGTTACCCACTTTCACACGGTTACAAAGTGCAATGCTTGTCTGGACAATTACCTAGCTTTGCATTTGATAGATGTCTTATCACCTAAGCCAACTCATATAATTTCTCCTTCAGACCCTTGGTTGGGTTTCCTTAGAAATTTGTTAGTGGGAGTGTGTTTCTCACTAAATTCCTTTTCCAGACTGAAGCAGCTGCTAAGAGAGCCATGGAACTGGATGGTTCTGATATGTAAGTGCAATCATGTATTTATTCGTTGAGAAAGTTAATTTTGTGTCAGCTTCTCATTAACACTTGTATCTTCTTCCAGGGGTGGACTGTTTCTGAAAATCCAGTCATACAAGTCAGTTAGAGCAAACAAAGCATCCAACTTCTCGCCAAACATGGTGGAGGGGTATAATAGGATATATGTGGGTAACTTATCATGGGATGTAACAGAGGATGACTTGAAGAAACTTTTTTCAGATTGCAGCATAAGTTCTATCCGATTTGGTGAAGATAAAGAAACAGGAGAATTTAGAGGCTACGCACATGTGGATTTTGCTGATAGCGTCTCTGTAAACACGGCATTGAAGTTGGATCAGAAAAATGTCTGTGGTAGACCTGTTAGAATAAGTTGTGCTGTTGCAAAGACAGGAGCTGTAAAGAAAGGTGGAGCGACCATTTCAAGACCGATACCCAAAAGCGAAAATGCGGATAGTGCTACAACAAGCACTGTCAGCGCAAAGATTAGGAGGCGGACATGCTACGAATGTGGAGAGCGTGGCCACCTTTCATCTTCTTGTCCAAAGAAACAAGAAATCGATCCAACGAAACAAGTTGCTAATTGATTTTATTGGAGACCGAATTATTCACAATTTTTTACTTGACCTGTGCTCGCACAAGTTCTGACTTCTGTTGTTCATTTTTAGAAGTCCATTGGTTCCTAATTTTGTGTTCGTTTTCTAGAAAACTTCAGCTGATGTTGTGTAGTTAGCTTATCAAGCAATCCCAATATAAACTCTCAGTTTTTACTGCCGCAAAGCAGAAAATAGAAACATGTTCTATATTTTAGTTCGACTTAACTGGGCTCGATTTTAGTGTGACTAACATTTTAATTTTATAATTTTATACTTTAATTATTTTGATTTGATTAAATTCTTTATACACATCGTTACTTAACTATTTTGTGGGTGGTAGGAGATGTAGTTAACATTTTAAATTTTAGAATTCAATTTAAAATATTACTCCCTTCGTTTAAAAAAGATTGGTATTATTTTTTTATTAGTTTGTTCCTAAAAGATTGACACCTTTTAATATTTTCTTAATAAGCATTTATAGTCACACAAACGTTTTGGCAGGTTATAGTCACACAAATGCTACAACTTATTTAGCACATGTCTCAAAAGTTTTTCCTTCTTTATTAAGGTAGTGCCAAGTCAAACTAAGACCATCTTTTTGAAACGAAAGGAGTAATATTGTTTTGAATTTAATGGTGCTTTATTTTGTTTTTTGCAAGTTCTATTCTAAATTCAATATTAAGTAAACTTCATTTAAATTTGAGCTCTAATTTAAACTGATAATGTATATATTCTAGTCACACTTGAATGTAATCAATCAACCAATTTATATGAATTTAATTTTTTGTTAGTGGTAGCACTATGCGTAAATAAACACTAAAGAGTTAATTGAGCCTCGGTTTGACTAGGCTAGGGCTTGGTTATATAGACAAAGCTCAGTTGAGCTCGACTCGAGCTCGATGTTGTTAAAAGCTCGATGAAGTTTGGTTCGGTTGGGCTCGGCTTCTGCTCCGGCACGCTTGATCCGCTTGACTCCCAGGCCTAACAAGAAGTATGTGAATTCCGATTAAACTAACTCAGTGACGTGTTCAATGTTACTCACATCTCCAATGTAGTTATACTATACAAATTAGTTAGTGTTTGGCCACTACATTAAGTCAAAATCGCGTGGCATAGCTACTTTTACGGTTGGCTATCGAAAATAGCTACTGTTTACAAAGTCAATAAAAAATAGTCACTATTTGCTATAACAGGGACCGGTCCCGTATTACTTACGGGAATTCTGGTGCATTTGTGTACGAACTCCAGCATATTATGCTGGACCGGTATACTTTGCTAACTCTTGTAAAATTTGCGGGAGACTGGAGCACCACTGCTCCAAACTCCAGTATATTATACTGGATATTTATACTTGATGGAACTCCCATAAATATGCGGGAGTTCCAGCATAATTATGCTTGAACTCCCGTAAAATTTACGGGAGTTCCAACATAGTTATCTTGGAACTCCTGTAAAATTTGCGAGAGTTCAAGCATACCTATGCTGGAACTCTCATAAAGTTTGCAGGCGTATTTTCTGGATTCAAATTGACTCATCACCAACCCGACCTAGGGAAGGTATGCGGTCGAAACCAGAACAACCCGATATCAAGGGTATCTTTCACTCCAAGACCGAGCTCGAAGGAGTTAAATTCAAGTTCGAAGCCTGACTTTGGCATGAACACTAAAAGGAAAACTTTGAAGACATTAAACAAGAAAATCCTTTGCATTCCAAAAGTATATTTACAAAACTCAAGCGCGGAGTCCACATTCAAAAGAAGAAAAAGTGAGAGGGGAAAAGGTGCCCTAGTCTTCATCTTCACTACTCCCCGAGCTACTCGCAGAGCCCTCGTCCGAAGTAGTCAGAGCTACTGACTCCTCTTCCAAGGGCAAAAAAATCTCCAAATGTATCATCCCCTCCCTCGGATGCCCTCACAATGGTAGTCTCCATGTTCAAGGCGTCCTGTATTTGCCCCGAGGAAAATAATGGGCCTGGTGGAAGATCGCCTATGATGTCAACCTCTATTGGGCCTTCCTCTCGCCCTCAAAGGGCCTCAAAGCTGGATCCTCCGAATGCGCCAGCCAAGTTCTCATCAGCACAAGTTGTATCATGTTCAATAGTCGGTTCGGAGACTACAAGCAAAACTTCGAAGCACCACCGCTTCGTCTTGCCCTATGTACTAGTGGAAAACCGTCACCGTATTCGTCTTCAGCACGAAGATTCTCAGCAGCTTTCAGAGTTAGGACTATTACATCAGCCCTAGGCTTTCGAGCCTTAGCTCTCTTTGGTTTCGGGGACTCTGCCAGTGTCTTCTTCTTTCTTTTTGTATCTTTGGCAGGGTTTTGGGTCTCCTCTTTGCCAGGAGGAGGTGGCCTCATTGTAACGGCTTCCCCGAGGCCAGCACAAGTATAAAATGTCAAACATACCACCAAGAAATCCATTTATAAGGGATTTAGAAGTGACCGAGGTGAGGACGTACCATGATTTTTGGCCTCCCATCGAGTCTTGGCTAAATCATGCCAAACACGCTTGTCATATGAGGAGGTGGAGTCTAAGAGTTTAACCGAGCCCGGGAGTTCCTTGATCACACTGGGAAACCACAGGGTGGCTACGCAACTAGTGGAGAATCAATTTAAAAAAGAAAGAAATTAGTTCAAAAGAGGAAAAGAGGAAATCTAGATGATAAAACATGCTCGGTGTAATGACACTTACGTCTCATATTACATTCCTTAAGGAATGTCATCTTCTAGGCAGGGATGTGGTCCGAAGTCCAGACTCGCATGATGCGGCTCATCCACACTCGGTCTTTATCTTCGTCGATATTGCAAAAAATGCTTTGGTAGATCGACACCGCAGTTTGACCATGTCCCCTCGATAGAGACGAAGGTTATACTATCTAATCAGATTATCGAGGGTGAAATTCATCCCCTTGACTATGTTCGAGAAATATCTAATCAAAGAGACGATTCTCCAAAAAGAGGGATAAACTTGACCAAGCGTCACTCGATATTGTTGAAAAAATTCGAGGATCATCGGGTCTATGAGTGGAGAAGAAGAATCTACAGGACCTAAGGTAAAGGGATACATATATACGCTAAGGAAACTAGCTTTGTGTGTAGCTATATCCTCTTCCAATAAAGGGAACTCTACTTGTACCGCCTCTCCCCAGCGACAATCTATTTTTAATTTCTTTATGACGGTTATTAGACTAATGTACCGAGACATGGGCTCACATCGCCCGGTACCGAAGAAGGTTTATAGATATTGAAATCGAATGATGTTTCGAAAGGCCCAAGAATACACTCCTCAATACGAGGAGGCACTATCTTTTTGCTCTTAGATGAGCATAACGAAGAAGAGTCTCCCTCTTTTTGAGGTACTGTCTTAGAAGTTTTGGCCATGGTTATAGCAAAATTTCAAAGCAAGCTGACGATGAAGTGAATACAGCAGAAGGATGAAGACAGGAAATTGTTAACAAAGACTTGAAAATTTAAGATGTTGCAAAGATTTAAAAGATAGGGAATTAGAATATTTATAAGAGTCATCTAAGTGCATTGGAGGAGTTGAAAGGGCGACCAATAATGGTTTGTAGGCTTTTCGAGAACCATGTTGACAAGACCTCTGTACAACTTTTTCTGTCATATCATTTAATGATCTCACGTTGCTGACGTCACAACGGGGGTATCGAATAGGCAAGAACTCAAGATCGTTTCTTATCATTTTATTCTAAAAAATGCGGTTACTATCTGTGTCCGGCCAGAGATCTTGATTTTAGGGATACTGTGGCACTCCACGCGCAACCTCGAGAAGCTCGAAACAAAATTTGAAGTGTGACCTCGAGGTGCGTCCCTTGAGGGATCACGTCGAAGGTTCACTGTTGTAAGTATCAGAGCAGTACAAATCGATGATCGTCATGGAAAGGCGGAAAAGCTCTCAAGGACACGCTGACCATGTCTACAAGAATAGTACAAATCCGTACTAGGCCATTATACAGTTGTATCAATAGTATTTTCTCATCATTATTAGACATGTACTATGTTGAGATTCCTCCCTCCTATATAAAGGGGACCCTTGTCATTTTGTAACACATATGAATATTGAGTACTATAGAACATTCTCCGCTTTTCTTGCCTAAACGTGCTCAACAATTACTCTACACAATTATTGTTTATTTATCATTCATTTATTGTTCTTCATTTATTGCTATTATCGGACTCGAGGTCCCTAACTCCATTGAGTTCGAGACCCCAGTCCTTCATCAATATTGGTTTGGATATCTTGTTCTCTTTACTTACACTTAGTATCTACTACCTAACAACTAGTACTGAAATAAATCACATATTTTTAGAACCACAAAAACAAATATATGTTAATACCATTTTCAAGGTAAACAGTTTGGCGCCCACCGTGGGACAAAAAATAATAGTGATTGTTTTGGTGCTAATTTTTTGATGACACTGTTATTCTTCACACTTTTTCTTGTCAAAGAGTTTTTGATTTTTGGCCAAAATATGTCTAAAGGAGTATATGACTCCTACGAAGAAAAATGCATTAGACCGTATTGAAGAGGTTATAGGCTTTTGATTTAAAGGTTTTCACCATCTATTCTTTGCTTTATATTTTAGAGATGTTATCTCCTTAGTTAAGAGATGACCTAGCTAGTTTGATGAATATGATACTAGTGTGATGTAAAAGTGAAAAGTTGCATTATATTCGTTCTTCGACACTTTAAATATGCTCATTCAATAAAATAAAACAAAAAGCACATGCATGTGGATACCCCAATCGCAATGCTGAAGGCAGGCGAGCACGTGCTATACTCATCTAGTCATATATATAAGCAAACATAACATGAAAGTAGTTGTATGAATCCAGGCTATTTGTATTCAGATTAACACAGATCAACTACTTGCCCAATAGATCAAAGAAAACCTCTGGCCTTTTGTATTCAGAGATGCATAATGCCTGAAAAACCAAGATACGCTATTTCTTAGTCCTTAGTCCAATTTTAATAATGTAAAATATGATAATGATGATCAGGTATTCAAACATTCACTTACTTGCATGGCAAAAGCTATATGAATCAGTAAGGATTCATCCCATGGCTTCCCAATAAATTGAAGACCAATTGGCAAACCAGACCTATCATAACCAACCTAACCCCCAAAAGATTAAAGAATATATATATCAGTGTACATTTAATAAAAATCTTGACAGTATTGTAACTAATCTTCAAAGGGTGGGAAAGTTTTTAACTGTTTGGATTACAGTTTCGACTGCAATATTCTATTTGTTGTTAGGATGGGGCAGATGATTTGACAATGGTAAATACTTACACATATGGGTGTTTACACAACTAATTTAATTAACTTTACTAGTTAAAAATAAAAGTAATGTAATAAATATATAACCATTTAACCATAGTCAACTAATTAAATGTGTATATATAAGACACTGTCTTGCACTAGTTTAGTATAACCGTCTGGACATTGGATTTTTTTTTTTTCGAAATTAATGTTTGGTCATGAAATTTTTTATTTTCGATGAATTATTCAAAAATTTGAAAAACACCAAAAAGTTATTTTTCAAAATTTTCACTTAGATCACTCACATAACTAAAATAACCCAAATTATATTTATGTCCAAACACAACTCTAATTTTCAAGTAGCATTTTCACTTAAAAAAAAACCGTTTTTTTTTTAATTTTTTTTTTTTACAGTTCTTATGTCCAAAACACCCACTTATACGTGTAAGTTTTTACCAATTGGGAATTTTCAATGTAGTCCTCAATCTGAATCTGAAAAGAATAGATTTAGTTGAAATTGAAGAGCATACGGGTATAGTAACAGCAGGCAATCCCAGAAAGTTTCCTGCTATCTGGTATCGAACTAGTGCAGCTGAAACAATAATAAGTCATATAATCATAACGGGGACAACTCATATAAATAAGAACATATAAAAATACAATACTTTAGCGATGTGGAAGGTTTTAATCTTGTTATTCAGTTTTTTAAAATCTTCAGCTTTTGAGCTTCAATTGGTAAACAATTTCTGTTACATACAGCTTAACTGTTACAATTTCTTCAATTTTCCGAATTTTTGGAAAAAAAATAATGCTTTTGAGAAGAATTAGTAGCAGAAGCAGCTTTGCAGAAGTATAAAAAAATAGTTTCTCTAAAAAAATTAATTCTTTTGAAAAGCACTTTTAAGAAAAATGCACTTATAACCTGTTTGACCAAGCTACAAAAATCGAAGTGTTTTTTCTCAAATGTGTTTTTTTCAAAAGTACTTTTGGTGAGAAAAAATTAGTGTTTAGCTAATTTATTTGAAAATCACTTCTGAGCAGCAATTAGTGTTTGTCGAAGCTTTTAAAAATCGTTGCTAAGTGTATTTTTCTCAAAAGTGCTTTTGGAGAGAAGCTACTATTTTCTGTTTCTGCAAAACAATTTTTGCTTCTACTCAAAAATACTTTTTTTCCTTTAAAAACTTGGCCAAACACTTCAACTTTAGAAAAAAATATAGTATTTTTTTTTGAAAAGAAAAAGTATTTTTGACTTGGAGAAGCTTGGCCAAACAAGGTATTAGAAGCAGTTTTTGAAAGCTTGGCCAAACACTAAGAGCCAATTTAGATTAGCTGATTGTAAATAGTTGATAAGTTTAAAGTGTTGAAAAGCATTTTTAAGTGTTGAAATTGATTTTTTAAATAATTATTTTCGTGTTTGGATAGACCTGCTAAAACTGATAATAAGCAATTTCTATATTTGATAGAAAGGCGCTAATAAGGTGTGCTCTTGTTAAAAAGACTAAATTACTCTTAAAGTTTTTACAAAAGATTATGATTTAAAAAGTTTATTTGTAGAGCAAATGATAAACAATGAATATGGAAAGAAGAGAATATTAAAAAAATTCTTTTTGGGAAAAATATCTTATAAATTTAAAAAAATAATATTAAGGATAAATTAGTGAAAATTTTGGTCAAACTAAAAGTGATTATAAGCAGAAAAGTTATAAGTTGGGGTGACCAACTTATAGCTTATGACTGATTTTAACTTATAAGTACTTTGGATGTTTACCAAACACGTAGAAAAACCAAAACGTTCTTATAAGCTAGACTGACCAACTTATAAGCTTAGCCAAACACCATCTAATTGCTGCTCAGAAGGGCTTTTCAAATTAATTAGCCAAACACAAATTGCTTCTCACCAAAAGTACTTTTGAAAAAAATACTTTGAGAAAAAATACTTGTCAAAATAAGCGAATTTTTCGCAACTTTGACCAAACATGCTATAAGTCCTAACTAAACATACATTTGGGAAGCTTGCTGGGAAAAGAAACATTCCATTATTAACCCTAGCAAATGCATCACTTCTTTACAATTAGTTTCGTACCTCCATTGATGTAGTCGAGTTCCCCGGTCTCCCCAGCATCCTTTTGTATGGTGTAAGCAGTAACCCTATACAAGTATTTGGCATAATGCATAGCAAATCTTTATATCCAATCACAAAAACAAAATAAAATATAATTAAATTATAGTAGTACATATATACCAAGAAGAATGTATGTTTTTAATTCAAAGAACTTAAACCTCGTATTTTACTCTAAATGATTGAAGATTACAAATTTCAGAATTTTATAATCACAAATATTATAGCATACTACGATTACAAGTTTAAAGCTTTACCTCTTTTTCTTAAACTTTTTGCTTATTTAAACTTTGCTCAAAAGGGAGGTAGTATACATTATGGAGCCCAATTCAACCTTAGCCCTGTCCCCACCATTTCCACTACATCACAAGATTACCTAACGTTATCCCCACAATTACACTTATTATATTATATTCATTTATCTTACAGAATAACATATGCTTCTCATTATTTCTTTTAAATTAATTGATAATAAGGCTTTTCTTGTGACAAAAAAGTAAATACATGTATACCCTGTTGTTGGTGTAACGATGACATCTGCCTTGGAAAATATTCTTTTGTGAATCTGAAGCTGCCGATTTCTGGAGATGAAATAGAATAATAAAACATGAGCGTTTGGTTTTATCAGAACTGGGGACTTAGTTTTAGCTAGTTTAACCAAAAAAAAGAGCAGCACGGACGTATAAATGATATCTCAGTTTGGAAAAGTCATGTTGACATGTGCACTGATACAACGAAACAAAAAATTAACTGTTTGTACATGTATAATTACTACAAAGGGCAAACCTAGAAAATTCAATAAGAATATTTAAAGTCTAATTTTTTTTTTGCTGGTGGACTATGCAAGGGTGCTTAAAATTTAATTTTTTATTAAAGCAAGTAATAATATCTTACCTATACACAACATAATTTTTTGGCGAAACATGTTCAGTTCATGACCACCCTTGACGACACATAGCTCCGCCCGTGTTTATTAAGTATAACATAATATTATTTGATGATGAGATACCCACATTGTAAACGAAGACAAATAACTACGTAAATACGTTATTATATACTCCTTTTGTTTCAACTTAGATGATACAGTTTCTTTATTAATCCATTCCAAAAAAGAATGATACATTTCTACAATTGAAAATAATTCAACTTTAAATTCCTTATTTTTCCCTACCCTTAATGAGAAGCTTTTATCGTTAGGTGTTTGTCGTAATTTTCTTACCATACTTGGTTTTTCAATTCCTTGAAGGATATGACAACATATTTTCCATAATTTGTTTTTTTTTTATTTCATAGAAGGAAATTATAATTATTTCATATTTGTCTAGTATTTTTTCTTGGAGGAAAAGGTCTGGACTTTTATAAATTGAGGATCCTTCTTTCTCATTTAGTAGTATCCATAATATAGCCATAAGGGGTTTGAGAGTCTTGTTTAATTTAGAGGGAAAATTTTTCGGGACAAGTGTTAGTGTACCACTTGTATTTTCCTCTTAGTGAGGTTATTCTCTTGATATTTTGTACTCTCTTTTATATAACGGATTGCTCATATCTACCGTGGATGTAGGCCAATTGACCAAAACACGTTAAGAATTTGTCTCTCTTTTGGTATATTTTTCTTTTGTTGTTTGATTTATCGTCGTTCAATGTTTGCTTTACTAGCTTCTGCTTGATACCAGATTATTTCAGTCCCCACAACTGATATCGTAGTACAGATTCAGCGGGACGAGTATGACGATGGTAGAGTGATTGTGCAAATCTCGGATTAATGAAGCGCACACAAAAATAAGCTAGTTACAGGCTTTGGTTGCCGTAAATACTCTAACAATGTGGGTGGCAAACAATGAATCTTAGAAATTAACTCGTGGATCGTGGAAATGAGCCACCTAAAAATTATTTCGAGAGGGAGTGTTGGGTATGCAAAAAAAGCCAGACATTGGTAGCTGAAAAAACTAGGAGCCTACATATAAGGTGTAGGGATATCTTAATGGTGTGAGGTCTTTTGGGAAAAATCGTATAGGCTTGGCCCAAAGCGGACAATATCACACCATGTTAAGAGTATCTTTGGATCCTTTTAGCCTAACAGCTGGTATCAGAGCCACGGGGGAAATTTTTAGGTAGTTGTCCTGGTATTCTTGCCATATTTGGTTTTTCTATTTCTTGAAGGACAACATATTCACCATAATTGATTTTTCCTTTTACGAAGGAAAATATAATTCTTCCATATTTAGCTAGTCTTTTTTTTTAGGAAAATATTTTTGACATTGGTAAATTAAGGATCCTTCATTCTCATTCAATATCATCTACAATGTAGCCATATGTGGTTTGAGAGTCTTGTTTAGGGGGAACTTTTCGTAACAAGTATTAGTGTGCCATTTGTGTTTGCCTATTCGTGAGGTTGTTCTGTCGATATATTATACTCTATTTTATATAGTGGATTGCTCATCTCCTCTTGCATGTAGGTCAAATTGACCAAACCATGTTAAATATTTGTGTCTCTTTGGTATATTTCTCTTTTGTTGTATGATGTATTGTTGTTCAAGATTTGCATTACTAGATTTCGCTTGATAAATGATTTTTTGGTGCTAACAAGTGGTATGAGAGCAAGGTTCAAGACAGGTTATTCGTGGTGCGTTCAATTCTAGTCACAAACTATTTGACGATAATCTTATTTTGTCTGAGAAAGTTGACCAGAGTACTACTCACGTTGAGGCAAATTTGTGGTGGAGATTTGAAGATGCGACCTATTGAAGATTATGTGAACAAAGTAGATGCAGTTTATTTTATAAGAAAATTCAGGCCAATGGGGGAGAATTGTTAGGTGTTTGTCCTTATTTTTTTACCATATTTGGTTTTCCTTGTAAGGCCCCGTAAAATTTTTGTGCATAAAACCTAGTAGATGTGGTGTCATGGTCCGAATGATGTGTTAGGAATGCGTAGAATTCTTCGCGGCGAGCTTGCAAGCCGCGGTTCGGACCCTTGGTAGTGATTTAAGTTTCAAAAATGTAGAGAATTAATTTTTCCGAAAAATGGCAAATATGCGGTCAAGAATGCGACCGCAAACCTGACATGCGGACCGCATTCTTGCCGCAAATCGTTCCGAGAGTTGCCCAAAATCGTGTCAAAAGTGCGGTCGATATGCGATCGCATGTCAAATCTGCGGTGCACTTTTGCGACCGCAGAATCAACATGTGGTCCACATAGTGACCGCATTCCTTAACAGAACCTGTATAAAATTTGGGGCAATTCTGCGGTCACTATGCGGACCGCATGTTGATTCTGCGGTCGCATAGTGCACCGCATAATTTGACCCCGGCCCAGATTTTGTAACATTTTGACCCGATCTCTTCTTTAATATAACACCTTTCTTCTTCATTTTATCATATCATCTCACCAAAATTAGAGAGAGAAGAGAGGGTTTTTAGAGAGAGAAGTTCTTCATCTTCAAAGATTGTTCCAACTACTTAATTCCAAGGGATTCTAGGGCAAGGATTCAACTTCCCCAATCTTTTCAAGGTAAAAACCCTAACTATTTTCTTTGATTTTCAGTTTTAATTGGGTAAAGAGAGGTTTTCATATAATAGCTTTTAAAAATAGAATTTTCACACTCATGCATGATTATTGAACTTGATTTCTAGTAAAAAGAAGTGAGTAGGAGTAAGAATCTTCAAGAACAAGGTTGGCAAGAGTAGGATATCTTGGGTAAGCATAAAGTAGGAGGAAAAATCATCACCGGGTATGTATGGCTAATTTTGATTCTTGTGAAATCGCCTATATGTGTGAAGTTTGTTTGTTTCGTGTTAAATTGACAAATTGTGTGAAATTCGTGATGTTGTTGTTGGATATTCAAAGTTTGTTGTCGAGCTATGAGTGATGTAAAATGAGAGTTTAATTTGGCAAAAGAATTGTGAATAATGACTATGATGGCCTATATGGTACTTTGTGGAAAACAAATGAAACACTTGAGAATTGGTTTATTGTGGAAAGAGATGAAACACTTGAATTGTGGAAATATTGTAACATGGTTGTGATATTGAATTGAGAAGAAATTGAGAACATGAACCAATGTGTAAGTTGCTTATTTGAACTTGTTGAAATTGTGTGTAGTACCTTATCTGCTATTTGAAATTGTTGTGTTTTCAATTGTAAGGCGGGGTTGTGTTGCGCGCCGCAACGTGGGGAAATAAGGTGTGGGTTGGGGTGATAAGGGTGGCCGAGGTAATAAGGGTGGTCAGGGGGCAATAAGGATGGAAAGCGATCGAAATCGCTATTGAAAATTGATACAAAAATCAATAATGTGAAATTGTGAAAGGAGACAGCATGAGAGTTTGCAACCTGTGGGGCACTGATTGCCCCTTTGTTTGACTACTTGTGCTTTACGTGATTGATTGGTTATTGTTAAATTGGTTGATTGTAGAAAGTGCTTTGTGTTGAGAATTATTTGAAATAAGGAAAATGTGGAAACATGGTTGGTTGGCTTAATTAATTGTTGATGTAATTTAATGGCTTGAGTTTACTTGGGACAAAGTTTGTCCATACATACCAGTACAATTCAAGTGTACTGACGTCCCTTTTGCCGGGGCGCTACATTCGTGTCATGATTGTAGGTGGATCAGTAGCAGGCACTTCAGCTCATCGGCAGTAGTATCCTTCCCCTTCCACTGCCCGTTTTGGTGAGCCCCTTTCTTCCTCGGGGCCTTGTGTGGTTCTTGCCACTTCGGTTTGGATTTCATTTTGGTTTTGAAAGGTATAGCCGGAGCCTTGTTACCAGCAAGTATTGTATTTCCCTTTTTGTATCCTAGAGGCTCCATAGACATGTAAACTCTGTGGGATTGTGGCCTATGTATATGTATGGGGCGTTGTAAATATAAATTATGAACTTGTTAGTGAATCAATCACATGGTTATGTTTATGCATTATGAAATCAGTCATTATGATTAGTAATATATTTTGTTAATGAGAAACAGTCAACACAGGGGTAACGCGTGGGAATGAAAGGCACACAGGTCCGCTTGACTGGGGCAACCCGGTCAGGCGCCGGTCATGTCCCTCGATTTGGGGCGTGACATTCCTATTCCTTGAAGGAAAAGGAAACATATTTTTCATAATTGGATTTTTCTTTTCTTAGAAAAAAACTATAATTCTTTAACATTTGGCTAGTAATTTTTCTTGGAGGAAAAGGTTTGTACTTCTATAAATTGAGGATACTTCCTTCCCATTAAGTAGTATCCACAATGTAGCCATAAGGGGTTTGAGAGTCTTGTTTAGGGAGAGAACTTTCGAGACAAGTGTTAATGTGTCACTTATGTTTGCCTCTTCGTGAGGTTATTCTCTCGATATTTTATACTCTTTTTTTATATAGCGAATTGCTCATCTCTGCCGTGGACGTAGGTCAATTGACTAAACCACATTAAATATTTGCGTCTATTTTGATATATTTCTCTTTTGTTTCTTGATTCATCATATTTCAAGGTTTGCTTTCCTAGCAACGCTTGATTATTTAGATCCTAACATTTATAACCACATAAATGTCACGGGCCCATAAAGCTTTTACCCCTTAAGCTTTTAAGATCACAAGTTTAAAAGTCTTTTTTTTTTCTTAAACTCCATTCCTAATGAAATTACCTCATCTAAATTGATACGGAGAAAGTATGTTTTTATAGTTAATGAAAACATGAGCACCTAATAAAATCTATTTTTAAGGACAAAGTGTAACGATCGAACATGTCGTTGGGTATTGACATTTAGTTTGGTGGGTTGAGGTCATGAGTAGCTTCATATGGTGTAATATAACTTGTATTTATCATCGTTTTTAGTTTTCGAGTGGCTCGGGATTGATTTGGAAGAATAATTCTCATTTTAGAAGCTTTAAGTTGGAAGAGCTGGCCAAGTTTGATTTTGGTGAACTTGACCTCGGATCAGAGTTTTTATGATTCTATTAGATCCGGATGGTGATGTTGGACTTGGGTGTATGCCCAAATTTACATTTGGATATTTCTAGAAGGTTTTGGCACTATTTGGCGAAAGTTGGAAATTTGATGATTTGGAAAGTTCATAGGTTTGACTGGGATTTGACTTCAATGTTATTGGGTTCAAATTATTGTTGGAATATATTAGTTGTATCATTTGGAACTTGTGTTGCAAAATTTAAGGCAATTTCGAGTTGTTTAGAAGTGTTCTGTGCAAGTTTAGAATTTGGAAATTTGAAATAGTTCATTAGTCTTGATTTGAGGTGTGAATTGTGATTTTAGTATTTTTTGTGTGATTTGAAGGACCGAGTAGGTGTGTGTTGTATTTGGGACTTGTTGACATATTAAAACAAGGTTCCGGGGGGGGGGGGGGGGGGGGGGGGGGGGTGAGTTCCAGGGTGGGTTCGAACCATTCCTATGAGTTTTGGAAGTTGCTAGTTAATTGTGTTGTTGTAGAGCATCGCGATTGTGAAACTTGGGTCGCGATTGCATAGAAGAATTTTGGAGCAGTTGAAGTTTGTTTATCGCATTCGTGGGAGAGGAATTGTGTTTGCGAAGATTGTATGTCGTGCTTGAGTGACTTGATCTTTGCATTCGCATAGGTGGATCACGATCGCGTTTCAGCGAGGGAGATGGGGGTGGGGGTTTGGTCATCGCATTCGCGTGGTAGGTGACACATTTGCATAGATATGGAATCGTTGGTCATTGCATTAGCGGGAGAAGTGTTGCGAACGTGAAGTTAATTTTGGCAGTGTCTCTCCTAGTGCTTCACGATCGCGAAATGGGTCCTACGATCGCGAAGGGTATAATTGAAGCATCTATATAAAGGTTTATTTTGAGACTTTGAGTTCATTCTACAATAAAATGAGATTTGGAGCTCGAATTTGGACGGTTTTGGAGAGAATTTATCATCTAAATTGGGTTAAGTATTTTTTACTCACATTTATTATTTTACATGATTATACCTTTAATTTTGGCATTCAATTGATGAATCTAAAAGAGAAATTAGGGGGGGGGGGGGATTTCAACACCTTTTTAAAGTAAATAATTGGGTTTTGAATATAGATTCAGAGTCGGATTTGAGTGAAACTAGTATGGTTGGGCTCATATTCGAATGTGTTGTTGGAATTTGTTAGTTTTGTCAAATTTTGGGTTGCAACCCCAGGTTGACTTTTTGGTTGATTTTGAGTTTGATTAAAGATTCAACCATAATTGTCTGGGTTTGATTCCTAAGGTATTATTTGATAATTTTGGTTTTTTTTTTCGAACCGTTCGGGGGGTCGATTCATGTAGAATGGCACTTCTAGTGCATCAATTTGGCTTGTTTAAGGTGTCTTGCCTAGTTTTGTTGAGAAAATATTTCAAAAATATTATTATTTTCTACATGTGGGGGTGATGCCACATATGCGAGGTGACGAGCGTATATGCATCTGCCATGGTTTATATGTTAGGGGAGGGGACTATATGCTTTTTTGTGCCTTGTTGAACTTGGTAATCCCTTAATTTATGCTTAGTATAATTCTATGAATAATAAACTCAATTAATTAGGAATCATGCTATATAGGATATCTTAAAAGAAAGATTTAATGGTTTGTTTCGAGAATTATATGCATACTTAACTTACCTATATCTAAACATGATATTGTCATGCTACTTACACTTCGTGTTCGTAATAAAAGATGGTGATTGGAGCCATAGGACTATGTTGGCACGATAGGTATTTCCGTGCGGTTGATAAGATATTAGCACGATGAGTATTATTGTGTCGTGTGAAATAAGATTGGTGGTTGGTTGTTGCCATGTAAGAGAAATAGGAGTTAGAATCTTGTTATGATTACTTGTTCATTATACACTCACATGCCCTCAACTCTGATTTCTATTAATATTTATCGTCTTGTAGGTTATTTCATTTTCGTGTTTTTCTTATGTATCAAAAGTTTATCGTGACATCATGACATGACGGATTTTGGGGCGTGACACAAAGTTTATTTATGCAGTTATTGAAGTGTTATCACAATAAAGTGGATCGAAAAGTTTACCACAAAAATAGAATACCTTTTCAAACCAATATAACTTGCTCATGCATGAAAACATCAAAACGCCCAATATTTGCATGATAATTGTAAGTTAGTCAAATCATATGTGTCATGTCTAGTAACCACACATCACATATGGACAGGCCAAGACCAGCAAATGAAGTTTTCAATGGTAAAAAAGAGTAAACAAAAGCATTCTTCATTAATTGGGCTTACCTAATTCTCTGGGCGTTCAAATACTCCTGGCTACTAAAGGAACCATACACAGAAAGTGCAACCCTAGCATCCCATCCTAATTCTTCCTTATTCCTATGCCAATATTCAGAGACCCACAGTGTCAAAACAAATTTATGTATAACTTGAAAGAAGAGTAATAATTCTTAAAAGTGGAAATCAAGTTAGTTAATATATATATATATATATATATATATATATATATATATATATATATATATATATATATATATATATATATATATATATATGTGTGTGTGTGTGTGTGTGTGTGTGTGTGTTTTAAGAGACAAATTAAGTAAAGAACTTACAGCTTTTCTAGTTGACGAGCAATTGAGGCATTGCATTCAGATCCAATTGTCACATAATGTGCCAAGCGCATAACTTCTATCTCAGGTATGGTAACTTGTATAGTCTTTTTATAGAAGAAATAGAAAAAAGAAGATGTTAACATGGTCATGATAGCCTCACGTCGCAAGAATTGGAATGTAAGTGTACTCAATTAAGGACATTTCTTAGTAGCAAAATAAAATACAAAATAATTTTCACACAATATTATATTCGAATTACCTTCCACCCATAACTCTTGTACAATTTTGCTAAAGCTTGAGAACAGCAAATTCTTATGTCATCACTGCAGTCATTAAACCACTAAAAAGAAGAAAATGTTGAAATTAAAAAAATAAAAAAAAGGAAAGAAAGAAGCCAATAAATTACTATTACTAGTAATACAAAGGAAGGAAAACTTCTAGAAATTAAATTGCAATGCTAATGAAAATAAACAAACCTCATCATATTTGGCCAATTTGATATTAGGTATAAGCTTTGGTGACTTCAGCAGAGGGAAACATAGTTTTGGCTGGAATAAAGAAATTTAGAAGAAATAAATTATAATCAGTTATAAAGAGAAAGAATGAAATGATTGCAAATAAAATCCTTCGTGTTTCCTTATTTTTTATTAACTTTCTTGTATAGAATTGTCAAAGTACATCATCTTTTTTTTTTTTTTTTTTTTTTTTTTTTGTATTACAACTTCGCTAATAAATTTTACTTTAATGAATTGTGAGAGTACATTTGAGGAGTGTGCTTCAGTTTTTGAGGGAGAAGAAGCCATATCCTAATGTGATAACCTAATTGGTTATTTTTAGTTTTAGCCTTCGTATATGTGTTTTTGAAGCTTCAATTAGCTCCGTTGAGCCTTTCACAATTTGTGTGCACAGTCTGTATCTTTTTTTTGGAAGGATTTTTGTGAAAAAATTTGATGAAAATGTGCAATCAGGCTTTAAAACTTATTTGAGTTGACTTCGGTCAAAGTTTTGAGCAAACGGATTCGGATAAGTGTTTTGACAGTCCTGACGAGTCCGTATCATGATTTGAGACTTGGGCGTATGCTTTGAATCGAATTCGGAAGCTCCTAACTTGATTTAACTTAATTTATTAGAAACCAAAAGTTTAAAGGTTTAAAGAATTCCTAAGTTTGACCGTTGGTTGACTTTGATCACGCAAGTGAGTTCATGTGATGTTATTACACTTGTGTGTATGTTTGGTTTAGAGCCCGAAAGGCTCGGATGAGTTTCAGATAGGCTACGGAGTGGTTTTTGATCACTTAGAGAAATACTTGACGCTTCTTTAGTTCTAGTGTTATCTGCATATTGATTTGCAAGGTTTGGCTCGCAAATGTGAGCCTCACTTTTGCGAACAATGAGTCACATTTGCGCGCATGAGCTGGGTTGGGAAGAGTTCGCATTTGCGAGAAATTCTGTGCATTTGCGAACTCTGTATCTCTGTAATTGCAACGCTTTTGGTCGCAATTGCAACCACAAACTAATTTGATGTTGCTTCGCTTTTCCGAAGTATTGTTCACATTTGTGGACAGTATTGGTTCACATTTGCTACGACAACATGCTCTGTGACTTTTTCGTATTTGTGGTGGGTTGATCGCCTTTGCGATTATAACAATTGTAAAATATGTGTCGCAATTGCGATAAATGTAGCCGGGTAAAAGAGCGAAAAACGAAAACTAGCTCATTTCTTTCAAACTCTCAACCCTAAATACCCTAGGGGCGATTTTTTCAAGAGATTTTCTTCCTAAATACATTAGTAAATGACTTTAATCTACTTCTTTTAAATTACCCATTACATTTCATTAGTTTTCAACATCAAATCTAGGATTTTTCATGGTATAAATTAGGGATTTGGATAGAATTAGGGATTTAACAAAATTAGGAATTTGAACTCGAATTGAGGTTGAATTTTGAAATAAATTACATAACCGGTCTTGGAGGTGAATGGGTATCGGATTTTGGTCCGAATCTCGAGTTTTAACCAAGCAAGCCCGGGGTTGACTTTTATTGACTTTTTCAATAATGATCTAAATTGAACCTCTGTCATTCGTGGGTAGTTTTTAAGACTTATTTTGAATTGTTTTGTTAATAATTTGCTAGATTCGGTTGGTTTGGAGGCATGTTTGAAGGACAACGCCATGGTTGAACTTTGAGTTGATTGAGGAGCGAGGTAAGTGTTAAGTATAACCTTGATTTGGGAAAATTAGGAACTCTTTATCTATGTTCTATGTGAATTTCATGTATATAGACATATATGCGAGGTGACGAGTTACAACATCAAATTCTCTGTTTCCACGCTTTCCCGTATTTTGTTAATTAATTTATTCCAAAACTTAACCATTACATTACATGTTTTCCCTATCTGCATCGCTTCATATTATGTCTTGTTTCATACCTTAATTGTTACATGCTTATTGAAATTCCATGCCACAATTGCTACTTTCCATTTAGTATTTCTTGTATTAAATTGTCCACCCCCTCCCCGATTCCATACTTATTTACTACTTGTCTCTATTTTTCCCTCATATATCTAAATTGTCTTATGCCTTGTTGCATTATAGTTTTGTATTAATTGTTACCTTCATTGAAGTAATTTCACTTGTACGTATTATTAAAAGTAGATACCATTGAGTTGGTAAAGTTGAGACATTTGAGTAGCTCGAGTCTCTTTGATTATCATGTTGCTCTCTATTGCTCGTACATCCATTCTTCTGATGTATGATTTCTTGTAAATCTTAGTTATTGAGTTACTACTGTTAATTGACATTATTTGGGGAGTGGTTTGCAAGACGCAACGAAAATTGAAAGCTAATGAGTTGATATTATGGAATAGGGATGGACTATGATATTGACATATGATTACATTGTGGGGTTGGGTTGTGCGCCGCAACAGATAGTTTAAAGTTGATATTATGGGATCAGGTTGCATGCCGTAACATGTTTATAAAAGTAATATTGGTTTGTGACTATTGGATTGTCCTCGGTTGTTGAGATAAGTTATATGACTGGTTATTCGGGACTCTTTGCTGGTTGATTTGAGTTTCGTTGATATGAGTTACATGTTTTACTTCTATTCATATCGTTTCTATTATTATTACTATTATTGCGTACATGTTAATATAAGTGACCCTCCTTAGCCTTGTCACTACTTCCTCGAGGTTAGGCTCAATACTTACAGAGTACATGGGGTTGGTTGTACTCATACTACACTCTACACTTCTTGTGCAGATACAGGAGTTGGTCCTAGTGGCGTACCATAGACTCGCTCGGACCCAGCTATCCAGGGGAGACTTGAGGTATGGCTGCACGACATCCACAACCCTAAAGCCCCCTTCTATTTCCTTTAGGTGTTCATTTGATTCAGACAATTATGTTTATTTCAGACCATTATTTGTAGTATCTTAGACGTTTATGTGTTCGTGACACCAGATCCGGGGTTTGTATTTAGATTTCATAATTTATTAGTTTATTTATCTTGTTTCAAACCATTCAGTTTCTCTATTTTCATTGTACCTGAACTTTATTAAAAATGGTTAATAACGACATCTAACATTGGCTTGCCTAGCATGTGAAATGTTACGCGCCATCACGATCCCGAGGCTGGGGATTTCGGGTCATGACAACTAAGTTCTGCAAGTGCGAGTATATGTTGGACTCTGTGGCATTCTTGGGTCATATGTTATCTAGTAAGTGGATCAAGGTGGATCCAAAGAATATTGAGGCAGTTTAGAGTTGGCCCAGACCTTCTATCGCTGTAGAGATCAAGAGTTTCTTGAGTTTGGAAAGTTATATCTGTTGCTTCATAAAGGGCTTTTGAATAGATCATGAGATTTAGAAGGGCTCTCTGTTTAGGTGGTCGGACGAGTGTGAAGAGAGCTTTTAGAAGATCAAGATTGCTTTGTCTATGGCTCAAATTTTGATTTGCCTTCATGATCGGGGTTGTATATGATTTATTTTGATGCTCCGAGGATTTGCATTGGGTGTGTGTTGATGCAGGACAGGAGGGTGATTACCTACTCGTCACGCCACTTGAATCCATATGAGAAAACATATGCAGCGCATGATTTGGAGTTAGTAATTATTGTACGCGCGCCCTTGATTTAGAGATATTGTGACGACCCAAAGGGTCATCACTTATTTTATTAATCATTTCGAGCTTCCGAGGCCTTGAAAACCTCATTCTATGTTGCCTCGATTTACGTGCACGATCCGAGCATGTAGCCGAAAAGATTTTGTGATAGAAAATATGAATTCTATGAGAAATTTGGATAAAAATAATATTAATATTGATATGGTTGACTTCGGTCAACATTTTTGGTAAACGGACCCGGACCCGAGATTGGATGGTCCCGAAAGGTCCGTAGGAAAATATGGGACTTGGACATGCGTCCGAGTAGAATTCTGAGGCCTAGAGCCCAAGTTATGAATTTTTATGTGAAATTATTTTTGATGTAATTGTTAAAGGAAAATGAATTAATTGACCTTGGTATCGGGCTCGTATTTTGGTTCCGACGCCCGGTACAAGTCTTAAATATTATATATGTGCTTTCGGCAAAGTTTGGTGACATTCGGATGTCGTTTGATATGTTTTGGATCTTGAGTTCCAAGTTTGAAAGTTTTGAAAACCAAAAGTATGAAAATCATGAACTTGAGGCTTGATTTGATGAAAACGATGTGATATTGGCGATATGATCGCACGAACAAGTTCGTAATGTGTTTTTGAAGTTGTGTACATATTTGGTTGGGAGCCCGGGGGGCTCGGGTAAAGATTCGATAGGCCGTAGGATCAATTTCTGAATTTTTACACTGCTGGTTTTTCACCCAGCTGTTGGCTTCGCAATTGCGAAGTATTTCTCGCAATTGCGAAGGTGACGGATCAAGGCAGGGTTCGGAAATGCGAACCCTTGATCGCAAATACGAAGGGCGTCCAGGACGGCTTGGGTTCGCAAATGCGAACATAACCTCGCAAATGCGAGGCCTTCATTTTAAGCCGGGCTTCGCAAATGCGAAGCATTCTTCGCAAATGCGAAGGTCCTTGGAGGCCAGCCTTGTTCGCAAATGCGAACATTATGTCGCAAATGCGAATCCTCCCAGTATGCTTTGGCTTCGCAAATGCGAACAAAAGTTCGCAAATGCGAACTTTCCAGCCTTAGCTTATTTTTCAAACTCCAGAAATTGGTCGGGGTTCGCAATTGCGAACCCATGTTCGCAAATGCGAACACAGAGACTTGTAAATCACGATTTCCAGCTTCATTCTTCATATTTCACAACCCAAAAACACCCATTTGCGATTCTTCACGAGCTCCCTCTTCTTCAAAACAATTGTAAGTCACTTTTTACTTAATTATTTCAATTCCTAACAACATTAAACATGTTTTTCAACAGAAATCAAAGGTTTTCATGGTAGAATTTCTTGTTTTTGGTAGAATATAGGGTTTTTCATAAATTGGGAAATTGGACCTCGAATTGAGGTCGGATTTTGAAACAAATCCTATACTTGAACTCGTGGGGGGATGGGTAACCGGATTTTGGTCCGAACCCCGAGTTCCGACCATGTGGGCCCGGGGTCGAAATTCACTATTCCGGGCAGAATGTTGTAAAAGTTGTAATTGGCCTTATGAATTAGTTTTTTGAGTAGTATTGATGATATTAAATCGATTGTGTATAGATACGATTGGATTGAAGCCAAACTTGAAAGGAAAAGGCATTGCCACGGATTGAATTGTTCATAAACATTCGAGGTAAGTGTTTGTTCTATCCTAGCTTGAGGGAATAGGATTATGTGCTATGTGTTATGTGATCGAGTGCGGTGTATGGGTCGTGGTGACGAGCATCCATACACTGGCGTCTAGTATGACCGTGAGTCGTTGGAAAATAATTATTTTGAGATATATTTGCAGATAAATTGTTGAACCTTTGCCAGGTTGTAGAATTGTTATTGTTCTCCCTTGTCGGGACTTGTTGTGAAGATGATTATTGATTGCCCTTGTTGGGACGGTTTATGAATTACTATTTCATTATTTGCTCTTAACTGTGATTGTTATTTGGGTGAGGAAGAGTGATAATGCACGAAGGTTAATGCCGTGCCTTGTTATTGATTATGCACGAAGGTTAATGCCGTGCCTTGTTTTATTATTTATGCACGAAGGTTAATGCCGTGCCATGTTTTATTGATTATGCACGAAGGATCATGTCGTGCCTTGTTATTGAACCATGTACGAAGGATCATGCCGTACCATGGATGTGAAGATGAGAGTAAAAGCACGAAGGGTGGTGCCGTGCACTTTATTTGCTTATTTGGTGAGGATGAGAGTAAAAGCACGAAGGGTGATGCCGTGCAACTACTTGCTATTCCTTGACTTGATATTACTTGTGTTTCCATTATACTTTGTTTTCCTTGTGAACTTATTAACTGTTGTTAATTGTTGAGTTCTTTGAGATATTCCTTATTGTGTTATTATTTGGTTAATTCTCGTTATTTTGTGGTATACTTATATATTAAAGAATTGGGATCGTGTGGCGCGCCGATCACTTATATATTAAAGAATTGGGATCGTGTGGCACGCCGACCACTTATATATTAAAGAATTTGGATCGTGTGGCACGCCGACCACTTTTATGATAAGAAATGGGATCGTGTGGCACGCCGACCACAAAGTGATTTGAATCTTGGCATTGGCCATAGTTGCCGGTAGCCTATTAATATATTTGGGAGCGGGTGGTACGCCTACCACAAGATATGGGATCGGGTGGTACACCTACCACAAGATATAATTTATTGATACAGTTGGGAGCGGGTGGTACGCCTACCACGAGATATGAAAAGAAAAATAAAGAATTGAGACACGAAAGTAAGATTTAATTCCGTGGATTAGATTAATCTGGATATTATGAGTTATTGATTGTTATTGCAGAGTAGAGTATTTCCTTATAAATGTTTTTGTACATATATATATATATATATATATATATTGCAACTGTACAGGTTTATGTGGGTGCCTGACCTTAGTCTCGTCACTACTTCGCCGGGATAGGCCAGGCACTTACCATCACATGGGATCGGTTGTGCTGATACTACACTCTGCGCTTTTTTTGCGCAGATACAGGTTACGGACAGCAGCAGCGACAACAGCACGATTGTGGATATTGCGACTACTGAGACTTCGAGGTAGCCTTGCAGGCGTCCGCAGGGCCCGTTGTCTCCTCTAACTATGTATTTCATTCTGTTATCTCATGTATTCGAGATAAACAACATTAATTTCTTTCAGATGATTATGTGTATTATTCTTAGAAGTTCGTGAGTATTGTGACACTAGTCCTGGGTAGTGTAACATGTTTGGGGTTTTCTTTATCATATTTGATAAGATTGACTAAGTCTTCCGCTAAGTTTAATTATTCCGCTGTGATGTGTATGTTTTTAATTTTAAAGTCTTAATAAGAATTTGGTAATTAATGGAGGTGTAATTAATATTTGGCTTGCCTAGCTTCCACTAGTAGGCGCCATCATGACCCCGATGGTGGGAAATCCGGGTCGTGACAGATATTACTTATATAGCATGTCTTGTGAGGTGTATACATATCAACGAAGTCTCCAACATCTGTTTAAATAGAAATATTTGAATATTTGGCAGTGAAGATGGTTGGAGTTGTTGAAGGATTACTATATAACCATTCTTTATCATTTGGAGAAAGCTAATATTATATCACATGCCTTAAGTAGAAAGGCGGAGAGCATAAGAGTTTGGCATTTATTTCAGATGTGAAGAGATTGTTAGCTATGAATGTTCAGGCTTTGGCCAACAATATGTGAGGCTTGATATTTCGGAGTCTAGCAGGGTTCTTGTTAGTATTATGTGACGACCCGGCCCGTCGTCACGAGAATTACCACCCCGTTATATTGTAAATACATGTTTTATGATTTTATATCAGTGTTAGAGTCTAGCGGGTGAGTTAGGAGTGAATTGGATTGAAAATGAGGCATATAGCCTTCTTGAAGGAAACTTGAATAAGAAAAGTCAACCCGGAGTTGACTATTTGGTTAGAGGGCTCGGAATCGGATTTTGATGATTCGGTTAGTTCCGGGAGGTGATTTGTGACTTAAGGGAGCCATCGGAATTGAATTTGGAGGCCCGATGTAGAAATAGGCTTGAATTGGCTAAGGTTGAATTTTGGCGAAATCCGATCGATAGGTGAGATTTTGATCCGGGAGTCAGAATGGAATTCCGACAGTTGCAGTAGCTCCGTTAGGTGATTTTGGATGTGCTTGCAAAATTTTAGGTCATTCGGACGTCGTTTGGTCGGGTTTTTGATGGAATGTGCAATTCGGAAGTTTTGAAGGAATTTAGGCTTGAATCCGTGTGTAATTGGTGATTTTAATGTTTAGGATGGTGTTTTTATGATTGGAACAAGTTCATATCGTGTTTTGGGGTATGTTGGTGGTTTTCGTTGGGGTCCCGGGGGCCTCGGGGTATTTTCGGATGGTTAAACGGGAGAAAATGCGGAAAATTGCAGGTTTGGGGTTCTGGTTCTGTTGTTTTCGCTCCTGCGGAAACGGGGGCGCAGGAGCGAGTCCGCAGGAGCGGACGAGGGGGCGCAGGAGCGCTTGGCTTCGCAGAAGCGGAAATCTTTCCGCTGAAGCGACGTCGCAGGAGCGTAGAGGAGACCGCAGAAGCGGGATTTGCCAAGAGGCGGGAAGTCCGCAGAAGCGGAAGGTCGATTGCATAGGTGAGTCCGCAGAAGCAGACTCTTGATCGCAGAGGCGGAAAGGACCGCAGGGGCGGAAGAAATTCCGCAGAAGCGGACGCGCAGGGGCAGTTCGTGGATCGCAGGAGCGGGATTTGCCAGATAGGCCTAGTTTCGCAGAAGCGACCAATTGGTCGCAGAAGCGGTTCCGCAGGGGCGGAAAATGGTCCGCAGAAGCGAAAATCGCAGTGAATTAATTGTATCAGAAGTTAGAAAATTTCAGAAACATTTCACACATTTGGGTCTCGGCTTTAGAGGCAATTTGGGCGATTTTGAAGAGAAACTCAAGGGAAATCATCAGGTAATCATCTATGGACTTAAACTATGATTAGTATTGGTAATATTATGCAATTATATCATGAAAATTGAGGAATTTGGGGTAATTTATGGAGGATTTAGCCCTAGGCTTGAACTTTAGAAAATCAAGGTTTTGAATGGGCAAATGGAGTCCAAATTTGGTAAAATTGACATGCTTAGACTCGTATTGAGATGAAGGTTCCGAATATGTGACTTTCGTGATTTTTTGAGAAGCGTACCGAAAGTCGGGTTTTGACAACTTTGGGAATTTTGATGTAAATTGAGTTGTTTTGATTGGGTGTCGTCCCATTGGCCTAATTTGTTGTGTTTCTACTGTATTCTACGCGTGCGGAGCTTGATTCTCGTGGCAAGGGCATTGCGGAGTAGTTGTTGCGCCGTATTGAGGTGAGTAATAGATGTGGGTGATGACCAGCGGGTTCGAAACCCCGGTATACCACTTTGTGATGCTGTATAGCGGCGAGACACGTACTCTCATGTGAGTGCGGGGTCGATTGTGATTGGGGACTATGGCTTAGTCCGACTTGTTGATACTCTGTTATGATATTAGGCTATTCTTGAGCCGTCGAACCTCCTTCTCGGATGGTTGCATATTATATATTGTGATAATGGCCACTCTTGAGCCGAGGAACCCCCTTCTTGGGCGGTTGAGTATACTTGTGGGCCGTGAGCCGGTTATTGGATCCCGCGAGGATCGTTATCATTGTCTTATCATATTGACATGTTAGTTACTACCAGTCCGTAGCTATTTCTGTTATCATGCTATTTCCAATCTCTGGAACTTGATATTACTGTTTTCCAACTGAAAAATGATAAAAAGGTTTTCAAAACTACTTTTGAGCCTGCGAGGCTGTATTTGCATATTAGCTGACTGGTAGTGGATCGGGTTGTGCGCCGCAGCAGTATATATGTTGGATCGGACTGCACGCCGCAGTAATATTGTGCTTGGGCTGTAGGAGCCCCTCCGGAGTCTGAACCCCCACAGTGAGCACGGGTACCCAATTTGGATCGGGCTACGTGCCGTAGCGGTCATATCATGCATTGCATTGCATTTAGCTACATCTGCTAGCCGTTATACTGTTTTGCTGGTACTTGTTGGTACAGGTACAGTTGATATTGACTCTGTGACAGGGTATTTGATTACAGCTTTACATAGTGCTTTATTGCGGATTTCTTATCTGCGCTGTCTTACCCTTGTTTATTACCACTGAGTCTGGCAGAGTACTCATTTTACTCCCTGCACCTTGTGTGCAGATCCAGGTACCTCTCAGCAGTGATCCAGTAGCTGTGCGAGGCGACGTCTGTGGGATATACGAGGTAGCTGCAGAGTCCGCAGAACCCGATATTCCTTCTTACTTTTGATTCTGTATCGACATTTCTTTCCGCACTTGGTATCTTGTAAACTATCATATACTCATGTTCAGTAGAGGCTCATGACTCTTGACCCTTCGGTCTATGGGAGTTGATGTATTACGGGACTTGGTTCCCCGTTTTCATTATATGTATCATTGTTGCTTCATGAATTAATATGCTTAAATGGGTTAAAGAGAGCTTCTAGCACCGTTGTTAATATTGATTGGTCGGGCTGGCTTAGCAATGTGCTGGGCGCCATCACGACCGGATTCGGGGTCGTGACAAGTTGGTATCAGAGCCTAGGTTTACTAGGCCTCGTGAGTCTTGAGCCGGTTAGTAGAGTCTTGTGGATCGGTACGGGGACGCATGTACTTATCCTCGGGAAGCTGCGATCCTTTAGGAAACACTTCACTTTTCTTGAACTCTGTCGTGCGATCTTGTTGTTCCGAGAACCGAACTTCTATATTCTATTCTCTCACAGATGGCGAGAACGCGAGCATCAGGACGAGGTGGACGACCTTCATTTCCACCTGTTAGAGGCCGTGGGCGAGGTCGTGCTAGAGGTAGTGGTAGGGCGGCCGAGGCGGTGCCGACTGACCCGCCCGTTGTACCGGTTCTAGAGCAGCCCCCGGTGGTTGATGCTCCGGCAGCCCCGGTTCAGGGGCCAGACCGTATCTATTGCTATTCCCGGTCTTCGGGAGACTCTTGCTCGGATATTATCGGTGTGTTCCGGTTTGGCTCGGGTAGTTTCGGCTATCGCTACCGTAGCGACATCTCATTCGGGGGTGGTCGGCGGACCCCGCAGCTCTCACACCCGACCCGGTTGTTCGGGGACTTCGGACGCCGGAGGCGGTCCCCGCTCGGTGGTTGCACCGGTTATTCCTCCAGCCGCACCAGCTCCAGCTCCAGAGCATATGGTTCAGGTTATGCCCGACGACGAGCAGCGTCGTCTTGAGAGATTCGGTAGACTTCAGCCACCCCATTTCGGTGGCGTTGAGGGCGAGGATGCCCAGAGTTTCTTGGACAAGTGTCAGAGGATGTTGCGGACGGCTGGTATTCTTGAGTCCAGCGGAGTTTCATTTACTACCTTTCAGTTCACCGGTCCCGCATTTGATTGGTGGGAAGAGTTTGAGAGGCGTAGGCCTGCAGGAGCAGCACCTCTCACATGGCAGCAGTTCTCTACTCTCTTTCTAGAGAAATATGTACCTCGGTCTCGTCGCGAGGAGCTATGTCGCCAGTTCGAGTGGTTGGTTCAGGGCAACATGTCTGTGACTCAGTATGAGCTCAGATTCACACAGTTGGCTAGGCATGCCACATGGATGATCCCTAATGATAGGGAGAGGATCAGGAGGTTCATTGATGGCCTCAACTACTTTATCCGCATTCTTATGACCAGAGAGAGAGTTTTGTTATCATCGTTTGAGCATGTTGTTGATATGGCACGCTCCATTGAGGCGGATCGTCGCCGAGAGAGAGAGGAGCGGGAGACCAAGAGGCCTCGTGGTTCTGGCAGTTTCAGTGGTGCTCCATCTAGAGGGCATTCCCATCAAAGCAGAGGTCGTTCATCTAGACCTTCTCATTCAGGCCGCCCAGAGCAGAGCGGAGGTTCTTATGGTCGTGGTCGACAGGGGTTTCAGTAGGGTCAGTCATCGCTTAGTGCCCTTCCAGCCCAGGGTGCAGCACCTACTTCTTTAGCCCAAGGTTCTTCTGCGGCGAGGGGTTCCCTTGAGTCCCCTTCTTCAGCACCAGGTACATGTTATGAGTGTAGTGAGTTTGGCCACATGAGGAGACAGTGCCCTCGACTCCGTAGGGACAGGACTCAGCAGAGGGATCAACCCTCATCTTCAGCACCATCTCAGTCTAGTAGAGGTGGAGGTCAGTCTTCTCGTGGTCGCCCCAGGGGCGAGGAGAGATCTGGTGGAGGCCAGGCACGGTTCTATGCACTTCCTGACAGGCGTGATGCAGTTGCCTCCGATGCAGTGATTACAGGTATCATTTCTGCCTGTCACAGAGATGCCTCTGTTCTATTTGATCCAGGGTCCACATATTCATACGTGTCCTCTAATTTTGCACATCATTTGGGTGCGACTCGTGGTAGTCTTGGTTTACCTATTCATGTATCCACCCCCGTGGGTGATACGATCGTTGTGGATCATGTCTATAGATCCCTGTGTTATATCTATTGGGGGTCTGGAGACCCAGGCCGATTTGTTATTGTTGGGTATGGTGGACTTTGATGTTATATTGGGTATGGACTGGTTGTCTCCGTACCATGCTATATTGGACTGTCATGCTAAGACAGTTACGTTGGCCATTCCTGGTATTTCTCAGATTGAGTGGCGGGGTTCGACCGATTTCGTCCCTACCCGTGTTATTTCGTTCCTAAAAGCTCAGAAGATGGTTGAAAAAGGGTGTTTATCGTACTTAGCTTTTGTGAGAGATGTGGAGCTGAGTCTCCTAGCATTGATTCTGTACCTGTTGTAAGGGGCTTCCCAGATGTATTCCCCTCAGACCTGCCGGGCATGCCGCCGGACAGGGATATTGATTTTGGCATTGACTTGGTGCCGGGCACTCGGCCCATATCCGTTCCTCCTTATCGGATGGCACCAGCTGAGTTGAAAGAACTGAAAGAGCAGCTTCAAGAGCTTCTGGATAAGGGTTTCATCCGCCCTAGTGTGTCCCCGTGGGTGCGCCGGTATTATTTGTTAAAAAGAAAGATGGTTCCATGCGAATGTGTATTGATTATAGGCAATTGAACAAAGTGACAGTGAAGAACAAGTACCCTCTACCGCGCATATATTATTTGTTTGATCAGTTAGAGGGTGCGAGGGTGTTTTCTAAGATTGATCTTCGTTCGGGCTATCATCAGCTGAAGATCAGGGACTCGGATATTATGAAGACTGCATTCAGGACCCGATATGGCCATTATGAGTTTCTTGTGATGTCTTTTGGGCTGACCAACGCCCCAGCAGCATTTATGCATCTGATGAACAGTGTGTTCAGGTCTTATTTGGATTCATTTGTGATTGTGTTCATTGATGACATTCTAGTCTACTCCCGTAGTCAGGAGGAGCATGCTCATCATTTGAGTATTGTGTTGCAGAGATTGAAGGAGGAGAAGCTATATGCTAAATTCTCCAAGTGCGAGTTTTGGCTCGAGTCCGTAGCATTTCGGGGACATGTGGTGTCTCGTGATGGTATTCAGGTTGATCAGAAAAAGATAGAGGCGGTGCAGAGTTGGCCTAGACCGTCCTCAGCTACAGAGATCAGGAGTTTTCTTGGCTTGGCGGGATATTATCGCCGGTTTGTTCAGGGATTTTCATCCATTGCTTCTTCATTGACTAAATTAACCCGGAAGGGTGCACCATTCGTGTGGTCGGATGAGTGCGAGGAGAGCTTTCAGAAGCTCAAGACAGCTTTGACCACAGCTCCAGTGTTAGTATTGCCATCAGCTTCAGGTTCATATACTGTTTACTGTGATGCCTCGAGAGTGAGGATAGGTTGTATGTTGATGCAGGAAGGTAAGGTGATTGCTTATGCTTCTCGGCAGTTGAAGCCACATGAGAAGAACTATCATGTTCATGATTTGGAGCTAGCCGCCATTGTTCATGCATCGAAGATTTGGAGGCACTATTTGTACGGTGTGTCTTGTGAGGTGTATACCGACCATCGTAGTCTCCAGCACTTGTTCAAACAGAAAGACCTTAATTTGAGACAGCGGAGATGGCTTGAGTTGCTTAAGGATTATGACATCACTATATTATATCATCCGGGAAAGGCCAATGTGGTGGCCGATGCTTTGAGCCGGAAGGCGGTCAGTATGGGGAGCTTGGCATATATTCCAGCCGAGGAGAGGCCATTTGCTTATGATGTTCAGGTGCTAGCCAATCGGCTAGTGAGGTTAGATATTTCGGAGCCCAGCAGGGTATTGGCTTGTGTTGTATCTCGGTCATCTCTATATGATCGTATTCGTGAGCGCCGGTATGATGATCCACATTTGGCTGTCCTGAGGGACAGAGTTCAGCATGATGATGCTAGAGATGTCACCATTGATAGTGACGGCGTATTGAGGATGCAGGGCCGGATATGTGTGCCCAATGTTGATGGCCTTCGTGAGTTGATTCCGGAGGAGGCCCATAGCTCGCGGTATTCTATCCATCCAGGAGCCGCGAAGATGTATCAAGATTTGAAACAGCACTATTGGTGGAGAAAGATGAAAATGGACATTGTCGGACATGTAGCACGGTGCCTCAACTGTCAGCAGGTTAAGTACGAGCATCAGAGGCCCGGTGGTGTATTTCAGCGCATTGATATTCCTGAGTGGAAATGGGAGAGGATCACTATGGACTTTGTTATTGGACTCTCTCGGACGGCGAGGAAGTTTGATTCTGTATGGGTGATTGTGGATAGACTGATCAAGTCAGATCACTTCATTCCAGTTAGTACTACCTACTCATCGGAGTGGTTGGCAGCGATCTTTATTCGAGAGATTGTTCGGTTGCATGGGGTCCCAGTGTCTATCATATCCGACAGGGGTACTCAGTTCACTTCTCGGTTTTGGAGAGCATTTCAGCGAGAGATGGGTACGCGGGTTGAGTTGAGTACAGCATTTCACCCCCAGACAGACGGACAGTCTGAGCGCACTATTCAGATCTTGGAGGATATGTTGCGAGCATGTGTGATTGACTTTGGTGGTTCGTGGGATGAGTTCCTACCACTTGCTGAGTTTGCCTACAACAACAGTTATCAGTCGAGTATTCAGATGGCCCCGTATGAGGCATTGTATGGCAGGCGGTGTAGATCCCCCGTGGGATGGTTTGAGCCTGGTGAGGTTAGATTGATAGGGACTGAGTTAGTCCAGGATGCTCTGGATAGAGCAAAGTTGATCCAGGAGAGGCTTCGTACAGCACAGTCTCGTCAGAAGAGTTACGCGGACCGTAGAGTTCGAGAGTTGTCTTTCATGGTTGGTGACAGAGTATTGTTGAAGGTTTCACCTATGAAGGGTGTCATGAGGTTTGGGAAGAAAGGAAAGTTCAGTCCTAGGTACATTGGTCCTTTTGAGATACTTAAGAGAGTTGGAGAGGTGGCATATGAGTTGGCCTTGCCGCCCAGCTTATCCAGCGTTCATCCGGTATTCCATGTGTCTATGCTCCGGAAGTACATTGGAGATCCGTCTCATGTATTAGATTTCAGCACCATCGAGCTTGATGGTGATCTATCCTATGATGTGGAGCCTATTGCTATTTTGGGTCGTCAGGTGAGAAAATTGAGGTCCAAGGAGATTGCATCGGTTAAGGTTCAGTGGAGAGGTCGACCCGTGGAGGAGGCCACTTGGGAGATCGAGCGGGAGATGCGGAGCAGATATCCTCACTTGTTTGAGACTTCAGGTATGTTTCTTGACCCGCTCGAGGACGAGCGTTTGCTTAAGAGGGGGAGAATGTGACGACCCGGCCCGTTGTCACGAGAATTACCACCCTGTTATGTTGTAAATACATGTTTTATGATTTTATATCAGTGTTAGAGTCTATCGGGTGAGTTAGGAGTGAATTGGATTGAAAATAAGGCATATAGCCTTCTTGAAGGAAACTTGAATAAGAAAAGTCAACTCGGAGTTGACTATTTGGTTAGAGGGCTCGGAATCGGATTTTGATGATTCGGTTAGTTCCGGGAGGTGATTTGTGACTTAGGGGAGCGATCGGAATTGAATTTGGAGGCCCGATGTAGAAATAGGCTTGAATTGGCTAAGGTTGAATTTTGGCGAAATCCGATCGATAGGTGAGATTTTGATCCGGGAGTCGGAATGGAATTCCGATAGTTGCAGTAGCTCCGTTAGGTGATTTTGGATGTGCCTGCAAAATTTCAGGTCATTCGGACGTCGTTTGGTTGGGTTTTTGATGGAATGTGCAATTCGGAAGTTTTGAAGGAATTTAGGCTTGAATCCGTGTGTAATTGGTGATTTTAATGTTTAGGATGGTGTTTTTATGATTGGAACAAGTTCGTATCGTGTTTTGGGGTATGTTGGTGGTTTCCGTTGGGGTCCCGGGGGCCTCGGGGTGTTTTCGGATGGTTAAACGAGAGAAAATATGGAAAATTGCAGGTTTGGGGTTCTGGTTCTGTTGTTTTCGCTCCTGCGGAAATGGGGGCGCAGGAGCGAGTCCGCAGGAGCGGACGAGGGGGCGCAGGAGCGCTTGGCTTCGCAGAAGCAGAAATCTTTCCGCTGAAGCGGCGTCGCAGGAGCGTAGAGGAGACCGTAGAAGCGGGATTTGCCAAGAGGCGGGAAGTCCGCAGAAGCGGAAGGTCGATCGCATAGGCGATTCCGCAGAAGCGGACTCTTGATAGTAGAGGCGGAAAGGACCGCAGGGGCGGAAGAAATTCCGCAGAAGCGGACGCGCAGGGGTGGTTCGTGGATCGCAGGAGCGGGATTTTCCAGATAGGCCTGGTTTCGCAGAAGCGACCAATTGGTCGCAGAAGCGGTTCCGCAGGGGCGGAAAATGGTCCGCAGAAGCGAAAATCGCAGTGAATTAATTGTATCAGAAGTTAGAAAATTTCAGAAACATTTCACACATTTGGGTCTCGGCTTTAGAGGCGATTTGGGCGATTTTGAAGAGAAACTCAAGGGAAATCATCAGGTAATCAACTATGGACTTAAACTATGATTAGTATTGGTAATATTATGCAATTATATCATGAAAATTGAGGAATTTGGGGTAATTTATGGAGGATTTAGCCCTAGGCTTGAACTTTAGAAAATCAAGGTTTTGAATGGGCAAATGGAGTCCGAATTTGGTAAAATTGACATGCTTAGACTCGTATTGAGATGAGGGTTCCGAATATGTGACTTTCGTGATTTTTCGAGAAGCGTACCGAAAGTCGGGTTTTGACAACTTTGGGAATTTTGATGTAAATTGAGTTGTTTTGATTGGGTGTCGTCCCATTGGCCTAATTTGTTATGTTTCTACTGTATTTGATCAGATTCTACGCGTGCGGAGCTTGATTCTCGTGGCAAGGGCATTGCGGAGTAGGCGTCGCGCCGTATTGAGGTGAGTAATAGATGTGGGTGATGACCAGCAGGTTCGAAACCCCGGTATACCACTTTGTGACGCTGTATAGCGGCGAGACACGTACTCTCTTGTGAGTGCGGGGTCGATTGTGATTGGGGACTATGGCTTAGTCCGACTTGTTGATACTGTATTATGATATTAGGCTATTCTTGAGCCGTCGAACCTCCTTCTCGGATGGTTGCATATTATATATTGTGATAATGGCCACTCTTGAGCCGAGGAAACCCCCTTCTTGGGCGGTTGAGTATACTTGTGGGCCGTGAGCCAGTTATTGGATCCCGCGAGGATCGTTATCATTGTCTGGTGATATTGACATGCTAGTTTACTACCAGTCCGTAGCTATTTCTGTTATCATGCTATTTCCAATCTTTGGAACTTGATATTATTGTTTTCCAACCGAAAAATGATAAAAGAGTTTTCAAAACTACTTTTGAGCCTGTGAGGCTGTATTTGCATATTAGCTGACTGGTAGTGGATCGGGCTGCGCGCCGCTGCAGTATATATGTTGGATCGGACTGCACGCCGCAGTGATATTGTGCTTGAGCTGTAGGAGCCCCTCCGGAGTCTGAACCCCCACAGTGAGCACGGGTACCTAATTTGGATCGGGCTACGCGCCGTAGCGGTCATATCACGCATTGCATTGCATTTAGCTACATCTCCTAGCTTTTATACTGTTTTGCTGGTACTTGTTAGTACAGGTACAGTTGATATTGACTTCTGTGACAGGGTATTTGATTACAGCTTTACATAGTGCTTTATTGCGGATTTCTTATCTGCGCTGTCTTACCCTTGTTTATTACCACCGAGTCTGGCAGTACTCATTTTACTCCCTGCACCTTGTGTGCAGATCCAGGTACCTCTCAGCAGTGATCCAGTAACTGTGCGAGGCGACGTTTGTGGGATATACGAGGTAGCTGCAGAGTCCGCAGAACCCGATATTCCTTCTTACTTTTGATTCTGTATCGATATTTCTTTCCGCACTTGGTATCTTGTAAACTATCATATACTCATGTTCAGTAGAGGCTCATGACTCTTGACCCTTCGGTCTATGGGAGTTGATGTATTATGGGACTTGGTTCCCCGTTTTCGTTATATGTATCATTGTTGCTTCATGAATTAATATGCTTAAAAGGGTTAAAGAGAGCTTCTAGCTCCGTTGTTAATATTGATTGGTCGGGTTGGCTTAGCAATGTGCTGGGCGCCATCACGACCGGATTCGGGGTCGTGACATATTATCTCATAGTCGTCTTTGTTTGAGTGCATTAAGGCTAGCCAGTATGATAATTCCCATTTGCTTGTCCTTAAGGACATAGTGCAACAAGAGGGTGCTAAGGAGGTGACTATTGGTAATGATGGGATATTGAGGATTCAAGGTCAGATGTGTGGTCCTAAAGTAGATGACTTGAGGGAGTTGATTCTTGTGGAAGCTCACACTTCGCGATATTCTATTCATCTAGGTGTACGAAGATGTACCATGATTTGAAGCAGCATTATTGATAGAGGAGGATAAAGAAGAATATTGTTGGACATGGTGCATGTTGTTTGGACTGTCATCAAGTCAAGTATGAGCATCAAAGACTGGATAGTTTTCTTTAGAGGTTAGATATACCGGAGTGGAAGTGGGAGTGCATCAATATGGACTTTGGGGTAGGAACCTTGAGGAGATTTGATATTGTTTGTTCATTATGGACAAACTGACTAATTGTGCGCATTTTATTTCGGTCACGACTTCCTACACTTCTGAGCAGTTGGCTCAGATTTATCTTAGAGAGATTGTTCACATGGATGGTGTGTCTATGTCTATCATCTCGGATCACGAAAGTCAGTTTACTTTGTATTTCTGGAGAGTTGTGCAGCCTGACTTGGACACGTAGGTCGAGTTGAGTATGACGCTTCATCCTCACATAGACGAGAAGTCTTAATGAACCATTCAGATCTTAGAGAAAATGTTGAGATCCTACGTTATTGATTTTGGAGGTCAGTGGGACCAGATTCTACCATTATTAGAGTTCTTCTACGATAACAACTACCAGCCTAGTGTCCAGATTGCTTCGTACAAGGCCTTATATGGAAGGCGATGTCATTCTCTGGTTAGTTGGTTTGAGCCTGGGGAGGCTAGGTTTTTGGGCATAGATTTTGTTCGTGATGCTTTGAAGAAGGTGAAATTGATTCGGGAGTGACTTCGTACAACATAGTCCAGAATGAAGAGTTATGCTGATAGGCAGTTCACGATGTAGCTTTCATGAAAGGTGAGAGGGTTCTTCTCAAAGTTTCATCTATAAAGGGCGTGATAAGATTTGGGAGAAAGTTTAAGTTGAGTCCTTGGTATATCATCCCATTTGAGGGTGTTAAAGAGGCTTGGTGGGTTGGCCCACCCAACTTTTTGGGTGTTCATCACGTATTTCATGTCTCCTTGCTTAAGAAATTTCATGAAAATTAGACACATGTGCTAGATTTCAGTTCAGTGCAGTTGGATGAGAACTTTGCTTATGATGAACCAATGGCTATTCTGGATAGGCAAGTTTGAAAGTTGAGTTCAAAGGATATTGCATTGATGAAGGTTTAGTAGATAGGCCGACCAGTTAAGGAGACGACTTGGAAGATCGAGCAATATATGCGGAGCAAAACAATATTCTTTTAGGGTGTTTTGGTAGGGTGCATGAGAATAATGCTGAATATGGTGTGTTAGTTATGCTTGCATTAGTTATGCTGTATTAGTTGTGCTGACATATTTCTTACTCATTGTTTGGTTTGATGTATTAAAGTATTGCACAATTTCTAAAAGAATTGTTTGTTTACAAAATGCCCTCAAAATTAGTCCACGCTCTAACTTTTTAAAAGAAACATATGTTGAGAAATATTTTTATATGAAAAATTTTAAAAAAATTATTTTATTTGTCTACCTATATTGTAAAATAAAATTAATTATTTATTTATAAAGAAAGAAATATGCTAAGTATTTATTTATTTACTAGGGATATAATTTTATTTCTCACTATTTGAATTATTTTGAACTTGTATTAATATACTAACTAGAATATTTTAATCAAGCATAAATTTTGAAGGACAATTTTGTCTTTCACTAAGCTAATGCATGCACTAAAATCATTGCATTGCTAATACCATTGTTTTCTATGCATTAGTTATGCAAAAGATAATACCAAATATGACGTATAACTAATGTTTGCATAACTAATACATTGGTTTAAAATATCTACCAAACAATATATTATTAATACACAAAGCTAACTTATAATGCATCATATCAAATGATCCCTTATAGACTTCCTAGTTAGCGGATAAAGAGACTGAAGAAGCTGGCGAAGTTACATATAAAAGTATCCAAATACCCTTATATTCCTAGCAAACTTCTAAATTGATTCATGTTGAACCACTTCTAAGGTTAAAAGTAAACTAAATTCAATTTTGTAGGAAAAGAAGGAAAAATTATCTTAACACTGGGTTGGGGTAGTTGATTTAAAATTAAATCACAGGAAACAAAACATTTTTTTTACTTAAAAGTAAGAATTAAAAAATGACCACAAGCGCAAAATCTTTCTAATAAATCTCATGATTTAAAATTGCTTAATATTAAAATATTCGTAATGTCAAAAATTTTAATAAGAGGTGAAGATAAATTCAACCTGAGCAGTTTCAAATTGATCTGATGATTTGGGGGAACTGATAGCTGCATAACTGGAAATTATGACATTGTAAGTCGGTTTAATTTGTTAATTATTAAAAAATTAAATTGCGCTTCAAAAATAACTTTTAAGCCAATAATACTAACACTATAAGTGCATCTTCAACAGTAGCAGCCAATATCCCTACCATTCCAACTGTCCAATTCAGAGGAAGAATACTGAAAAATAAGAAAGAGTTTGATGAAGTTTATAATTTGGAAGTTTTCTGAATAATCAATAAAAAATAATAATAAAAGGTAATGGGACAATAACGTTACGTACCCTGAGTGTGAGACACGTCCAAAGGTTGGCTTAAAACCAACAACTCCACAGAGAGCAGCAGGCATTCTGACAGATCCTAAAGTTATAAAGAAAAATGTAGCAATAAATAATTAATGGGTCAACCAAACTCAAAATATAAATTAAAGGTGATGATTAATACCTCCTCCATCGACGCCAAGGGCAACAGGGCATAAACCTGCAGTGACAACAGCAGCAGAACCACTAGAAGAACCGCCCGCAATCCTTGCAACATTATAAGGATTTCTAGTTGTTCTATATATAAAAAAAAACACCCCATCAAAACCAAAATCAAAATCAGTGAAATTAATTAATTAATTAAAAAAGTGTTAATCTTACCCATAATGAGGATTAATACCACTAGTTCCAGCACCAAGCTCATGCATGTTAGTTTTTCCCACCAATATGGCACCACATGCTCTCAAACGTTTTACACACTCTGCATCATCCTTGCACCCTCTTACCTTGTGCATCCACTTTGTCCCTCCTACCCATTAATTATTTAATTAATACAATCAACCGGTGACGAAGTCAGAAATATTTTCAAGGATGTTTAAACTTGAAAGAAGTAGAAAAAAATTCCGACAAAGTATGTCCAATATTGGTTTTATATATCTAAAATCAATATTTTACTTATATACACAATATAATTTTTCATAACCATGCAATCAACCGTGTACAATATATTCAAATTTTATACTAGAACTCACCTGTAGTGGGATAAGGCATACAATCAATTTCATCTTTTATTGCTATTGGCACTCCATCTAAAACTGATAACGGTTCGCCTGGGGATCCAACAATCATTTGCCAACAATATTAGTAGTAGTGATACGGGATAATTTGATCAAATAATTATTATAATTAAAATTAAAGACTGTTTAAAATCCAAATCCAAATACTCAGATCGATCGTACCTTTTTCGTATCGATTAGTTGACATAGTAGCTTGTCTTAAGATATCATCAACATCAATATTAATAAAAAATGACATTTGCATTGAACAAGTAGATGATCGATGAACCGCTGATAAAAACCTATCCATTACCTGTCAAAAATACATATACTTACTGTAAGTCATAAAAGAAAGTCCCAAACAAATTTAATATATGTCTGAAAAACCAACTCGAATTGATAATTAGCATAATAAATATAAGCCGTTATTAAAATGGTTCAACATAATTCTTTCCATATTGAGATGAAGAAAATGACCATTTTAAAAATCTTTTGAGCTTTATTCAGATTTCTTAGGTGTTGTTGAAAAATCTAAAATAAATTAAAAATTTGTAAAGTGCCGTAAAATCAATTTAAGAAGCATGGTTGATCAGGCATTGGCAAGAATATTCGAGCTTTCGCAAAATTCAACATCTTATCCAGGTCCCAACAACCTCTTTTTTTTCTAGGTATCATATGGGCTTAATAACGACAGAATTCTCATGCCTAGATTAATATGAGAAACATGTTATGAAGTAAATAATATTAATATCGAAGTGATTTTTATGCAAGGATTGCTTACTTTAATTAATGTAATGATTCGGGTGGTCGTTTTATGTATTTGATCTCCATTTTCCCTATTCAGTGCTTTCCGTATGTGTTTGTTGTTCGATGACTTGTGGGCGTGTTTGGATTGGTTTGGTTTGAGGATGATTGGAACACTTAGTTTTATTTTTTGTAGCTTAAGTTGTAACAATTGACCAAGGTTTGATTTTTGAATAGACGATTTTGGATTGGCGAGTTGATAGTTCCAGTAGGTTCGTATGGTATTTTTAGACTTAGGCATATGTCCAGATATAGATTTGGAAGTTCCTAGGACGTTTTGGCTCTTTACCAAAAGTTTGCAATTTGAAGAGTTCATAGGTTTTACCGGCAGTTGACCTTGATAACATTGGACTCGTATTTTTGTTTCAAAACTTGGAATAGGTTCATATAGTAGTTTACAACATGTATACAAAGTTTGATTGTAATCCGACTTGGTTAATTAGGCATGAATCGGATGGTCGATTGAAAGTTTTGATGTTCTTCGACTTAAGAGTAATTAGGCATGAATCGGATGGTCGATTGAAAGTTTTGATGTTCTTCGACTTAAGAGTCATGCAACTTGAGTTTTAATATATGATTTGTGATTGTAAATGCCATTGTAATGTTTTGAACCTTAGAATAAGTTTGGAGTATATATTCGAACTTGTTGGTATAATTGGACAGGGTCCTGGGTGACCTCGGGTGTATTCCGGAAGGGTTCCGGTCCATTTTTTGGTGTTAAGAGCAATGTTGTTGTTGGTGCGTCGCACCTACGAGGTTTAGGTGCACAGGTGTAAGGAATCAACCGGTTATTTTATGTTTTTGAGCCATATTTCCTCTTTTGGTGCTTCACATATGTGTATTCATAGTTTTATAACTTGTGGGGTTGGTTGGTTTCATTCTGAAAAGGTTTTAGGATTATTTGGACCATTCAGTTCTTGGTTTTGGAAGTCTAAGTTAAGAATATTGACCAAAGTTTGATTTTTGTGAAAACGACCACATAATGATATTTTGATGACTCCGATAGGTTCGTATCGAAATTTTAGACTCCGGCGTATGCCCGAAATCGAATTTTAAGATCTTTAGATTGATTTAACTTATTTGCCGAAACTTGGTAATTTAAGGTTCAGAATTTTTTCCAAGTTTGACTGTATGTTTGCTTTTTGGCTATCGTGCTCAAAATTTAATTTTGGACTTGGAATAGGTCTGTTTTCCTATTTGGAACTTGTCTGCAAAATTTGGTATCGTTTGGAGTGGGTTTGATAGGATTTGGACGTTTGGTTGTAATTCTAGAGGTTCTTGAGTTTTCTTTTGAAATTCATGTATTTTGATGTCTGGTTCGTAGTTCTCGATATTATTTTTGTGTTTTTATTGCGCGAGAGAGTTCGTATCGTATTTTTACACTTGTGTGGATGTTTGTTTTGGACCTCCGAAGGCTCGGGTAAGTTTCAAACGTGTTTCAAAAATGGTTTGGACTCAAATACGGGTTGTTGGTGTGTTGGTGCTACAGTTGTCGCAATTGCGATTGCGAACATGATAGGGGGATTTAGATATCTCAATTGCGATACCTGGTTCGCATTTGCTAAGCTTAGGCTTAAGTTGGGTAGGTCGCAATTGTCACCAATTGGTCGCATTTGTGAGGAGAGCAGACTTTGTATTTGCAAGGTTTATGTCGCATTTGCGACATCTCTTGGGTATGTCAGGTGCCGCGTTTGTGAGTATTCCTTCGCAATTGTGAGAGTTCAAAATTGCGAACCCAATGTTGCAATTGGTACATCTGCAACTGAACAAAAGGTTGAAAAATTGGGGTTTCGTCTCATTTTTTCTTATTTTAGAACTCTAGACTCGGTAGGACGCAGTTTGGAGTGGGGATTTTCATCTTCAATCACTGGGTAAGTGATTCTAATTGAATTTTCATATTGTCACGTTTTGAAAATAAAAATTTGGGTTTCGAGAGTCGATTTGGACTCGTATTTGGAAATAAAATATATATATAGACTCGTGGGTTTTGTCTCCCTCTTTCTGTAATAAGGACATGCGACTCACCATGATCTATGTCCTTTCTCCTGGCTTCTTCATTGAATAAGGCATCTTTAACCATAGACATGGTCAGATTTTCACTAGGAGATAAATTACTAAGAGAGACTACCAGTGTCTCCCATCTATCAGGAAGAGAACTAAGAAGTGGTAGGGCTTGCATCTCATCCCCGAGCGGCATGTCAACAGACGATAATTAATTTATCAAGCTCTAAAACTCACTGGTATGTTTGGTAAGAGAAGTTCCATGCTTTAACTTCAAATTTACCAAATGCCTCATCAACAAGGCTTTGTTCCTAGCGGTCTTGGCTTGATACATCCCTTCTAACTTCACCCAGAGGGCATACGCGTCTGTCTCTTGTGAAACATGATGAAAAATGCTATCGTCAATCTATTGTCGAATTTGACTGATAGTGTTTCTGTTTAATTTCTTCCATTATACTTTTTTGGTGGAATCAGAGTTCTTACCCTTTGTTTCTATGGGATCAAACAAATCCTTACAACTGAGGAGATCTTCCATCTGAGGTCTCCACAATGTGTAATTTGTGACAGTAAGCTTTATCATAGCTCCAGATGATGATGACTCTTTCATTATATATTTAAAATGGCTTGGTCAAATATTTTGGACCAGAATCTCACCAAACGGACCTCACCAACATGTCCGAAACGGTGAAAATGGTAGTATTGACTCTTCTTAGGTTAAAATAGGGCCTCAAGAAATTTTCAAATTTACACCAAACTATTAGGGTTAAATTGAAAATATACTAAACTTTTGGGGCAGATTTACAATTTTAGTAACTTTAGGGGTTATTTAATAAATTTTTAAAAATTTATGATGACTAGGCGTTGACTAGATACTGACAGGATGTTGACGTGGCACTGACTAGATTCTAATGTAGTGTTGACTGGGTAATTACTATTCATCTTCTTCTTTCTTGGAGAGAAGAAAAAATTGAAAAATTTGAATTATCATAACTTCTTCGTTTTAGCTTTGTTTTACCGCTAGAAATCTACATTAAATTCGTATCGACGCAAGGAATCTAATGAAATGATCAAAAGACACCAAAGATCATGTTTTCGAAAAACGTAAATCTAGGTTGAAATTTTTGTGTTCCGATATTTCTCGATGAACACAGAATCGAAGGCTCTGATACCACTTGTTGTGATTCTCTGATCAATATGAAGATTATTTGGGAGGAATAACAACTCTATTACTCAAGAATAGAATTACAGAGAATTACACCAAGAATTTCTCTTTACAAAAAAAAAACTCACCAAACTCTCTTTTGTTCTCACAATCTCTTCCTGGATTGTATTCAATCTTTATGGATTGATGTTTTGTACCTAAAACATAAGGCTCTATTTATAGCCTTAAAGAAGGTGGTTGGTGGTCAAATTCTCCATTCAACAATGGAGGCTTCAACAATGGTGACTTCTAGAAGGGTTGATAACTTCAAAAATTGTGGGCTTCTAGAATTGATACTTGGCAGCTGAACTTATGAGTAATTTCATTGCAAGGTTTTGGAATTCTGTTATAACTCCGGAATTATATTTCCACGAAGATGGATTTTACACTGCAATGATAGAGATAACATCTTTTACTCTTGCCCTCATACAATTAATATAGCAGGTCTTTAATTCTGAAGGATTGGATTCCTAATTTTGATTTTCAAGAGAAATTCCTACGTACCATCCCACTGTGGGTGAAATTTCCTAATCTCCCCCTAAGTTGTTGGAATCCAATCACCCTCAGAAAGATTGCTAGCCGATTGGGAAGATCTACATTTGCGGATGAATATGCTAAAAAGCAAAATAGGGCGTCCTATGCTTGAGTCTTGGTAGAAAGAGATTTAATTAAAGAATTACCTTGAGCCCGTTTGGCTTAGCTGATTTAGAGTAGCTGATAAGCATTAGGTGCTAAAAAGTACTTTTAAGTACTAAAGTTGATTTAAAAAATAAGCAGTTACGTGTTTGGATAAAAATGCTAAAATTAATAATATGTATCTAAGGAACCGGGCATACGAAGAGTTTTGTTTTAAAAAGAAATATTTTAGGGTTAAAATAGTAAATATTTTGGCCAAACTTAAACTGCTTATAAGCTGAAATTTGATAAGTTGGGAGAAACCAACTTATGACTTTTGGCTTATTTTGGCTTATAAGCACTTAACTTACATGCACTTTTAAGTTTACCAAATGACTAGATAAGCCAAAAAGTGCTTATAAGTCAGTTTGACCAACTTATAAGCTTAGCCAAATACCCTCCTAACGAAGTTGAGGTTGTTGATCGAGTAGAACTTTCACTTAGTATGTGAGCTATGACTGGAAACCACTTTTCTCCCAAAAATGTTTATTCCTTTGTCATGATTGTAAAGTTGAACCTCAAGCTAATCAAACTCAAGTAGATGTATATACCAAAAAAGGGTCCAGCCAGGAAAGGAAGGTCTCAAGGGTAATAATAAGGCCAACTTGAAATGGCTAGGCAAAGATCAAACCAATGTGCAAATTGGTCCTGATTATAAAGGAAAGAATAAGGTATATGAACAGGCTCAGGTGTCCAAGAAGGTGGAAAAGGAGAAAATGATGCTAGCAGAGAGAACACTACAACTCCTATTGTTAGGACTTGAGAACATGTTATACATGACACTCCTCAAGCTAGCACTTCTATACAGGAAAGAATGTCAAATCCAGCCCTTGTCTAGCATGGGAAACCTCTTTTTATAGTTGTTTCTAGACCAAAATTTATTCTCCCCTTTGATAATGAAAAATTTGGGTGATACAGTGGCATACGTAGGATTTTTCATAAGTGCTGTCACTATTTTTAGTAAAAGAGCTGTAACAGTCAAAAATTATTTTGTAGAGGCAAGGGAGTTCAAACCCAAGACGTCTCACATAATACTTGAAGCTAACAAACACTAGACTATATATTAAGATATTTTGTTGCTAGTGGTATCACTTTTAATGCTTTTATCTTGTATTTCTGTTTTACTTATTTATTTATATATATAAATAGTAAAAAATTTCGATGAAGCGGGTCCTGTGACACCGCTTGCTACCATGTAAATCCGCCCCGGGATACTATATCAACAAAGTCTATTAGAGAGTTCAACCAAAGTGTGGTTAGCTTAGTCCCTAAGAAAGCTCAATCACAGTCTATTAGAGACTTTAGACCTATTGCATGCTATTCTACCATATATAAGATAATATCTATGAGAGGGAGGATAAAAGGAGCTCTAGAGGACATTATTGGGCCAAGTTAATCAGCTTTCACCCCAGTACGTTTTGTGGCAACAAAAACTGTCGGTACTAAAGGTTGTCACTGAAAACGTAATTTCTTGTAGTGATACTTTTGTGTGGTAACTAAAATCATTCAATTACCAAAAAAAAAGAAAAATGTATTTGCGGCGGTAATTAATATGATGAAAAGTGGAAAAGTAGCATACCTTGCGAGGTGTAATTAGTTTGGAGTTATAAGCTGTAGAATAATCCAATATGGTCCACCTACTGAAGCTATACTTTGGAGCTTCTAAAATTGATTGAATGCATGCCGAGGCCTGCCTAACCTGTTCTGATGGAGATGCTCCATACTCTACACATATTACTTCTTTTTCTTCTTTACCTGTCAATTCTCATTACCAACAGATAGATACTCTTATGTATAGCATCGTCACTTAAAACGACGATCGTAGGTGTAAAGATAATATATAAGCAGACCTTCATAGCTGTGAAGAGGAACATAGAGGGGTGACTCCTGCAACTCAGCAAATGTAACATGCTGCAGCCAAATAACACTTTTCAGTAACAGTGAAACAAGGGACAAATTAACTTTTGTTCCGAATTAAGATCAAGAGGCCACATTTCACTTCATTAATTAATTGTTTACCTCTATATTATAGTGGCAAAACTGATCATCAAGACTACTTGCATCTTAACTCTTAGGTCGCATGTGTGGTGTGCCGCTCAAGTAATTTATTTCGTTTAGCTAAAAGTTTCCAAACTTTTCATTTGCTTTAAAAGATTTTAATTACTACCTACTTATTGAAAGACGGGGGGGGGGGGGAGATCATAGTAAATGCTAAAATGCCAATTGTATTTTAGATATTAATAAGCATTACCTAACAATTGACATGAAGGAGTAATTCAAATAGAAAGAGAACACGCAAGTAGAATGTATAAAATAGCTCGTTAAAATTTCAATGATCTTTATTTATTTATTTATTTGCCGTTGTTGTAATTTCTAGCTTATGAAAGTGAGTGTGATGATATGTGATGTGTGTGTGTGTGTGTGAAATAGGCATTTTGAAAGTTATCAATTGACATTCAGGGGAGAATGTCCATTGTTCAAAGTTTAAGGAGGATATTAATTTTAAAGCAAAGTTCAGGGATGTAAATAATTATATATATGTGTGTGTGGGAGGGGGAGGGGTGATATGTATATAGAACTTTTTGTAAACGGTGTCGTATAATGAAAAAAATTAATAAGTATTATTTAATATCATTTACCTATAATTTGCAAGTCTTAGCCCAATGGTTTAGTTGAATACTATTTCAAAGGGAGGTATAATTTAATTTTTCTTAACCTCAAATTTTATCAGAAATGCTCGTTCAAAGATTTTATAAAAATAAAGATTTAGGTCCCCTACAACCTTTACAAACCCAAATAAGAGCTTGACCAGTCAATAAACAAATATTCTTGGGTTTTTTACTACTATATAGTACTTCGTTTTTATATAATGTTGTATTTTTCTGACGAAGGTATGTGATGACACCGCTTCGATCCATTTGTGTCCGACCCTGTGCGTGGGCTTGGGAAAAATCTGTCATCTTTTAAAAGTGCATAATGTCTCTGATACTTTAAAACAAAAATAATTTTAGTCGTCGATATAGTTTTAAATTATACTTTTAGATTCATTCAAGTTTTTCTTTTGATCATTTAATTTTAATGTATAAGTCGAACATTATCACCCCAATTAAAGGTGAAGAATCGGGTAAAATGAACATACCTTGTGAATTAGGTTATTTCTCTTCAAAAAGTAGAGCATAATGGATCCAAAAATCGGCATTTCCAAGAACCATACAAACACTTTAACAAGAAAGCCGGCCATCCGAGGGGCTGCAGATATTGAAATTAAATGTGAGTATATAAAATTAAATTAAATTAAGAATCTGAATTATAAGTAAAAAAAGAAAATTCTTGATGAAAACAGAAAAGGGTAGGAAAACTATTATACTAAAGTTTAACACATAATATATCCTAATTCCAATGTGAAGCAAATTCAATTAACTTTCGGTACATCTAGTTATATCCTTGTAACAAATCTCTAGACGAAAACGAAAAACAGACACAAAAGAGAGAACAGAACTATTCGCAAATAAGTAACTAAATCATATACTATACAACAACAAGAAGAAGTCGAGTAATTTTCCATAAGTAGGGTCCGAAAAGGCTAAAATGTACACAGCCTTACTTCTCTCTTGAAAGGGCAAAGAGCATATTTCCGATAGACACTCGGCTGGAGAACGGATGAAAAAAGATAATAACAATAAGCAGGAATAAAAACAAGGAAATTTTAGCACCTATAGAATAAGTTAGTACCATATTTATAACATATAAATATCTTTTTAAGATTTTATATAATATAATAACCTTTTTTATTTTGTAGCAAAAAATTTAAATTTAATACTTTCCTATATTTAAGCCTTATTAGATGGTACAAAAAAAATTTTCTCACCAATTTATGGTATAACTCCCGTTTTTTGGTATTTTCTCTTTCATCTTAATACACTTTTTCCCATGATTTGTTTTACCTTCCCATAATTTGCGCTGAAACGTTACTTTATTCCTGCTTAATACACCTTAATACACCTAAATACAGATTCAACTTCCCGTGATTTGCGCTGAAACGTTACTTTTTCACGCTTAATACGGCTTAATACGCCTAAATACAGATCATGATTTACAGGAATCCCGATTTGTGCGGCATCATTTCATGTTGTATTATTGAATACAATTTGTTTAATATACTATATACATCATAAAATAACGTAAAACATATCTATATCACGTAATATAGGAAATGATTTCTATTTATTGCTAATTAGGACTTAATGAATGCCTTTTGTGAAAAATTCTCTAAAAATAAGATAAAATAAGATTGAATCCAAGAGAGCAGTTAAACTCTACATAGTAATTAATAGCATTTATGAATAAAAGGATATCATACTAACACAAATGCTAGCGAATTGAGTAAGACAAATAGAAATGTTCGACTACCTACTAGCCTTTCACCCTAATATTTGACCTCCACGCCCTCCTAGTAGGGCCATGTCTTCATTTAGCTCTAGTTGCGTTCTGTATCGCCTAGTAACCTCTCCCCAATAATTTTTAGGTTTACCTCTATCACTCATGCTATCCATCGAGGCTAACTAAAACATATGAACTATATATTTATCCCGGGATTATAGTCCAATGTTTTTTAATCTATGGACTAAATTTATCCCACCTAAGCGGTAGAATAAAATAATTTTAATTTTGATGGGACTAGAATAAGGTAATATTTAAGATTAAATCCAGGATTATATTTATACTATGTTAATCTGGGATTAAATTTATAAAACGTTTAGTTGAGGATATAAATTTATTTATATCCTCAACAAAACACAATATAAATTTAATTCCATACCTTATTTTAACTTTCCCTACATACCAAACGATATCTTAGTGACAAAATGTATGAGCGCGCAAGTACAATATATCTTTATCCGTAATTTCGCCCCCCCCCCCTTCCCGGATGATCAACTTGCAGAAAATCGTAGTTCCATATAAAACTAGCTATAAGGACAAATTTTTAGAACATGGAACTTGTCGTACCATGCAAAAGTTCTTAATTTATTCCCTTTGTAACGAGCCAATCGGTCGTTCTATTTTTTAGATTTCCATTTCCCTAATTAAGACATTTGTATGTACTCTTACTGTTTATAACTTGCAGGGATGATTGGTTTGGGTTTGGAAGGATTTAGGTTAGAATCGGAACACTTAGTTCCCCAAATATTGGCATAAGATGATCAAGTTTGACTTATTTTGAGTAAACGACCTCAGAACTGGGATTTGATAATTTCAATAAGTTCGTGTGATGGCGTGTGTTCGAATAGAGTTTCGGGTGATCGGGGAATATTTTGGTGCTTAATATGAAAAGTTGATTCATTGAAAGTTTTCTAGTTTTTTAAATTTGGTTTGGAGGAGACTTTGGTGTTATCGAGATCCGTTTGGGATTCCTAGAATGTGGATAGTTCCATATGGTAATTTATGACTCGTATACAAAATTTGGTGTCATTCCGAGTAGTCTAAGTATGATTCGACACGTTTGGAGCTAATTGAAAAGTTTGAAGTTCATAAGTTGATTCAAGATGATTTTGGGGTACGATTCTTGATTTCGATGTTGTTTTTCATATTTCGACGATTCTATCACGTTACTAATATGTTAATGGATTTTTTGGTGCAATTGGTCGGGGTCTTGGGTGGCTCGAGTGAATTTCAGGCTACCCGGAGTTATGTCTAAAAACCTGATGCTGCTTGTTCAGGCTTCCTTCTCTGCAAACGCAGAGGTGAAGTCATATTCTCGGAGAAGGAATTGGGGGACTTGGAATTTTTACCCTTCGCGTTTGCATTCAAGGGGTCACATTCGTGAAGGCCTCGGACCGGTAGACTTCACGTTCGCGTATACATGCCCACGTTCACTAGAATAAAGGGCCTAGAGAGGGTCAGCCACCTTTGCTCTTTGCTTTCGCGAAGGGCTGACCGCGTTCGTGAAGCTCAGACTGGGCAAGACTTCGCGATCACAAGACTGCCCTCGCATTAGCGGAGTAGGTCTTTAGGGCCTGGGCCAGCTATGCCTTCGCTATTGCCAAGAAGAGTTAACTGGTCGGTGTTTTGATTTAAGGATGGGACTTAGGCTTATTTTTCTCATTTCTCTTTTGTGTGGTTCGAATTTGGGGCTTCTTGAAGAGTGATTTTCTTTAAGCATTATAAGGTGAGTAATTTATACCTAATGTAAGTTAAATACATAGGTTATAAGTAGATTTTAACGGGTAAAATAATGAGATCTAAACGAAATTGATTATGAAATTGGGAATAAATTATATATTGAGTTCGTGAAGTCATGTGTAATATTTATCTTTAGAAAATTTCAAAATCTGGACACATGGGCATGTGGGTAATTATGGATTTCCCGAATTTGGTTGGAAAATTAGTTTAATAGCTAAATTTTGGAACTTTTGAGCAATTATTGATTAGTTTGTACGATTTTTTAGATAGCTCGGCTTCGTTTGTGGAATTCTAGTGAGGATAAAGAGCCGGTTAGTGGACTTGAAAGCGAGGTAAGTCTCTTGCGTAACCTTGTCAGATGGAACTTATCCCCTTAGGTATATTAATTATTGTGTGCTACTTGTTGTGGTGATCTACGTATGCACGAGGTGACAATAGTCCGTACGTAGCTATATTCATGATATATCCGGGTAGACTTAGATTCACAACATGTCTTTAATTGCGCTATTTATACCTATCTTGTGTAGTAATTTTCTTGGTTACGACTGAGATTGAGTATTTTAATAAAGATACCCACTTAGCGTCTTACTTTGGAAAATTAGGAGATATTTGATAAACTATAGATCTTTATCTTCTCGTCTCGTGTATGCTTCCGCAAGCGAGGTAAATTTCTCTTCTCTTATGGCATCATGCTATTTGCCTTGGCAGTGAAACAAATTACTCTTATGGATCGGATCGTTTGCCTCACCAGTATGGTAGCACTATTCTTATGGGAGTGGGCCGTTCACCATAACAGTACCGAGTACCACTATTTCCTATGGGATCGTCGTTCCCCGCAACAGTTTCGTGCTTAATATTTAACCTCTAGTAAGGCATGTCATGTCGACCCCTCATCACTACTTCTTTAAGGTTAGACAGGATACTTACTGGGTACGTGTTATTTTTCATACTCACGCTATACTTATTCACTATTGAGACCTGTACTACCAGTAATCACACGGGCTCGTAGCTGCACTTATACGGAGAGTTAGTGGTGAGCTGCTTGTGTTGCTACGTTTTGCAGCACCGAAGTCTCCCTCTACCTTGTTTATTATTTATATCTATAACCTTTTAAATTATAGTTGTACTAGTTTTGTATATTCTCTAGATTGATCATGCACATATGGCATCGGAGTTTGGGGCTTTTAGCATTGATGTGTTGTTGTACTTATCATTAGTGTCACTACAGTTGATGTATTTCTCACACTTGTATTTTGTTGAGAAAATAGTATGTGCAGTTGTATGAGACCTTACTTATTAAAAATTTTAAACCTGTAAATTTGGTTGGGAGCTTTGTGGGGGGGGGGGGGGGGGGGGGGAGTAAAACGATAAAAAATAGAAATTTAATTTTTTTTTAAAGTAATATTTTTTTTGTGTGGGTGGGAGGGGACAGGTGGGGTGGGGGTTGGGGCCTGGTGCAGAAAAATAAAAAAAATAGAAATATAAAATTTAAAAAAAAAAATTAATATAATTCTTTTTTGTGTGGGGGTGGGGGGAGGGGGCAAGGGTGTGAAGGGCTAGCAAGGTGGGTGGTAACGAAACAACTGAAATTTGTAAAGAAAAAAAACTTTTTTGTAGAAGGGGTGGGCAGAATTGGTGAGGGTGGGAAAGACTGAGAAGGAGTTTTGGAAAATATTTTCCCTTCTCTTGATACGGAAAATATTTTCCTCCAATTGGAGGAAAATGGGTTGATAAGGAAAATATTTTCCAAAATATTTAAGCCAACCAAATATGAAAAAATTAAAAAATATTTTCCTTTGTACCAAACACACACAAAATGTATTATAAATGAGTTGTCATTTGTTGTTTTTTTTTTCGTCTTGAATTCAATTAAAAATGACAATGTTTCGCTATATTCTTTTTATATTATTTTATTTGTTGTAAACCATAATTCAACATTGGTTGTTCTTTATACTTTATTACATTGTCACTATCAATTTTGTAGGAGATATAAAGTCAACCTTTTTATTTCAAAATTTCTAAAATTTAATTTATAATATATGTTTTATTTGAAAAATCATTAAAGAATCGTGCAGAAGTATTTTTGTGTGTTATTTTCAGTATTAGGTAATAGAAATTATAATATTTTTCATAAAATATTCCGACAAGTCCTCATAAATCATAATAAGGGACATGAAACTTCAGTGAGATACGAGTTTTCATTTTTGAGCTAGCCAATTAAATGAGAACAACATTTCTCATTTTTAGGATTTTTCTAATTTTATATAATTTAAATAATTTGTCTCGTAATATTTACCTGATGTTTTTAGAATTATGTATTCATTAATATGGGTACACCTGTAAAGCCCATATATTCTAAGACTAGTATATATTTAACTTTTAAAAATTATGATTTCAAACGTATTATATTATTTGTATGATTATAAGTTGATTCTTATAATCTTAAACAAGTTTTATGATTAGTGTGACTATAAAACTTTTTTATTAGGGTATTATAGAAAATTTAAAGTTAATTATTTTTTAAAATAAAAGCGTACGTGCTATTCTGTCCAAACTAACTAATAAGAAAATATAACTTAAGAATAGACGGAGTAAGGATCGATGTTTATGAGAAAAAAAAAAGGAAGTGAATGACATGGGTGATGATGGGGATGCTAACCTTTGACGTTGGCTCGGAGATAAAATTCATTACTATGGGGACCAACATCAACTTCATCAACAGCCTTGTAACTCTCTCCTTTAGCCTTGAGAAACCCCATGATATGATCTCTTCTTCAAGCCCAAAGCATATATGTATGAGTATATATATGGGAGTAGAAATCGAGGATGGGGTTGGAGGAAGAAGAAGAAGAAATGTAATTAAAGATATATGAGAGGGGGGGTGGGGGGTGGGTGGTAGTTGGAACTTGGAAGAAGAAGACAGAGGTGGTGTACTATATAGGTAGTTGGAAGCGGAGATGGCAAAGAGAGACGGACAAAGAACAAGACTGAAGTTGCTCTTTTATCCCATGCAAACAAAATCTATCATGTCTCCATGTTTTTCTTATATAACAAAAGGAAAAGGGCCAAAATTATATCCCAATTATCCAAAATTAGTTATATTTATACATGTTTCTACTTTCGGTCTAAAATTGTTCCTACAGTTAACAAAGTATGCAAAATTGTCCCTGCCGTTAATAAAGTATGCAAAATAGTCTCTAACTCTAATAGATTTCCTACGTGACAGTAGAATCCTTCATTTAATGTGTAAACTAAGTAAATACCAACCCAAATTGAAAAGGCTCGTGCCTATTTTTTTTTTACCTATTCCCATTTCTTGGACCATTCCCTTCCCGTTTACCCTCTTCTTCTGAAGAGTTAAAGATCAGAAATATGGATAAACAACCACCGCTTCACCAGTCCACCACCTTCTTTCACCAATTTATGACATAAAATAAATTATATAGAATCATATGTGTAGTTTTGTCAGTGTAGTTTTTTGAAAATTAATCCGATGACTGTAATTTTTAGGTGATTCCCTTTGATTTTAAATAGAAGAATATCGTGTTTCTCAATCACACCTCGGTGGCTTCTGCCATGACAACCACCACACTGCTCCACTACTCTCTTCTTTCCGTCGTGAAGTTTCTGATGAGAAAACTGACCGCCGAAGATTTTTGAATAACGGAATTATCTGGCAGTATCCGGCACGAGATACAAATAGAAACAATATACGGATACATGAGAAATTAAAAAATGAAAAAATGGGGAGAACAAGAAATTTACAACGAAAGTTTTTGGTGGGTTATGCAGAAATTTATTTACATAGAAAGGATGAGGATGATGACTTTTTAGGGCGGGTTGTTAAAAGGGTGGGCGAGTAAAAAAAGCTAATTGGCACATTATTTTGTGGGTCTTGGTTGCCACGTAGAAAATCCGTTAGATTTAGGTAGAAATTGTTCTGCTTTAGAAACATTAGGGACAATTTTGCATACTTTATTAACGGTAGGGACAATTTTAGCCATAAAGTAGAACGGGGTATTAACGTGGCTAATTTCAATAGTAGGGGTATAATTTTGGCCATTTTCCCTATAATAAATGATCTGGTTATTGATTTTTCATAAGCAATCTCAAATTTTAACTATGATATTAAAATCTTATTTTTATGTATGGTTATCTATATATACATATATTACAAAACTTTTCAACCAACCGTGTAAAGAGACCCTTGGGTCAAGCTAAGGTAGATACACCTATATGTCCAAAGAAATAGAAGGAAAACAATTATAAATACATATACACGTGTGTGTAAATAAAACGTCCCCCATAGTATGGAAAATATCGAATAAAAGTGCAAATTGTTTATTTTATTTTTGAAACCTCCCTGAAGGAGGGCTTTAATGCACAACAAAGGATGATTTCCCTATTCTCTTTTAGTTATGCTGATTCTCTGCAAGCTAATGTTGTCTAAACGTGTTTGTGTAGTTTTCAGTATTATAATTAAGGGGACGTTTTGTTCTGATTTTCTAATCATATTTGGTTTTTCTATCTTTTGAAGGACATGACCATATATTTATCATAATTGAGTTTTTTTTTATAGAAGAAAAATATAATTCTTCACATATTTGACTAGTCCATTTTCTTGTAGGAAAAAGTTTCGACTTCTATAAATTGAGGATTTTTCATTCTCATTCAGTAGCATCCACAATGTAGCCATATGGGGTTGAGAGTCGTGTTTAGGGAGAGAACTTTACGGGACAAGTGTTAGTGTGTCACTTGTGTTTGCCTCTTCGTGAGGTTGTTCTCTCGATATTTTACTCTTTTTTTATATAGTGGATTGCTCATCTCAGCTGTGGATGAAGGTCAATTGACTGAACCACGTTAAATGTTTGTGTCTCTTTTTATAAATTTCGCTTTTGTTGCATGCCTTATCATTGTTCAAGGGTTGCTTATTTAGTTTCCGTATGACACCTGATTTTTATGGTCCTAACATTTTGTGCAAATTCTTTACTTCCTCCGATTCACAATAAGTGCCCAATTTTCTTTTAGCAGATCCATTAAGAAAATACTAAATTCGATAAAAAAATACATATTATAACTAAACTACCCCTAATTAAAAATTTAATGTGAGGTGTAAGAAAATATTTTAGGGGAACCGAAGTAAAAAAAATTATTTTGTAAAAATAAATTGAATTTTTTTTTTATTTATAGCCGTACACTTATTTTGAACGAAAATAAAAAAGCAAAATAGACCCGTATTATCTGGAGAAAGAGATGCTCCATTTCAAAACAAACTGTTAACATTTACTAAGAAGATGCGTTACAAACACTGACTTTAATTTTGTCTTTATCCTTTCTGTTTCTTGTCTTTGCTTAGTTCTCTTTTTTCTTGAAAGACCAAACAATATTAGTAGATGGCATCGAGGAGGAGGGAGAGTGTGTGGTGGGTCGGCCAAATGGCGACTTTGTTCACTGATTAGCTATCGCTAATTCAGTCTTAACCATAATGATATGAGTGAGATGTGTGAATTAATTAATGTTTAATTTGAAACCCACCCCAATTTGCGAAATTGCAAACCTTTTCATATCTATCTCCAACTCTTTCTCAACTCTTTCTCAAACTTTTAGTGTTATTTTTTTTTAAACCGTGGTTTTCGGGCATCGTTTTGCGAACCCGACTATTTGTACCCACCGAAGCCCGTTATTTTAATGCGGGTGCACGACTAGTTCCACGAAACCTTGAAGATATGACCAGTTTGTAATATCTCCAATGACCCCACGGGACTCAAACTGACGTCCTTGAAGACAAATCCTCAAGGCTAGTACCAATTGAGCTATCCCTCAAGATTAATTTTAGTTTGTTTCCATTTGGTCCGTAATACTCAAAGATTTGTTCTTTTCCTTTTGGTTTTAGAAAAACAAACAAAAGAAGCAAAAACAAATAAGGAGGAGAAAAGAAGAATGATTATGAGGAGAACGAGTTTGGTAGTGACTTCCTTGAAAAATAGAGAATGATAACCCAACAACATAATTGTCTTAAAGCTTGAATTGCATTGTAAAGGCTGCGCCAAGAAATTTAAATATTCAATTTAACATTTAGATGTTGGTATGAAATTATTTTTCAGAAATGAAGCTTGAAGAAGATGAAGTGTAGAAGTGTATGTGTGTTCAGATTCTCGAAGCCTCCGCCTTATCATACACAACTGTTCAGCACATTGGGCCAAGAGTGAAGTTTTGGGCTAAGTTTCATATTGGGCCAAATCTCAGTTTTGGCCCAGTCCATTTCGTCTACAGCAGAGTCCATAACACAATAACATAATGTAGGTATAAAATTAGTTTGTTTTGTACTATTAAGGATTATAACAGTTATAGGATAGCAAATACTAGTCTGCCACTTGGCATTTCTGTTACATAGAAGATTCTTTTCTCATTGTATAAATACACTGTATAGTAAATTCTTTCAATACACAGAAAAAGAGAATTCTCTGCATCACTCTCTACATGGTATCAGAGCAGGAATAATTTCTGCTTCTGTATCTTCTTTCAAATTCCTTCTTTTTCTCTTCATCATCTTCTTCATTCTCTTAGTCAACAATGGGATCCACAGAAGCTCCAGAAAACTCTGCTTCAGCTCAGGTCACTGCACCTGCAGCTCAACTCACAGCAGGTGTACTTGATTCTTCACATCCATTCTATCTTCACCCTTCAGATTATCCAGGAATGAACCTGGTTTCTTCAGTATTCGATGGCAGAGGTTATGGAGGATGGAGAAGAGCAGTTGTCATTGCTCTTTCTGCTAAGAACAAGCTAGGATTCATTGATGGAACCCTAGCAGTTCCTGATGCAGATCTTATGTTGCAGAAGGCCTGGGCTCGATGCAATGATATGGTGCTTTCATGGCTATTGAACTCCTTGTCAAAAGAGATAGCTGAGAGTGTTCTCTATTCTCAAAGTGTAAAAGACCTATGGAGTGATTTAGAAGACAGATTTGGTCAGACAAATGGTGCTAAATTGTTTCAATTGCAAAAGGAACTCAATGATATTGTACAAGGTAACACAAGTGTCTCTACTTACTATACAAAGATGAAAAGTTTTTGGGATGAACTTGATGCTCTAAACGCCTTTTCTGCTTGTGTGTGTGACTGTTTATGTGGTGCTAAGTCTAAATCTCACAAGGCACATCAAGATGAAAGGCTTCTCCAATTCCTAATGGGTCTAAATGACACCTTCATTGGAGTAAGAAGCAACATCCTGCTGTCATCTCCCTTACCATCCATTGGACAAGCTTATTCACTGGTCATACAGGATGAAAAGCAAAGGGAGATTCATGCTACACCAGCCTATCCTAGTGAATCTGCCTCTTTCAATGTTAATAACCACACAACTAACTTCAATAGGTTTAAGGACAAAGGGAACAAGACCTTTTCTAATACTAAAAGGACTACTAGTATTTGTTCCTACTATAAAAAACTAGGGCACACTATTGATCAATGTTACAGGATTCATGGTTTTCCAAGTGATTTCAAGTTCACAAATCAAAGGAATTTCAAAGGGAAAGGAGAGGTGCAAGAAAATAATGTTTTCAACTCAAGTGAAGAAGGGACAGATTTAAGCAATGCAACAGAGAAGGTCCAGTCTCTTACCCAAGAGAATGTGACAGAACTATTATAGCTTCTTCAGCAAATGAAGATTGGACAGCAAGGAGTAACTGTTTCTGAACCTTCAGCTAATGTAAACTGTGCTGGTATGATAAAGTTCTTTTATTCTTGTGCCTGTTTAATTAAGATTGATAGTGATTCATGGATATTAGACAGTGGAGCAACAAAGCATATGTGTTTTAACAAAGCATACTTTATTGATTTTAAAGCCTTAACTAAACCAATCATTGTTAAACTTCCCAACTCATATAAAGTTAAAGTCACTCACTCAGGTTCAGTCTCAATTTTCCCTAACATGATTCTTCAGAATGTACTGTATATTCCAACTTTCAAGTATAACTTGTTGTTTGTCTATAAGTTGTGTAGACAACTTCAGAAGTTTGTTCTTTTCACCCCTTTTTCTTGTTTTCTTCTGCAGGGCCCTTCACTGAAGAGCCCTATGGAGATTGGTAAAGAAGAGGGTGGGCTCTACATCCTGAGATCTAGTCTTACATCAGCTGCTTCCAAGAGTCACACTATGGCTACTAGTTCTTCTTTTCCAAAAAGGAATACACATTCCAATGTAGCTTTTAGTTCCAGTTTTACTTTCTCTGATCCTAATGTAAAAGAAAAATTATGGCACTACAGACTTGGGCATTTGCCATTAAGCAATATGAAAAGAATTTCTTCAAAGTGTGTTTCTTTTTGTTCCAGTTTCTCTAGCCCTTGTACTATTTGTCCTATGGCAAGACAGTCTAGGTTGCCATTTCCCATAAGTACTATTTCTACCAAGCATGCTTTTGAATTGATACATGTGGATACTTGGGGACCTTATAACACCCCAACTTATGATGGTTTCAGTTATTTTCTCACAATTGTAGATGACTTTACCAAGGGCACTTGGACCTATCTGTTAAGCACCAAATCTAATGCCTTCACAGTTTTGAAGTCTTATTTAGCAATGGTAGAAAGGCAATTTCATACTAAAGTTCAAGTGGTTAGAACAGACAATGCATTTGAGTTAGGGAGTGGAAAAACACAAACATAATTCTTTCTTTCCCAAGGAATCCTACATCAAACCACTTGTGTGCACACTCCACAATAAAATGGAGTTGTGGAGAGAAAGCACAAACACCTGTTGGAGACATCTAGGGCTTTGCTGTTTCAGTCACACTTGCCTATAACATTTTGGGGGGATTGTCTACTAACAGCCACATACTTAGTCAACATATTCCCCTCTAGGATTCTGAATTCAAAAACACCCTATGAAATGCTATTCAAAAGTGCACCAAATTACTCTATCCTAAGGTGTTTTGGTTGTTTATGTTTTGCTTCTACATCTCCGCATTGTAGAATAAAGTTTGCTCCCGGGTTGTTGCTTGTGTTTTTCTAGGTTATCCACGTGGTAAGAAAGGTTATAAGTTGCTCAATCTGAAGTCAATGAAAACTTTCATTTCTAGGAATGTCATTTTTCATGAAGAATTCTTCCCTTTTGCTTCCCTAAGCTCTAATTCCTCTATTGAACCTTCCTTACCTACTGCTTGTTCTAGACCAATTATCCCTTGTCCAGATATGCCACCAGTTCCAGACTTGGGAAGTGACAACATCACACCATACCCTCCTTTTTACAATGATTCACCTCCTACATCTCCTAGCTCTAATACTCATCCTTCTCCTCATTTTTCAACAAGTCATTCACCTCACTCATCTCCTAGCACCTCTCCACTGTTTCCATCTCCACACACTCAACCTCTTCTAGATAACTTTTTTAGAAAATCCACCAGACCACATATCCCACCAAGCTACCTCAAGGATTACATTTGTAATGCCCTCCAACTTACAAATGTGAATAACACCTATTTTCTCACCCCAGTCACAGCTCCATCTATTTCTTTCACTGGCCTATCTTCCACTAATCAACATATGCTTAATTCACTGTCTAATTTGCATGAACTTGTTAGTTTTACACAGGCAACTTATCATCCTGGCTGGCAGGAAGCTATGGCAAAGGAAATTGAAGCTCTAGAACTCAATAATACTTGGGATGTGGTGGAATTACCTACAGGAAAGAAGGCTTTGCCCTGTAAGTGGGTTTATAAGGTAAAACAACACTCTGATGGTACTGTGGAAAGGTTGAAAGCTAGATTGGTTGTAAAGGGAGATGTTCAAAAAGAAGGAATTGATTTCAATGAAACATACTCCATGTGGTGAAAATGAAAACCATTAGATGCATTTTAGCTACAGTAGTTAAAAAGGGATGGGGTCTCTATCAATTAGATGTCAATAATGCCTTTCTTCATGGAGACTTAACTGAAGCAGTCTACATGAAGTTCCCAGCAGGTATCACACCTCCCTCTCCTACTCATGTGTGCAAACTAAAGAAATCCCTATATGGTCTTCATCAAGCATCTAGAAAATGGTATGATAAACTTACTACAGCTTTAAGCTTTAAAGGCTTCAGTCACTCCCTAAATGACTATTCCTTATTTTTCAAGAGAACAGGTTCTTCCATATCTATTGTAGCAGTATATGTGGATAATATTTTGTTAACAGGGAATGATGATACAGAATTACATGCTTTAAAGGATTTCCTACATCAAGAATTCAAAATAAAGGATCTTGGATTCTTACATTTTTTTCTTGGAATGGAGGTCATTCGAGAACCACATGGGTTGATTCTCTCTTAGCGCAAATTCACCTTGGATCTTCTGCGAGAATTTGACTGCTTGCATTCATCTCCAGCTTCTTCCCCTCTTGATTCTTCCATCAAATTACTTGCCAAAATAGGAGAACCTTTAAAGGATCCAACTTTGTACCAACATCTTCTAGGTAAACTGAACTACCTCACTCACACAAGGCCTGACCTCTCATTCACAGTATAGCACCTTAGTTAGTACATGCAAGATCCTCGTCAACCACATCTCGATGCTGCTCATCGAGTTCTTCGTTATCTTTTGAAAGACCCTGGACTTGGACTCTTTATGTCTTCATCACCTTCTTTCCAACTCCTAGCCTTTTGCGACTCTGATTGGGGAACTTGCCCTGAATCTCACCGGTCAATCAGTGGGTTTTATATATCACTGGGTTCTTTTCCTATTTCTTGGAAATCAAAGAAACAGACCTCTATTTCTCTCAGTTTAGCAGAAGCAGAATATCGATCCATGCGTCGAGTTGTCGCAGAACTCACATGATTAGTACGCCTTTTTGAAGATCTGTCCATTCAAATCCCCTTGCCTGTGCCTCTTCATTCCGACAGTCAAGCTGCTCTCCACATCGCCAAAAACCCCATTTTTCATGAGAGAACCAAGCATGTGGAAATCGATTGCCACTTTGTGCGACAGCAATTTTTTGCTGGTCTCATCTCCTCTCTTTCGTTCGATGTGATGCTCAGCTTGCCGATATTTTCACCAAACCTCTCACAGGACCTACTCACAGGAATCTTCTTGGCAAATTGGGGGTTCATACCTCCCCACCAACTTGAGGGGAGGTGTTGGTATGAAATTATTTTCAGAAATGAAGCTTGAAGAAGATGAAGTGAAGAAGTGTATGTATGTTCAGATTCTCGAAGCCTCCGCCTTATCATACACAGTTGTTCAGCACATTGGGACAAGAGTGAAGTTTTGGGCTAAGTTTCATATTGGGCCAAATCTCAGCTTTGGCCCAGTCCATTTCGTCTACAGCAGAGTACATAACACAATAACATAGTGTAGTTTCAGAAATGAAGCTTGAAGAAGATGAAGTGAAGAAGTGTATGTGTGTTCAGATTCTCGAAGCCTCCGCCTTATCATACACAGTTGTTCAGCACATTGGGCCAAGAGTGAAGTTTTGGGCTAAATTTCATATTGGGCCAAATCTCAGCTTTGGCCCAGTCCATTTCGTCTATAGCAGAGTCCATAACACAATAACATAGTGTAGGTATAAAATTAGTTTTGTTTTGTACTATTAAGGATTATAGCAGTTATGGGATAGCAAATACTAGTCTGCCACTTGGCATTTCTGTTACATAGAAGATTCTTTTCTCATTGTATAAATACATTGTACAGTAAATTCTTTCAATACACAAAAAAAGATAATTCTCTGCATCACTCTCTACATTAGAAGGTAATTGACAAGGCATATAATGCGATAACTTTTAAGAAAAACATATTATGAAATGCGAATGCAGAAAAATATTCCCTTGTTATCCAGGTAGGAGCCTGATGCATGAAATGCGAATGCAGAAAAATATTCCCTTGTTATCCAGGTGGGCGTCTTATGCATGAAATGCGAATGCAGAAAAATATTCCCTTGTTATCTAGGTGGGCGCCTGATGCATGAAATGTGAATGCAGAAAAATATTCCCTCAGTTTGATAACTGGGGTGTGAATTTAAAAAGATGGTACCTTCTTGTTGTTTTTGGTATTTTCTTGCTTGATTGAGTGATTCCTCCTCTATGGATTCCTCTTTTTATCGCTGAACTTTCTTTTTATGTTTTCTTTCTTTTCACATTGGTCACATTCACTTTAAAGTGATTAGTAACAATTTGTTCCTGTCTAAATCGAAAACAATCTTATTAGTTGCAAACTGCTGGCAACTAGCATTTGTTGCTTCTACTTTTTATTGTCTTCTTCTTTTTGCTTTCCTTCTGCTAAACGACCTTTCAGTTGACTTCCTTTGTGAACTCTTTTTGCATTTTCCTTGCTCATCATTTTTTTTCTTCGGCTCTGATCGCCGTCTTTCTTTATTTCCTCTTTCCCTTCTCTTCTTTTTTTTTCTCTTTTCCGATCCAGCGTTATTTCACCTCTTATTATGAGAAGATGGTAGTTAGCTTTCAATGGTCAAATTGGCTTTTTATCCAATGAAATGCAGAGACAAATGAATTTCAAAAAAAGGTAAGGGTGATTTGGAGGAGTAACATAACTTATCTGGGTATGTTGGCTGATTCATTTGACCATGCCATGTATTTAAACTCCGACCCAGTCTGTTCAATCGAATTGCCATTATTTCAACTCCAACTTTCTTTAAACCAAAACCGATCTTATTTTTTTGTTTTCCTTTTTTCCAAAACAATCCTTACAGTCGCCTTATGGTGCCGTTAAAGGTTTTCACCAATAAGACTCTCTCATTTATTTCTCTCAAAACTCACCATCGTCTTATGGTGCCGGTAAAGGTTTTCACTGATAAGACTCTCTCATTTTATTTCTCTCAGCCTCACAATCGCCTCACGGTGCCGGTTAAGGTTTTCCCCGATGAGACGCTCTTATTTTTTTTCTTTTTTTTCTTTTTTTTTTTTGTCTTTTTGTTTTCTGAAACACTAATATTGTCCAAGCCCTGTTCTTCCTTTATTCTTATTGTATTTGTTATTTTCTTGAAATTCATTAGAAGGTCTTTCTTTGGAACGTAATGTGGCTTTTGGATGGGTTAAGAAAGAAGGATATAAAGGCTCAAAAATTTACGAGGGTTTAAAAATATTTACAACTCTCGGAATTATAAAACATAACTTCTGCCCCAGTTTCAATATGTGGGGGATTTTTGGATTTTTCCTTTATTGTGACTGAACCTCAGTGAGGCTGCCTACGTACCCTTTCGGGATCAAGTCAGACGTAGTTCAAACTATGCCATTAATTCATGGTTTCGTTTGACTTTTCCTGATTTCTTTACCTTTTTCTTTTGTTTGCATTTTGCTTCTTTTTTTTTAATTCTTTCCCCATTTTTCATTTTTCTACTTTTCTTTTGTATCATAAGCAATTTCGAGAGAGGGGTATGAAAGAATAGATCGAACACGGCTCAACGGGGCTTTCAATGGATAAAGTGTTTGGATAAAGAATAAAATGCCTTCATCATTTCAATTCCAAAATCACAACAAATACAATTATTCAAATGAGAAAGAATCATACATAATATCTCTTGACTGCATATGAATTGATAGCAGTCTCTACACATTTGCCTTCAACATCTGTCAGATATAGGGCTTCATTGGATAATACTCGTGATACCATGAACGGTCCTTGCCAGTTTGGTACAAATTTGTCTTTCGCTTCAGCCCAATGCGGCAAGATACGCCTCAATACCAATTATCCTACTTTAAATTTCCGAGGACGTACCTTCTTATTATATGTTTTAGCCATTCTCTGTTGATATAATTGCCCATGGCAAACTGCTGCTAACCTCTTCTCATCAATCAGATTCAATTGTTCCAACCGGGCTTTTACCCATTCATCATCATCGATCTCAACTTTAGCTATGATTCGAAGGGATGGTATCTCGATTTCTGCGGGTATAACAGCCTCTGTTCCATACACCAATGAATAAGGTGTGGCACCAATCGAAGTACGTACTATCGTGCGATAACCCATAAGAGTGAAAGGTAACTTCTCATGCCATTGTCTAGACTCTTTCAATATTTTCCTGAGAATCTTCTTTATATTCTTGTTTGAAGCTTCTACCGCTCCATTTGCCTTTGGTCTGTACGATGTAGAGTTACGATGCAAGATTTTAAATTTCTGACATGCTTCTACCATTAGGTGACTATTCAGATTTGCCCCATTGTCTGTGATAATTACTTTAGGAATTTCGAATCGGCATATATTTTCATGCATGAAATCCACCACGGCCTTCTTCGTCAACGCTTTTAATGCCTTCGCCTCCACCCATTTAGTAAAATAGTCAATCGCGACCAAGATAAATCTGTGTCCATTAGAGGTTGCAGGCTCTATTGGTCCGATGACATCCATGCCCCAAGCAACAAATGGCCAAGGTGCAGACATCGTATGCAATTCATAAGGTGGGGAATGAATCAAATCTCCATGTACTTGACATTGGTGGCATTTCTTCACATACCTAATACAGTCCCGTTCCATGGTGAGCCAATAATATCCTGCTCTCAATATCTTCTTTGCTAAGACATACCCGCTCATATGAGGTCCGCAAGCTCCCGCATGTACCTCAGTCATAATGATGTCAGCTTGTTGCGCATCCACACATCTCAGCAAACCCAAGTCTGGTGTTCTTTTATATACAATCCCTCCACCGAGGAAAAAGCCATTTGCTAATCGTCTTACAGCCCTATTCTGATCTCCAGTGGCTTGTTCTGGGTACTTTCCTGTCTTCAAGTATTCCTTGATGTCATGATACCACGGTTCTCCATCTAGCTCTTCTTCCACAACAAAACAATAAGCATTTTGATCACACACCTGTATCTGAAGTGGATCTACATAAGCTTTATACGGATGATGTAACATGGAGGATAATGTGGCCAGAGCATCCGCTACTTCATTGTGCATTCTTGGGATGTGTTTGAACTCTATAGATTGAAATCTCTGGGACAGTTCATTTAGGCAATTGCTGATAAGGTATCAATTTCAAATCTCTTGTCTCCCATTGCCCCTGAATTTGATGTATCAAAAGATCCGAGTCACCCATGACCAAAATATCCTAAACACCCATATCTATTGCCATCCTCAATCCCAATATACACGCTTCATATTCGGCCATATTGTTGGTACAGAAAAATCGAAGCTGAGCGGTAACGGGATAGTGCTGACCCATTTCTGAAATAAGTACTGCTCCAATTCCAACTCCTTTACTGTTGACGGCTCCGTCGAAGTACATTCTCCAACCTGGCTTGTCACTTTTCTCTATTTCTTCAACATTCATTGCCTCCTCATCCGGAAAATATGTTTTTAACGGATCATATTCATCATCCACTGGATTCTCTGCTAGATGATCTGCAACTGCTTGCGCCTTCATTATCGTACGTGTTACATAAATGATGTCAAATTCTATGACTAGAATCTGCCATTTAGCAAGTCTTCCTGTAGGCATGGGCTTCGGGAATATATACTTCAGAGGATCCAACCGTGATATCAAGTACGTGGTGTATGCCGACAGATAGGGCTTCAGCTTCTAAGCCACCCAGGTCAATGCACAACAAGTTCTTTCTAGCTGCGTATACTTTACCTCATAAGATGTGAATTTCTTACTAAGGTAATATATAGCCTGCTCTTTCTTTCCGGTCTCATCGTGCTACCCTAGCACACAACCAAAATATTTGTCAAGCATTGTGAGATATAAGATCAAAGGTCTTCCTGGCACTGGAGGAACTAGCACTGGAGGATTTGCTAAATATTCTTTAATCTTATCGAAGGCTTCTTGACATTCATCAGTCCAACTTACCGCTGCATCTTTCTTTAACAATTTGAAAATAGGCTCACATGTTGATGTCAGCTGAGCAATGAACCTGCTAATATAGTTCAGCATGCCTAGTAAGCTCATTACTTCCTTCTTGTTCTTAGGCGGAGGCAAATTCTGGATTGCTTTTATCTTTGATGGATCTAATTCAATGCCTTGCCGGCTTACTATAAATCCCAATATCTTCCCTGAAGGCACCCCGAAAGAACATTTTGCTGGATTGAGCTTAAGATTATATCTTCGGAGCCTCTGAAAAAACTTCCTCAAGTCTTTGACATGATCATATTGCTTTTTGGACTTTATGATGACATCGTCCACATACACTTATATTTCTCGGTGCATCATATCATGAAACATAGTGGTCATTGCCCTCATATAAGTAGCTCCGGCATTCTTCAACCCAAACGGCATCACTCTATAGCAGTATATTCCCCAAGGCATAATAAAGGCTGTCTTCTCTGCATCTTCTTCGTCCATTAGGATCTGATGATAACCCGCATAACAATCTACAAAAGAGCCAATTTCATGCTTGGCACAATTGTCGATCAGTATATGGATATTCGGCAATGGAAAATCATCCTTTGGACTAGCCTTATTGAGGTCTCTGTAGTCAACACACACCCTGGTTTTTCCATCTTTCTTCGGAACTCTGGCACAACATTTGCTAACCAGGTGGGGTATTTAGTAACTCGTATGACCTTCGCCTCAAACTTCTTATTAACCTCTTCTTTTATTTTCACGTTGATGTCCGTTTTAAACTTTCTCAACTTCTGTTTTACCGGCCGACATTCTGGATAAATGGACAATTTATGTACCACCAGATCAGTGCTGAGTCCGGGCATGTCATCATAAGACCAAGCAAATATGTCTTTGTACTCATGTAACAACTTAATTAGATCTTCTCTGAGGGGAGCCTCTAAATGTACACTGATCTTTGTTTCCCGAACATTATCCTCACTTCCCAGATTAATAGATTCTGTCTCATTTAAGTTCGGTTTGGGTTTTTCCTCATATTGATTCAAATCTTTTCTGATTTCCTCTAGTGTTTCCTCATCTTCATATTCTATTTCACTTTCATTTTCAATCTCTTGTATAACTATTCGATTGTCAAGACCGGGCCGGGAATCCTTCATGCATGACATATCATCAGAATCAGCGAATATTGAACTGTACAAAAAGAAGAAAAATAAAAATAAGGCAAAAGTGAAGAAAGAAGAAGAAATTGTATTTCATTGATATTTTTTCAAAAAAGATAACAGAGGTTGGATACATTTGATTTCAGTGGGGTGTGGGATTACAAAATAAAACAACTTTGGGAAAGATGAAATATTTTTAAGGCTAACTACCACAACTCCCTCCTGATCGGAAGGGGAGCAACTTCCCAATTATTAAGTGCAGCGCTGTGTCCCACGAACTGGACATCCATCCTACTCGTCCCCTCACCCATCTCCAACATGTTTACATCCTCGAACAACATTTCAAACCTTGCGAGAAGCTCCGCATCCGGCCTTATTTCAGCATAACTTGGCATAGCAGTTGTCAAATGTCTTAGTGTACCAGGCCTAATAAAGGTGTCGGATAATTTTGGAATTGGTTTCGGGAGGGTCCAACTTTTCTTCTTCATTCTTTTGGCTCTTTGGATGTCGGTATAAGTAGGTTTAAAGCCCAGGCCAAAGGTATCATTATTTCCCGGCAAGTGAACAGGTTGTGTTATCCCCTGTAAAGTTATCCCCAAACCTTTTCCCGGTGCGAACCCAGTTTCTAATCATTTCTTTAGCCACCATTACTGTTGTAGGTGACACTATAGGAATTGGCATGCTTTCCCCTCGGATATATTTTTAACTACCACACCATTCGTCACCTGATACATCCGTGGGCCCTTGTCCCCTTCGGTTTCTTCAAAAGGCATTATGGTGTTACGAGCATCATCATCTCCATGTACTGTAATTTCCTATTGTTTCCATTCGAATTTTACCATCTGGTACAGGGAATGATGGTACAACTTTGGCCGCGTGGATCCACGGACGTCCCAATAATAGATTATAAGAAACAGTGACATCTAACACTTGGAACTCCATGGTAAAGTCCACCGGTCCAATGGTGACTTCCAACATAATGTATCCCAAAGTATTTTTTCTTCCTCCGTCAAAGCCCCGTACACTCACACTGTTTCTACGGATTCTATCAGGATTAATCTTTAGTTTTCCCAGAGTTAAGAGTGGACAAATGTTTGCACTTGACCCGTTGTCTACTAGGACCCGAGTAACCACAGATTCTTCACTTTTGATGGTGAGATAAAGTGCTTTGTTGTGTTCCGTCCCTTCAAGTGGCAATTCATTATCCGAGAATGTTATCTTGTTCGTCTCAAAAATTTTGTTCGTGATCTTTTCAAGATGGCAAACTGATATTTTCTCTGGGACATGTGCTTCATTCAAAATTTTCATTAACGCCTTCCTATTCTCTTCTGAATGGATTAACAATGAAAGCAATGACATTTGTGCAGGCATTTTTCTCAGCTGCTCTACTATCGAATAGTCTTGAGCTTTTATCTTTTTCAAAAACTCTTCTACTTCTTCTTCAAAAACCGCTTTCTTCACATGATTCTCCTTCACCACTTTCGTTTTCCTTAACTCTTCCGGTGCAAAGCATCGCCCGGAACGAGTTAGGCCATGTGTTTCATTGACCTCTCCTGTAACCTCCTTTCCCCTGTACATCACTGTGACTTTGTTATAGTTCCATGGTATGGATTTAGTATCTACCACTGGCATTTGCACCACCGGTTTAATGACTACAGGTTCCACGTATGCTCCTTTTACTGTCAATAATGGTTTAGCTCCTGGCACCACTATTTTCATAGTTTTAATCACTGGCGGGTTTTCACTGATAACTCGATTGTCGCTTTCTCTTTCTTCTCTTCCACTTTGCTATTGGCTTTTATCATCATCGCCAATTGGGACGATTTCTTGCTGCTTTCTCCTTGTTCTAACTCTATCATGTGCATCTCATGATGAGCTGGTAATGGGTTCTGAGTAATATTAAGAGTTTCTGAAGCATGCACCTCGATCTTCCTAGTGTCAATGAGCTCTTGTATAGCAGATTTCAAGTGGCAACACTTTTCAGTATCATGCCCCGGCGCCCCGGAGCAATATTCGCATCTGACTGATTGGTCAATGTTTCTAGGTGGTGGGTTTGGAAGTTTTGGCTCAATTGGGCTTAACATCCCCAACTCCTTCAGGCGGTGATAAAGACTGGTGTAAGACTCCCCTAGTGGAGTTAATATTTTCTTTGTTTGGGCTCTGTTTCTCACTTCCGGATCTGGACGGAAGCTGGGTCTATTTGGATTTTTATATGTTCTGGAAGGTGGGTAGGTGCTTTGTGTGTGGTAGACATTTTGTGGGGTTTGGGCTCGCCATACATGTGGAGGCGGTGGGTAATGTTGAGCATTTGGGATGGAGTAATGTGGGTTAGTAGGTGTATAATATGGTGGAGGTGGGTTGTAAGGTGTTGGTGGGTATGATTGGTATGGACGAGGTGGGTGATGGTATGTATTTTGGCCCAGAGACCACGGTCTACTTTCAACAACTGCAACCTCTTCCTTCTTCTTTTTACCGATAGATCATCCATTTCCGGTTTGTATTGCCTGGTTCGTGGCCTTATTAGGCGAAAAGCTCATGATTTTATTGGTTTTCAATCCTTCTTCTACGAAACTCCCCATTTTCACCACTTCATTAAAAGTTTTACCAATAGCTGATACCAGATGACCATAGTAAGTAGGCTCTAAGGCCTGTAGAAAGCAGTCCACCATTTATGTTTCCTTCATAGGAGGGTCCACTCGTGCTGCTTGTTCCCTCCATCTAAATTCCTACTCATGTAAACCTTCCCCGGGCATCTTTTCCATTTTTGTTAGCGACAGCCTCTCTGGAATTATCTCCAAATTGTACTAGAAGTGGTTAGCAAATGACTGAGCTAGATCATCCCAGATGAACCATCTAGTGTGAACCTGACGTGTATACCACTCCAGCGCAGAACCGCTCAAACTCGGGCTAAAATAAGCCATCAACAATTCATCTCTTCCCCCTGCACCACGCATCTTGCTACAATAACCCCTTAGATGGGCTACCGGATCCCCGTGTACATCATACAGATCAAACTTAGGTAGCTTGAATCCAACCGGGAGCTGCACTTCTTGAAACACACACAAATCTTTATATGCGACGCTCACTTGGCCTCTTAGCCCTTGTATGTTACGGAAAGATTGTTCTAAACTTCTCATATTCCGTGCCATCTCTTCTTGCTCCAAGTTCCTGACGGGCTTTTCTTCTGTCATATCCATAAGTGGGGTATATGAGTCATGCTTCCTGAATGTTGGCTCCGATGGATAGTAATGCGTGTCTTGCACATGGAACACTGGTTCACTTGACGATTTATGCAAAGCAACAGGTGGGAGTGCCACATATACCGTGGCGACCTGTGGTGGTTGAGGTGGAATCTATTTGGATAGTGGTGGTGGTGCCTGTGAAGTTGTGGCATAGTAGTGTTGGTAATTTGGGTACGTGGAGGATGAGTTCATAGTAGGTGGTTCAGGATTAGGATTTGCGGGAGGGACATATGTTGGATTGGCTGGATATGTGGGCAAAGGTTGGCCCCTAGACCAGGCTTGGTACATTTTCGACATTTGCTGTTTTAGCTTATACATTTCCTCTTTCATACTTGCAACATCCACAACCTCTTCTTCCTGTACTGGGTCCATGATGGTAGGTTCAATCTCCTGAGTCACAGCCTTAGACATAACTTTTAATCGTGTGTTGTAATGATGATGTGCCAGAATGCCAGTTGCCAGCTGAAATCTGATTCTCATCAACAACAACACTTGTTAATAGTTAGTTCATAAAGGGGTAAAATGTAACGATTAAAAATCACAACTTTTGCCCTTGATCATTATGCATCATTCCGGCATTTATTCCTTTTTGAATCAACATTCATCTTTTCTTTCTCTCTTCTTTTTCATTCTCTTTTCCTTTTTCTCTCTTTTTCTTCCTTTTTTTTCTTTTCTCTTTTTCTTTTTATTTTTTTTCTTTTTCTTCTTTCTATTTTTTTCATTTTCAATTTTGCTTTTTCATTCCTACATATTTGCCTATCCCCAGACAATTGGTATAAAGCGGAAAAAGAATGATAACAACTTCTTTTGAACTTCTTCATTGATACTCAAAAATATTGATTACAAAATGATGTTGTGCTACTAATGCAAAAGGAATACATATACAAAATGCATGCCCTATGAGTACATTAATGCTCCTAATGCCCGCGAGACGTCGTTCGGTCTTGCCGCGGGCCTATATGCCAATCCACTTTGGAGTTTATCTAGGTCGGACATGACTTGCTTTACAAAGAACTTTACGGCTGATGCAAATGTTGCCTGGGACATATCTTCACACAATTGGCATTTTCTGGTGATGTACTGAGCAATATTGACGATTCTCTCTCGAATGACCCTTTTTTCTTGAAGCAGCCTGCTGATCTGTTTGGCGCGAGCATCTAAGGTTTGTTGGTTCTCTTTCTATAGTTGTTGTAACTCAAATTCTAATCGAGCCATAGCCGTGTAACAATGCTCTCTCTCTTCTTCAAACTCTTTGATTATCTTGCTACTTTTGACTGCGGCTGTAATGACTTTCTTTCTCAATCGAGCTACCTCAACTTCGTGTTTATCTTGTAATTGCTGAACCTTCTAGCTCTTTCCTCGGCATTTCTGGCCAGTTGTCTCCGAACCCCGACTAACTCCTTTTCTGCTTTATCAAGATCGAAGTTGTAGTCATTCACTTTGCGCCGAAGATTTTCAATCAATTTCTCATCTCGGGCTAGGCGAACTGGGGTCTCGGATGCAATTTTCATTTTTGCAATTTGAGCCTTTAAGATTTCATTCTCTTTTCTCAGCTGCTTCTTTTCTCCTTCGTCAGATGCCACTTGTAAACCACTCTCGAATTGGAGATCTCGAAACTTTTCTCTAGCAAGCTGATCTTGGCTCTATACTCATTTTCTCTGGCCACCCAATTTTCGTATTCCTTAGACTGCTCGGCCAAATCTTGAATGTGAGGCCTTTTCAATGGTCTATCATGCTCGACACCCCGACGATACCATGCGGCGTAGCCTGGCGATACTTCTCCCTGAGCTTTGTTTTCCACACAAATGTCTACTTTCAAGCTTTGACACTCATTCCAATCTGTCGGATCTTTTCTTCCGGGAATTGTCCGTCCGGACTAATCTCTATTACTTGTAAACTGAGATCCCCGTCTTTTGGTATAACTTGGTATCTCCCAAGCTGTAGTAGTACCCTGTACGGTGCATAAGGATGAATGCTTTTAAGGCCCATGATCAAGAAATGTGACCCTTCTGTTGGCATGTATATCACGTCATCGAGGGGCAACCATTCGTATGCCCAATCAATTTGGCTATCGGTAAATGATCGCAAGTATGAAATCCAACCTTTTGCTCCCTCCAGCAGCTTAACTTCTTTTGTTCTCGTATAGAATTCTTCAAGGCACATCTTTTCAGACGACCCATAACTTGAGAACGAAGGATGACGGCACAAATGTTCTATCAACCAAATTTGCAGAATCAAGTTGCATCCCACAAAGAAGTCGTGCCCTGCTTTACATATTGTGAGGGCACGGAAGACATCGGCTATAATAATTAGCTCCAATGTGCTATTATCTTGTACGAGAAGAGTGCTGGCCACCCCGGCGACTCTCGTATCAATGTGTCCATCTTTTCTTGGGAATATGATTAGCCCGAGGAACGCCACTAAAAAGGCAAATCGCCTATGTTCCTCCCACTTGGCTTGGTTTGACTTACTACAGAGTTTTTTCGTAGGGTCATTGAAACCCCCGACATGTCCATATCTACTTTAGATGAACTTTAAGGAGCAAAACCCATTAGCCAAATCCTCGTTGTGGACGTTCCGAGCAATCTTCAGAGAGTCGAGGAATCTATGCACCGTTATCGCTCTCGGAGCCACCGGGTATTTCTCTTTTAGGGGAACCTCGTTTTTCCCTATATAGTAAGCAACTTCCTCAAGAGTAGGAGTGAGCTCGAAGTCCAAGAAATGTAGGACGTTATGTGCAGGATCCCAGCATGTGACAAGTGCTCGAATTATATCACCACGGGGAATTATATCCATTAATCCCGTAAGGTCCTTCAAATAACATTTGACCCAATCCTGTCCTTCCTAACCCACGTCGTTCCACCATAATCTTAGCTCCAAAGGGATTTTGTTCATTAAAGTGAAGGGGTCATTCTGTACTGTGCTCATCATGCACATTTATTAAAGGCGATTTTATTTAGAAAAGAGGAAAATATTTTTCAAAACAAATTTTCATTTTATAACCCTCTAAAGTTTTTATTTTGAAAAAGGAAAAAACATGACTTTCAAAGTGGCCATTTTTGCCAAAACAACCTTCCGGCGTCCTTTCGGAACATTCGGCTATTTCCAAAAATAGCGATCACCTCGATTATTTGAAACTAAAATATTTTTTGGTCATTTTCTAAAAGGGTGGTTGGACCCGTCAAGGGTTGCCTACGTATCCCACCTAATGGCGAGAATCAAACCTACGTAGTTCGGTCAGATTATTTGACCAATTATTTTAACAACAATGTTTTTCCTATTTTTAGATTTTCTTTTCGATTTTCTAACAACTTTTCACTAATATATCAATATCTCTCTTTCCTTTTTTTTTCTTCAGAATATTCTCTTTTTGTTTTCTCGGGAATTTTGCCGGTCCGCATAATGATCCAAGACAATTAAAATGCAACATATAATATGCTCGGTCTTTAATTACCGGGTCATCTGTCCTAGACGGACCCAACCCCTATGTTGAGTCCCCTAAGTCAGTTATGATGCAAATAATCGTCCTAGACCTATGTTCAATATCTTATAGTTTCATAGAGTGCTAGACCGTGTACCCGAGTGGACAACTCGGATCGAGGAGGGGGCTACGTACCGGTGACCCGCGGGGTCATTCGGCTTTGTAACTTATCCGGCCTCTGTTTCTTATTTTGGGTATAACTTAACAGAAAGGGGAGTCTCAACCAGTAAGCACATCCCCGGAGGTAAAGAAGAGAAGGGTTTTCGGCACATTTTATATATACAATCCACATAATATCAAAGCGATAAAACACGTAGCATGTTGGTCAAAATATGTAACAAAGTCAAATAATACCGATAACGGCAATTCTAACGAGCTCGAATTCTTAAACCCTGAACCGAAGTTCTGGGTTGCTTGTCCCCAGTAGAGTCGCCAGAGCTGTCACATATCCCTTTTTACTACCTTTTTATTTAATTTCTCGATCAAGAGAATAAGGTATACCTCGATATTATAAATCCCCCGGGAAGGATATAATAACAACGAGGAAGGAGTTTTTCCAAATAAAGGACAATCGGTTTGGGATTTTATTTACAGTTTCAGAGTCGGCACTTGGGAAAATAATGGTGTCCCAAGTCACCGATTAATCCCGAATCCGAGGAAGTTGACTCTATTTTTATCAGTATGCGCAACGAAAAATCCGGATAAGGAATTATGTTAACCCGGGAGAAGGTGTTAGGCACTCCCGGAAGCACGGTCGTTCAAGCACGGTCGCTGTCATTCTTGGTTTTATATGACTTATTACATGCCTTTTAACAATATGTATGTGTTTCAACTTGAATATTTTATGAATTGCGATGTCGCGAAAACGTATTTCGATTCACACCGTAACCAGTACACCTGTGACTTTTAACACGTTTTGGCTTCGCCGGGATTAACGATTTGAGTCACATCAAATGTGCACTCGTATTAGGGAAAGTATATTTTAAGTCATGCCTAAATCGTCTATCGGCTTCTTTAATCTTTTGGAAAGGTTGTGAAATTATCTAACAACCTTCCCGAGTCTAATATATATAACTTATTCATTTATTTGGGGGCCCCGCTGTTTCGTTTTCAATGCGAGGCTTATCCCATTTTAGTTTTATAGTCCGATCCTATATGTATATACTATATTTTCTATTTTTTGGGTTTTTCTTAGTTCATTATTTTCAGAATTTAAGTCCAGGCCTAATTTTTATTTACACGAGCCCGGACTTCGGGCTCATATCTAATGTATCAATTTATATTCCTGGGTACTGAAAACTCAGGAACACGTTGAAACATATTAAGCAGAAGCCCAATAACGCATTTATATAATTCTGTGCCTTCGCAACTTTTCAGGCCCAGATCAGACATAATCAGAAAAGAGTAATAGAAATCAGAACTCATCATATACAAGGAGGATCAATATTCAGAAGATAATGGAACTTAAACTATTTTATTCAATGAAGAGAAATGAAATACAGAATTACAATAATAATCTCAAACTTTAAATGACCAGTGTGAATGAAGTCTAATTAACAGGTTGTTTTTGTTTTTATGTTTGACAGTTATTTTAAACTACTGAATCTAATTACTAAATACTTAAAGCAATCAATATTATTATTTGATAACATGCTAAACTCAATTACTTGTAGATTTCAAAGAACTAACTGAATGTATTAAACGTTAAACTATATTAACTATTGATATGTGACTTCATTTTAGAATATCATTTGACGGTAGTGTTTCGTTTACTACTAACACTGTTCAGATTAATCCTATTATTACTGAATTAAACTAACCACCGCACGTTAATGTTATTAATTATCTACTTGTATGCAGGTTTATTTTTATATTGGATTAATTGTTAACCTATTCTAATTAGCTAGGCGATTATGATCATTACTACTATACTAGTCTACTCACTACACTATTACATTATTTCAGTCTAGTCCGTGACTCACACGAGTCCATTATACAATACGCCCTATCAAATTACAATTTCAACTAGTCAATAGTCTAATTACCAAAATACATATTCAGAAAACCTTAACAGAAAACTGAAGAAAAATTCAAATTGTTTATTTCTTCAACTTCAATTCCAACTGCAATTACACGAGATTCAAGTTGTGTGCCTGATTCAGCAATAGAAATCAATGAGTCTAAGGGAGATGAAGGCAGGAAATAAGCAGGTAGATCACAGCGAGTAATGCAACAGCAATGGAAGAGAATGAATCACAACAACACGAATGAATTCAGCGATCAAATTTGAATCCCAGAAACAGCAAAGCAATATCCAGCAGAAGACCAGTAGAAAAACCAGTAAACAACAAGAGATTTCCTACAGCTTCAGAATATAGCTTCGACTAACCCAGGCAGAATTGCTCTATATATCTATATTTAGTGTATCTCTGAATTTGTTCAAAAATCCAGCCCTTAATCAGGCTCTAACAAGGTCTATTTATAGGTGGAATTGGTGAAAATTTTGGGGGGAAATTTGAAAAGTTATTTCTAATTCCCTCCCTTGAATTCTTTCAATTGTTACACTTCAATACCCATTTGAGATTTGAATTTGCTTTCCAGCATGTGCTGGAAGGTTCTATTTGATTTTGAGGTGTATTACTAGTCTACCCTCACTTGCTAAGGTTATTCACTGATTTGCCTTTTATTTGGGTCTATTATACCCTTAGTTTTGTGCAATATTGCAGAAATACTAGGCCTAAATGTCTTAAATGTCCTTATAGGCTCTATTAAATCCACAATTATGCCATTTTCAATTTCTACTATACCCTTATTGTTAACTGTTATTTACCCGACCTTATCTAGGTCTGAATGTTCTGTTTTAGCTCTTATTTAATTTCTGGCCACTTGTTATATTAATCTTTAAGACTTGGCCAGATTAGATTTCAATTTCTTTTTCTTTTCATTTTTTTTTGTATTAGAGTTAGTTTACAGGACTAGCCTGTTTATTTAGTAGCCTTTTTAAAGCTAGTTTAAGACTTACAAATCTAGCCATTTAGGCTTTTATTGTCTAAAAATTAAACTAATTTCAGAATTAACCAATTGAATTCAGACTTAGGGTTTTACAGAATTAGCCAGTTTTAACACTGGCCACTCTATTTATTTCAATTTTAGCCACTTTTTATGTTGTTTTCATTTTAAATCTAATTAAACTACTTTTTATGTTTCAAAACTAATCAATTAATTGTCTAACAGCTATAACCAATATCATCCTAAAGCATATCGGGCTTAATAGTAATCTAATAACACGAACTATTACAGATATAGCCTTTTCATATAAAATTGCACACACATAGCCACAAAATCAAAATCATTTGCCATTTAACCAAAACTAAGAGGGGAAATTTGAATATTGTTGAATTTTAATCAAATAACTTCATAATTCAGACTTCAAGCACATCATATCAATTTGACACAAGAGGCATAATCAGAATATCTTTCGTGTTAAAGACTAACAGAAACCCTAAAGTGCTCGAACAAACATAGTCAAGCATAATAGCTAGAATTAATAAGGACTAGTAAATCATGTTATTTAACAAAGATTTTTAGAAAAGCTAAATAAAAACAGAATCAACACGAAGATGAAGAGAAATCAGATAAAATCTAACATGCAAACAGAAAAGAACACAAAACACATTTATCAATCAACAAACAGAAAAATAAAAGGTTGGGAACTTAGCTCGCATGATTTGTCTCCTGAGCTTCCCTTTTGTTTCTTTTTCTTTTATTTTCTTTTTCTTTTCTTTTCTTTTTCAGTTTCTTTTTAGTTTCTTCTCAGACTTCAGATTTGAAGTCTTTTATTGTTTTTATCAAAAGAGATGGGTTCAGGGGTGTTAAAGAGAAGGTTTTGATTTGGGGTTTGATTTTGAGTCGGCCGGAGTTAGGGTTCCGGCGACTCTTTTTTTGGATATTCGAGCAGTTAGGGTAAGATTCGAGGGGAGTGGTTTACATGGGGTTGTATATCATGAGAAGGGGGTTTTATGGTGTTAAATTGGAGGCCGATATCATAGATTTGGGGTCACCGGAGAAGAAATCCGGTGACCGGATTTTCAAGAATTAGGGTTTTTTGGGTTTTCTTGGTTGTCTACGGTGGTTTGGGGTAGAAGATTAGGATAAGAGTGGTTTTGGGCTTGAGGGTGACCGGAGACTGCCATAATCGGCGGCCAGTCTCCATGAACGGCAAAGTGAAGAAGGGAGGAAGAAGAAGACGAATGGCGGCTAGGGTTCGAGATTATGGAAATGGCCGGTCTCTTGAGAGACCGGGCCTTTTTATACTCGTAACCAATGATTCATTCCTGGCCATTGGATCGTTGATGATCAACGGCCAGAATTAAGCATTCAAAATGACACCGTTCAATTAAAGACAAGGGTTGGCTCCTCTCTGTTAGATCATAATGAATGGACGGCTCAGATTTGATCAACAAAAAACTTATTGAATTGATTAATTTCCGGATTGATTCTCAGCCGTTGGATTAGATAAATGGACGGTTGAGATCATTTGTTACTTTAAACTGGACCGGACTTCTTATTTTGATTGGGCCAATTGCATCTGGGCTTGCACAAATAGCCCACATATGTATTTTTTGTATTTTTTCAAGTATTTATTATTTTTATGTATTTTCTTGTTGTATTTTATCTTCTATTTTTATATTCTTTTCCAATTACTCAAATTCTTTTAATTTCCTATTTTTTCCAATTTTTCTGATATGTTTTGCCATTTTTTGCTATTTTTTCTTATTTTCCGTCATATACTTGTATTTTTGTTAATTTTCTTTTAATATCTTTTATTTGTAACAATTATACTCAACCTATTTTTAATTTTTTTTTTAATTTTCATATTTAATTGTTCACTCACACAAATGCATCTTATTTCAAACAAACATGTAATTGCACCCAAAAAATATTATTTTATTTAATTTTGGAATTTTATTGCATAGGGCAAAAATCACGTGCTCACAATTACAATAGGTTATATGACATTTTTAGAGCAAAGTTTTCTACAATATCTAATTAAGTGTACATAATTTAAATTCAATTTTAAAATAAAATATCACCCATTACTTCACTAAATTCAATAATTTTCTGATTTACGACAGAGGAAATCATTTATTGAGAATTGTTTGAATTATTAATTCTTTTCATATGGAAAGTTTTGTGAATATCTTGGCTGAGTACAAACAAAGAAATTGTTATCATATGGCTAAAATGAGTGTGGTAAAGTTTCTGAGAAGGTGGTCAGTCTACGGGATAAAATTGGTTAGCGATAGTTGGACAAATGATGAAATGACCCGTAGAACTGAATACAAATATGTGATTGGTGTTGTATGAATTCCGAAGGCATGTGAACCGATAACAAAGAATTGAAGGGATGACATTGGACAACATTCAATACGCATCCATTACAAAGAATCTCTGTATTAATAACCAATTGTTATAACCTCTGAGTACCTATAATGTTTTTGTGTCCTACAGTGGATACTAATTCTAACGAGGCAAGAGGCACCGGTAGTGGATTTAGGAACGTCAACAAAACGTAGAAAATCCTTTCGAAATCGAGCTCATGAGACTCATAAGAAAAACAAATGAATGAATGGATCGAAATTCTTAATAATTCCACGCTCGGATGGATCATATCCCGGGAGCGCCACCAGTGCTAAAGGAACCAGATTTTAAAAAGTATATGCAAATGCTGTTCAAACCAAGTACAATCCAGAGTTGATTCCGAAAAGGTTTAAGATGCTGAATATTCCGAAGCATGATGGGACTTCGGATCCACATGAGCATATAACGACCTGCACTACAACTGTGAAGGAAAATGACTTGGCCCAACACGAGATCAAATCCGTCTTTTTAAAGAAATTTGGCTAAACACTGACGAACAGTGCTTTAACTTGGAATTCTCCTTTGTCTAAGCATTCCATTAGTTTTTTAATTAAAGCTCATGCTGAAGAAAGAAAGGTTCAATCAAGGAAGGCCGATATATTTTAAAATAGCCCAAGGAGAATTCGAACTATTACGAGAGTTCGTGATCCGACTTTAGTAGGAAAGGATGTTGTTACCGGAAGTACCAGATGAGTGGCAGCAGAAGCATTTACAAAGGGTCTCAACCTATTGAGCTTTGATGCCTCTAAGAAACTGAAGAAAAGTGATCACGCCCAACTATGACTTACAAAAAGGACAATGCGGTTGCTACAAATATAATCCGGTTTACAAGTCCAGAGTCGAATCCCACAAAGAGTTAACCTATCTACTACAACTTTCAAAACCCAACAAAACTTTTGAATCAGCTTCCCGAACTTTCAAATATCTTTGTGAGTGGTTTCTACTAACTACTTTTGCAATAAACTAAAGAATTGAAGAAAATAACTGAAAGTGTTGTAATGAATAATGAGAAAGACTAAGGTGGTGATTTCCCCTATTAATGGAATCCCTTCTGTTTATGTTCATACAAATTGTCAATACTTCTCTATCAATCATGAACCCTAATTCTACCGTAATTCTCTTCCGAGCAATTACAATAATTTACTATTGCACTCTTCCGAGCTACCCTAGCTAGCTTTAATTAGCACAATTTTGCTTTAGATTGCACCCAAGGTTTCGTTATTCCTAATCCCACCTTTACACCCGCAATTATAGATTTCTCCAATAATCTAGGTGTGGTGTTGTTCAATAATAACCTAACTATGCACTCTTTTCCAAGTTATGCACACTAAATAGGCACAGCTAATTGAGGATCCTATCAACTAACTACAACAAGAACGAAGTTAAACAAATAGAAATTTAACTAACAATTTGTATTCACATAACCCAGAAGTTCATCAATCAATAGGTTTTATCAAAACCTTAGATAAAGATTTAGCTACTCATAACTATGAAAGCAAAAGAAATAATGGATTTCATAAACAAGAATTCAAAGTAAAAGAAAGAGATATGTTAAGAGAATTCTCTCTTACTAGTTTTCTTGAAAAAGTAGTCAACAGTACGAAACTTGCCTCCTTTGGGCAAATCCTAACAATATATATAGGGTTTAGGTATTACAATTTCCGTTTTTACACTTCAGCCACTGAATTTTCCGCGTTCCACTGCGGTGAAACCGTGGTGAGTGATGCCTTCTGAATCTTCAAAACTTCCGCAGGCCTGTTCTACCGCGATTGCGGTGGAACCATGGTCAAACAATGCCTCGGATTCTTCCGGGCTATTCCAGCACAATTTCTTGATTTGTTTCACACATGGCCTTTTTCACCTTCTTTTGACTCCAAAATTGCTCTATTAGCCTTCCTCAACTCCTCTGTACCTATAACATACTAAAAACACAAATAAGAGCATTTTCTCATCATATATATTATCAAAAAACATTAAAGTGTGATTATTTAGGGTACAAATATAGTCAAATTCACTTATTATCAGAAAGCTTGCTAGCATTTTAGACAACCACTTGGGGAGATGTTTACAATTGCTATGAGTCGAAGATTAGAATAGAAGGTGATCAACTGGGCACTTTAGCGTCTTCCAAAAGACAAAAGTGAGATCGTAATCAAGATAAATTCAAAAGTGATTTTGATGCAAATCAGAGGTCCTCTAGGAGTCGGTTTCAACCGTAGAAAAGGGGCAATAGGCGAAAAAATAAAGATTTTCAGTCATCGGGTATGTTCACTTCCGATAGTAGGGCAGATCGTGGTTGAAGTGGTAGAGCTTTGTAGGAGAAAGTAGCGTCGAGGTCCCGAGATTCAACATCCCCGATTGTAGAGACAACAACTTTGGCATCACCTTGATAGAACTGGTGTTAGTTATGAGGAATATAAATGAGGCTATGTTCCTAAACCAATTTGATTGGATCCTAGCCAAAGGGATCACAAACTACTGTGTGAGGTCCATAGGATGCATGGTCACAAAAAGGGTTATGTTTGAATAGAGCATGGAAAGAAGAGTTCAGTCGAACAAGGCTACGAGTGTAAGGGAAGGATCAAGCTTAAAAGGATTGCAGGAACCTTCGAGAAGAAGTGGAAACATTGTTGAAGAATGGTCACCTTATAGGGTTTTTGAGTGATCGGGCCAAGAATATCTATGGAAAGTTGAGATGTTGCAGAACCATCAAAACCAGATGCGGGTTCACCTCGCATGATGATAACACGATCTCTAGCGGAGACAAAGTAAATGGGGTGGCATTTTTGGCAGCAAAGAAGACAAAGATTGGTAACTCATCGCAAAAGGATCCGAAAAGTTTCAGAGGATGACATCAAATTTACATAAGGATGCTGATGAACTTCTCTTACCGCAAAATGACTCTTTGATAATTTTTCTTAAAGTGTTAGTCAAAATTAAACACGTGTTAGTTGATCCAAGACGTTCAGCAAACATCATACAATGGAGAAATTTAGAGCAAGCAAAGTTAATCAGAAACATAGTTCCGGCAAAAAAACTTTTAGCTGGATTTAACTTAATAAGTGTTACGACCCGAGGTGCGATATTGATGCACATGCATGCCGAAGGCGTAATGAAAACCACTCTATTTGAAGTGGTAAACGGTGACACAGGATACAATATGATTCTTGGAAGGCCTTGGATATATGAAATGAAGGATATGCCATCAACATATCATTACTTGTTGAAATTTCCCACACTGGAAGGGATCAAGCAGATTAGAGGAGATCAACCAGCCGTAAGAGATGACCGCAGTTACCTTGTCTAGTAGCAAGGGCAAAGAAACGAGCAAATAGTAATTACAGGAGTCGATGTCTTCTTCCTCCTTGATTGAAGATAATAAAGAAGAGGAGTTGATATTCTAAATGTCAATACCATACAGGGGGGGTGATTTTCTGGTACCCAATTTTTGCTCTAGAAGAACCTGGTTCGTCTAGGCGTACTTACTACTATTGCTAACGGAATTAAAAGTGCATAAAATAAGGAACACATATATTTTTATGTGGAAAATATCTGGCTCAAAAGGTGAAAAACCACGACCTACTACTCAGTAGGATTTTCTCAAACTTCCACTAAAATCACTAAGCCAAAACAACATTTACAAAAATCTTGTAAACCTAAGGATTAACTCTAATCCTGTTGTGGCACACAACCTCAACTGTTGAGACAACTTTAAGTTAACTCTAACTTGAATACTTAAAGTACCTAATACAATTTCTCCTGTGAAAGCTGGAAGGTACAAGTTTAAATCACCTACTACAATTGAACTAGAATAAAAGAAAGACACAATGAAATTGGTTCTTCTATATTATCCAAGTAGCTTCAGGAATGCATACTCAAATCTCACATAAATTGCTTGCAAAATTGCCTTGCTCTTTTGCTCTCAATTTAGTTTAACTTCTGCATTTGTGCTATCCTGTAAAAGAGAACAATCATTGTTATTTAAAGAGATAGTAATTAAAGTTTGATTGAGACTCAATCGCTGATCTTCCGATGAAGTTGAGTCCTTGATCAACACAAATTCCAACCCTATCCTTTATTCGAATATGTGTTCTCTTCTCATAAGAAGACTCTCCATCTTTATCCCATATGCAATATTTTCGATCAGTTTAGGAGATATTGCTGCTTGATCAATGAGACTTATTTCCTTCACGTACATCTCACATGTATAGGTTGACAAACATTGTGCTTCACGTGATGGACTTGGTCCATGACCGAGTTCATTTGTCATTCTTCAAAATTTACCTATTCTTGGGCCAACAAATTCCCCGTTTCTGATGATGACAAACTTTGTTCTTTCACTGATTAGAGAACCTGTAAGAACTTCAGCTTAACCATCAACAATTAACTTAGAAAATTTTACTTATCTTCAAGGACCATGTGTAATTAGGTTATAAATATCACTTATTCAGAATAATGAGTAAAGTACAATATCTCTTCTCCGTTTTGGCATTATCGAAAAGTTGCATACATAATGTGAATCCTAGATTTTAATAAGTACTCAAAGCCACTGGGGCAACTACAAGTGAAATTATTGTGCAATTGGCAATAATCAACCAACAATTTTTAACTATTAGGATCAGGATCATCATAGAACAAGAGAAAAACTGTAGTTGTCATTGATATAGATATGCTTCCAGAAACAGACTATAAAAAGAAACTGAAACTTCCAAAACATGAGGAAAAAAATCATCCCTAATCTGGGTCACTGGGGGTACTGGACTGGTTCTGGAGACAAGTGCTGGAAGTCCTAGGGGTTGGAGGAACTATAGGGTTGAGATCCGAAAAAGGTTTAGCATATTCTGAAGCATTCCATCACTCTCCTCCTTTTCTTTTGCTAGCTCACTTCTAAGACCATCTCTCTCAGTCTCCAATTCAGCTAAACGAGTCTTGAGCCTAGCAATTTCATCATCTTTAGTTACACATTCCTGAACCAAAGCCCTAACCTTGCTATTGATGGTTGTCCTCAAAGATGAACCAGGTTCAACTAGGATAGCAATGACTGGATAATCACAAGCCAGCCGAGTCTTAACACCAAAATGTTCCTTGCTTGATGCCATTTCCTATTTCTTCAAAGGCACATTCAGCCTATCCAGAACTGTAGTCAGTATGAACCCATATGGAGTGGCATGAGCCTTGGAGCCATTAATGACCCTGTCTAGTAATTTGACAATGAAAGTCGGCCAGTTGATCTGTAGTCTTCTCTCCAGGCATTCCATAAGAACTAGGTCCATATAATTTGAAGTGTGCCTTCTCTCTTGTCTTGGAAAGAGACACTTGTTGATAAATTTAAACAAGACCTTGTGCTCAGGTCTCATTTCACTCTTCTACACAAATCTGGCTTAAGGCACATCTTCAAAATCACAAAACCTTCTAGTGATTTCAACAGCAGTGGGAAGAGAATCCATACATGACCACATGTGCCTTGTATAATCATCATACCCTTTAATAGGTATGTCTAGAATCTCACCCAGTTTGAGTGCATCAAACTTCACTTTCACTCCTTTCACCAGGCTGGTGACTACTCCATCCTTCACAGCAGTATCAGCCATAAATTCAATCAATTCATTCCTGGCCAGTCTCCCATCCATTTCAAGGACCATGTCTTTCCACCCTTGTGCAACTAGAGAATCCACCAATCTCCTCATTCCTGGTTCATCTGGGTCTCTTAACAGTCTTCCTTTCAAAAAAATTCTTCTGCCAAAGATGGTAAACTTGTCTTGTTCTTTCTCAGATTCCTTTACTTCTTCTTCTCCACTCCATTCTTCATATTCCTCAGTAATTTTCACCTGCTTGCCTTTCACTGCAGATCTTATTCTTTTTACTAAAGGGGATACAAAGGTACATGTATAGAGGAAGACTTTTTAGAAGAAGTCTTGGACTTTTTAGGTTTAGGTATAAGAGCCTCTACAGTTGTTCCCCTTTCTTGATGGGCAAGTTCCATCGCCTCTTCTTCTTCTTCTGCTGCCCCAGAGATTTCTACAACCTTTGCTTTTCCCTTCTCCGTCTTCTTCTTCTTGCTTTCTTCCAGAGCTTTCTGTATCTCTGCATCACTTTGTTTGACCTTGCTTCTAGTATCTCTTCCCTTAGGCACTAAAGGGATAGTAGGTTTTGGGGATGAATTTTGCTTTTCTTGATAGGCTTGGAAGCAATTGGAGCCTTTTATGAAGAAGTTTTGTGCATCTTTGGATCATAGCTCGCCCCAACTCTTTTCAGAAAGTCAGACATGGTTTCCCCAGCAGATGAATCGGGTTCATCTTATTGCTTGCTTAGATGAACAAGCCCTTCAGGTGCCTCCCCAGAACCACTTTCCCCTAACTTGATGCCACTTTCTTCAACACCTTCATAGATAGCAAGAACCTTTTCGTTCCTATTTCCCCTCTCATCACCACTTGCTCCCTCTCTCTCCCTTTTCCTTTCTTTTTACCTCCACTCCTACTTGATTCAGCCACCTTTAAATCTTTAACATGACCAACTAGAACAAACGTATTTTCTATATTTTCAACCATAGAAGAAAATATCACACAAGAACTTACCTCACCAGAGGTTTCTTGAATTTTCTCAATGTCAGAGGACCCATGTTCTTTACCTTCACTAGCAGAAATAAAAGCTTCAGACTCAGAGCTGGAGTCAGACTCTTGAGCAGGGCTTTCCTTCATCTGGCCAACCTTCAATCTCTCATTTTGAACTTTCCCTAGGGCTCCAGATGCTATAGTTTTTCTAGCCAACATTTTCTGCCTACGAAACTTAGGTTTTAGGGATTCACTAGGAGGAGTAGATGAGGATGTATTATAGGGGAATGCTGGTGGAGGAGTAATAGAATTATCTTGGGTGTTAGACATAGTTGATTATTTATTGAGAACATTTGAAAATTTTATAGAAGAAGGGCAATCAGAACTGGAGAAGTAATTCTTGACGGTATTAGAATGAAGAAGAAAATAAGAGATGTGGTGTGTATTTAAAGGCAATTAGACATTTACTTAGTAACGACAACGTTTTAGAGGTCAAAGAGAAGTCTAATCAACATGTAATTCTAGTCCTTTAATGATTTATTTGGCTTCCCTAGACTTTAGGCAAAAATTATGATTTTAGAGTTCTAAAATGACGAAACTGGTTCAATGCCTCCACGGATAAAATTTTCTAGGAATTTGGCAAGTATAAGACTTTTGCTCATGATTGAATTGTTAATCTTTCTAATGATGCAAAGTATTGAAAACATACCTGAACTTTCATATGAGCTCATACAGATGAACCAGGTTCTTCATATAGAACTCTCTTGAACATGCCTCAAATGCCATAATAGAAAAAACTTTGTAAGGGATCAGTGAATCATATGTACACATGTCACAGGAGTATACTAATTAAAGTATGAAACTAAGTAAGAATTAATCTAGATATTTACACAAAGTTAGAACTCTTAACTAATTTTTTTAATTTTTATTTATTTATTTTTTTCATTGTGCATTCTGAACTGGACCTATTAGGTGAACTTAATCATCCCTAGTTCCAACTTGTTCCTCTCAAATTTTTCTCTTCTCAGTGCTTTAGTGAAAATGTCAGCAATTTGCTTATTAGTAGCACAAAGTTCTATGGAGATAAGTCTTTCTCATAGTTATCTCTTAAGAAGTGGTGTCTAACATCTATGTGCTTAGTCCTCTTATGATGAACAGGGTTCTTTGTCATACTTATAGTACTAGTGTTATCAAAAAATATTGGAATACATTCCACTTCATTTCCAAAATCTACCAACAGTTGTTTGATCCATAGCAATTGAGAACAACAAGAAGCAGCAACAACATACTCAGCTTCAACAATAGATAGGGACATTGAATTTTGCTTTTTGGTAGCCCGTGATACAAGACATGAACCAAGGAAGTGTGTCAAACCTGAGGTGCTCTTCCTAACCACTAGAAACCTACATAATCAGCATCAGCATATCCTACTAGATTGAAATTACTCCTTTTGGATACCAAATATATAGATCAGTGGTGCCTTCCAGATATCTTAGTATCCTCTTGACAACAGTCAAGTGAGACTCTTTTGGATTTGCCTGAAAACGAGCACAAAGCCCTACACTGAAAATAATGTCAGGTCTACTCGTAGTAAGATATAAGAGTGAACCAATCATACCCTTATACAACTTTTGATCAACTGATGAACCAGGTTCATCAACATCTAATTTAGTGGCAGTTGCAATGGGCGTGTCTATTTCCTTAGATTCCTCCATTTTAAACTTTTTGATTACCTCTTTTGTATACTTCTACGGATGGATCATGGTTCCATTTGGACTTTGTTTGATCTGCAAGCCTAAGAAGAAGTTAAGCTCACCCATTATGCTCATTTCAAACTCACTCCCCATTAGTTTTGCAAAGTCCTTACTCAACCTATCAGTAGTGGCCCTAAAGATTATGTCATCAACATATATTTGTATAATAGAGATCCTTACCTTTTTTCCTTAAGAATAAGGTACTATCAATATTACCTATTTAGTAACCATGTTCTAGTAGGAATTTGGACAATCTTTCATACCATGCTCTTGGTACTTGCTTGATCCCATAGAGAGCCTTGTCTAACTTGTACACATGCTCAGGATATTCCTTGCTCTCAAACCGTGGAGGTTATTTTACAAAAACTTCTTCTTTCAGGCACCTATTCAGGAAGGCATTTTTGACATCTATTTGATGAAGAGTGAATTCTATGTGTGCTGCAAAGGCTATGAGGAGTTTGATTGCCTCTAGTCTTGCAACTGGAGCAAAAGTCTCATCATAGTCTATGCCCTCATCTTGGCTGTAATCTTGGACCACCAGTCTTGCCTTGTTTATTGTAACTGTTCCATCTTCATCAAGCTTGTTTATGAATACACACTTTGTACCAATGACTGATCTGTCCTTGGGTCTAGGGACTAGATGCCAAACTTTACTTCTCTCAAATTGATTAAGTTCATCTTGCATAGCTATCACCCAATCTGCATCTTGAAAAGCCTCACAAACATTTTAGGTTCAATAAATAACAAAAAGGCATCAAAAGCACATAGATTCTTTAATTGTGATCTAGTTTTAACTCCAAATGTTGGATCAATGATAATGTTCTCAATGGGATGAGAACTTTGATACTTGTAAGGTTTCACAACCAACTAGTTTCTGCTAGATATTTCTCCCATGTTCTGCTGCTAAGGAACATGGTTATGAACAAGTTCCTTTAAGGGATTTATTTCAGTTCATCTTTGATTAGTTCCCCTTGTCAGGGTGCCTGGATGGAAGAACCTGTTCCATTACATGTTCCTTCTGTTGGTGCCATTTTGACTTGAGTTGAGGTTTCATTCAAGTCTTTTACCAATCCAATGACTTCATGTTCATGTTCATGTTCCCGTCTCTCAAAAAGAATGTTAGTTTCATCAAATACTACATGTACACTTTCTTCTACACACAAAGTGCTTTTATTAAATGCTTTATATGCTTTGCTTTGTGAAGAATATCCCATTAATACTCCCTCATCACTTCTGGGATCAAACTTACTTTGGGAGTCCTTTCCATTTTTGTACACATAGAACTTGCAACCAAATGCCCTAAGATAGGATATGTTTGGCTTTCTCCCTTTAAGTAACTCATAGGGAGTCTTCTCAATATGAGGTCTAGTCGTACATCTATTGATTTTGTAACATGCAGTGTTTACATTCTCTGCCCAGAAGCTATGAGGTAGTTTACTAGAAAGCAGCATGGTCCTAGCCATGTCCTCAAGGGTCCTATTCTTTTCAACTACACCATTTTTGTTGAGGAGTCCTAGGGGAAGTGAAATTATGATGTATACCATTTTCATTACAGAATTCAACAAATTTGGAATTTTCAAATTCAGTTCCATGATCAGACCTAAAGGATGAAAGTTGATTCCCTAGTTGTTTATGAGTTTTTCTAACAAATGCAGTAAACGTGTCAAATGCTTCATTTTTAGAGGTTAGAAATAGAACCCAGGTAAATCGAGAATAATCATCAACAATCACCATTGCATATTTCTTTCCACCTCTGCTCATGGTTCTCATTGGACCACATAGATCCACATGGACCAGTTCCAACGACTTGGTTGTACTTACTATTTTATGGCTTTTGAAGGATGATCTTACCTGCTTCTCCTTGCACATGCCTCACAAACTTTGTCTTCCTTGAACTTGATATTAGGCAACCCTATCACCAAGTCCTTAGAGACTAATTTGTTTAGCTGATTTAGATTTGCATGACCAAGTCTTTTGTGCCACATGAGGGGATCATTAACCAACAAACCTAGACAAGTGACTTCATTTTCTTAGAGAGTGGACAAATCTACAATGTAAATATTATTAACTCTCTTTCCCTGCACACAATCTTGTCAGTGGTAAGGTTAATCATAAAGCATTTGGTAGAGGTGAAAACTACAAGGTTACCTCTGTCACACAGTTGTAACATACTTATTAGGCTATATTTCAAGCCATCTATCAAGTAGACATTCTCTATGGAATGAGAATTTATATTACATACCTTTCCAACCCCAATAACCCCACCTTTCTTTCCATTACCAAATGAGACATTACCTCCTTTTAAGTCCTCTAGTGAAAGGAACCGATCCTTGTTTCCAGTCATATGTTTTGAGCAGCCACTATCCATATGCCATATTTGGCTTCTCCCTTTCACTTGGACCTACAAAAAGAAATCAGTGGTTAGTCTTAGAAACCCAAACTAGTCCCTTTCTATAGGCAAAGGGATAAACCAGATTTCTTCTAGCCTACCCAGGCAGTTTGTTCTTTTTTTGAACAATTTTTTTGTCTTGACTAACCTTTTCTTTTGTATTGCATTTATTTTGTAATGATCAGTCTTGCCACAATGGGTGCAGATCTTATTCTTAGGAAGTGTGAGGTACTTGCTTTTAGGATCTCATTTTGGTGCTTGATTCCCATAGGCAAGTCCTCTTTAATTGCTGTTGTGATGCTCTTGCAACCAAGAAAGTGGATCAGAAGCCTTGTTCTATTTGCGAGTTCTATCTAGTTCATGTTTCACCTTTCCTAGATCTTTTTAGGACCTTAATCAATTCATCCTTCTTATACAATTCATCTTCATAAAGTTTTCTTCTAGTGCGAGGCAAGTGAGACCAACTTTCTTCTTTCCTATTCCTAGTTTCAGTTTTAGATTTTCAGATCTAAGTTCTAGGACACTAGTGTCAAGTTTTAAGAACCTGGTTCTTCAACTAAGTATTTTTTTTAATCACTCTCATTAGCCCTAGACTCTAAACTTTTGCATTTTTCTTTTACGATCACACATTTCTTGGATAGATCTTCCTTTTCATTGTTAATTATTTCAGACTCATCAATGAAGTCTAGTAAAAAATCAGATAACCTTTCTTTAAACTGGAATTTAATCTTGTCTTTGAGATGAAGAATACTTACCTCTTGTTTATCATCTGGTTCTCCAATATCCATAAGAGCAGGTTCTTCTTCAGCTTCACCTTCTGAGTCCTCATCTGATTTTTCTCCCCTGGCAGCAACCATAGCCTTTGTTGATCCTTTGTTCCTTTTTGGTTGAACTTGTTCATTCATTCAACACTTTCTTTCTTCCACTCAATTTCCTACTGAGGGCAGTTCTTGATCATGTGATCAGTCTTACCACACTTGTAGCAACCCTCATTGGCCTGTTTCTTAGGAGCCTTTGGCTTGTTGAAGGTTTTACCTCCTGAAGAACATTTTCCTCTCATCAGGTACTTTTTGAAATCTCTAGTGATCATAGCCATCTCATCTTCCTCCAGATCTAAACCTCCAGCAATTCTAAGAGCTAGGCTTCTCTCCTTCTTGGGTGTATCCATCTTCATAGTTTGTCTTCTCACTTCATAAGCAGTAAGGTTTCCAATCAATTCATCCAACTTGTGGGTAGCAATATTCTTAGATTCCTGAATAGCATTGATTTTGCTTTCCCATGAAACTGGTAGAACCATTGTCAAGATTTTCTCAACCCTGTCTTCTTCAAGGATAATACTTCCAAGAGATTTAAGTTTATTTGTCAATGTAGTGAACCTGGTATACATCTCTTTGATAGTTTCTCCTTCCTTCATAGTAAAACTCTCATATTAAGAATACAACAGTGTACCTCTGGACCTCTTCACTTGAGGTGTTCCTTCATGAGCCACTTGTAGGGTATCCCAGATTTCCTTAGCAGTGGTACAATTTTAAATTCTACTGTACTCATCTGGACCTAGTCCACACACAAAACATTTCTTGGTCTTAGTATTTTTCTCCCACTTTTTCAGGTCTTCAGCAGTGTAGTCAGCTCTTGTGTTTGGCACATCCTCTCCTTCAGAATTTGTCTTTCTAGTTTCTAGAGGACCATCAGTGACTATGTCCCAGAGTTTATAGTCTTCTCCTATGATGTGATCTCTCATCCTGTTCTTCCACCACGAATAGTATTGACCATTGAAGAGTGGAGGCATAGCAGTGGATTGACCTTCCCAGTTCCCAGGTGGTGCACTCATGTTGATCTTTTCCTGAGGTGTTAGCCTCTTCAAGGATAACCCGCTCTGATACCAGTTGATATTCTAAACATCAATAGTACACAACCAAACATAAATCAAAGGTATTCTTACTATCTTGAACTAAAAACTAGTTAAGTTGAAAGATAAATTCCAAAGCAATGCCACAAAGGTTCAAAAGAACTCTCAATATAACCTTTTTTAAATGTTGCCAATTACAATGAAGAACTAAGCACCCTTTATATAGAAGACTACCCGCATTTTGTTCCCTAAGGCATAGAAGACTACCCGCACTTTATTCCCTAAGGCGTAAAAGACTACCCGCACTTGTTCAGTAAGCTTTAAAGTTGGTGAACCTTGTCGAAACTAGGATAAAATAACACTAGTTTTATGCTACTATAGTTACTCCTTTTGGGGTGGATTTGGGTCCCATTCTACCTCCTATGGACTTTAATATATCGCATATGCTATATGTAATTGGTTTTATTTTCTTTTTAATGTTATTTTGATTCTTCTAAGTTGAATTTATGTTAATGTTGATTCTTTGTGAGTTGCGAGACGGTCCTCGTCTAGTCATATTTCATTGTGTGTTTGGTATGAAGGAAAAATATTTTATATGCAAAATATTTTTCTAGAAAATATTTCATGGAAAACGAATAGTTTTATCACTTATTTTCCTTGTTTGGTTGGTGAGTGGATTTTTTTTTTGGGAAAATATTTTCTAGTGTTTGTTTTAGAGAATAGAAAATATTTTTTATGCTACCCTCTTTACCCCCTTCTCCCAAGTCCCATGTTTTGTGTGCTCCCCCACCCCCCCTCCCGCCCAAATACTTAATATTTTCAGGACTCTATTTTCTTCAAGCCTTTAATTATTCTTCTAAAAATGTACACAACAAATGAACTAATGTGCTCTTTATTTTTTATGCAAAAATAACATTAAAATTTGTGCTCTGTAACCTAAGAAAAAGACCTTTTTTGGTTGAAAAAGAAAGTGCTATTTCTACAACATAAAAATAAAGTACTTATTTTATTAATAAAGAAATATACTTTTTCTACATCATGAAAAAAATACCCGTTTTGCTGAAATGAAAGAAAATACTTTTTCTAAATCATGAAAAGAAAATACTCTTTTTATTGAAATAAAAGAAAATACTTTTAACTACTTTATTTTGTTGAAATGAAATAAAATACTTTTTCTAAATCATGAAAAGAATGTACTTGTTTTTCTTAAATAAAAAAATATGTCATGAAAATAAAATATTCATTTGTTGCAATGAAAAAGAAAATCTATCTATAATTTGAAAAGAAAGTACTATTAATAATATTTTATTTAGGATGAAATGAGAAGCGGGGCTGGGGCTGGGGCTGGGGCTGGGTTGGAGTGGGTAGTGGGGGTGGTGGGGTAGGTGGGGATAAGGAATAAGAAATAGATTGAGGAATGTTGAAAAAAGTATTTTGAAAAATATTTTTATTCTCTATATAGGTAAAATATTTTTTTCTAATTGAAGAAAAGTGATTTCATGACAAAATAATATCCAAAATATTTAAACCAATCAAACAAGAGAATTTTTTTTTCCCGGAAAATATTTTCCAGTACCAAACACACCATTCGTCATTTTTTCGTTTTCCTTTTAGCGTGTGTTTGGTATGATGGAAAATATTTTCTAATTTTTCCATATTTGATTGATTTAAATATTTTGAAAAATATTTTCCTTATGAACTCCTTTTCCTCCAATTGGAGGAAAATATTTTCCATCTCAAGAGAAGGAAAACATTTTCCAAAATTTCTTCTCAACTTTTCCCACCCCCATCCCTCCTTCAAAAAAAGTTTTTTAAAAAAAAAAAAAATTAAGTTTTTCCGTTACCACCCACCCTACTTCCCCTCCACCCCACCTCACCCAACCTCAGACCCCTCCAAAAAAATAACTTTTTTTTTGTAATTTCAAATTTATGTTTTTTTTTATTTTTTCTACACTACCCACTCCCCACCCGCACAAAAAAATTATTTTATTATTTTTAATTTTTGTAATTTAAATTTCTATTCTTTTACTACACCCCCTGCCCCTTCCCAAAATAAAAAATATTTTTTAAATATGTTTTTCAACTTTTTTATTTTTTTATTTTTTGGTTTAAAGGTTAAAATTTTTACAAGTTTCATAATTATGAGTTCAGAGACTTATGTATTTGGAAGTTTACGGGTTTAGAAATTATAAAGTTTAAGTGTTCGAACCTTTAGGGGTTGACCTGGTGGCAATTGACTTGAGCCTTGCGGTTTTAAAAGTTTGGAGGTTTGAAAGTTTATGAAATTTGTGGGTTCGGAATTTAGTTTGGAAGTTTATGACTTCATGTTTATTACTCCATCCGATCCAAAATAAGTGATTTTTTATCCTTTTTTTTTGTGGTCCAAAATAAATGATATTTTCAGATTTCAAGAATGATTTAATGATGTTTTTCCTACATTGTCCTTGGAGTAAATAGTGTTGGAATATGTGTTAGGAGTGTTTACGTGAGATAGTAAAGTTAAAATGGTCAGTTCTATTGCTAATTAATGCTAAAAGGTGACTTTCTTAATATGTGTGAAAATATCCAAAAAAATCACTTATTTTGGACCGGAGGTAGTATATCTAAATTATTTATGAATATTTTTGAGAATTTATTTTACCTAATTTGTGTACCAAACACCAAAAAATGAGATTACTACTTGTTTTCTAATAAAATATTTTGTTGGAAAACATTTTACAACCGTTATACCAAACATACCCTTAATAACTAAAAATCTCGGATGACAAACGTATCCTCGCGAAAATCATCAGTCTCCGCTAGTCGGACTTTCATCTTTGGACAGAAGGAGCTAAACCCCGGTATCGGAGTCGGAGACGGAGACTAGTACAATTCCGAATGTCTTAGAGCTAATAGTTATCATCCCCAAATAGGAATAAATGTTCACACAATTTGGCGCGACAGCTGATTCACTGAGCAAAGCCTCTACTTTGATGTTCCGGATCGGTACGGACGCCCACCTCTATGACGATCCCGATGACGTCAACATTGCCCCCCTTCTCGACAGCAAATTTGACTCCGAGAAATGCGAAGCTCTCAAGAGATTACTCGCTCTCATTGCCCAAGGCTGCGACGTCTCCAATTTCTTCCCTCAGGTCATTTCATCTCATCTGCCAATTTCCGGAAATTTTCACTTGTCTATAATAGATTTCTTTTGGACGAGAATTTTTTAATTTTTATGGAGAATCAAAATTGGATGCACCGCATAAATCTGATTGCCTAATGGGATGGAGGTTTGTTTCTATTGCTTGAAGGAATCATTGTTTCTTGTTAGATAATTGCACTTAATGAAGTTTGTTTGACTACTACAGGTGGTGAAAAATGTGGCTTCACAATCAATGGAAGTGAAGAAGCTGGTCTACTTGTACCTCCTGCATTATGCTGAAAAGTATGATACTAACTGCATTCGTAGATAAATGACTTGCACGTTGCTTTGCCATGAATGAAGACACTTCCTGCAATATGCATTGGTGGATAACTAGATCACTAAATTAAGCACTCACAATATCACATTTGGCTTATCCATATGTATACTGCAACGTCATGCATCTTTTTAAACCCAGTGCTATGTAACTTATTGTAACTTGGTTTATTATTAAATAAAGCTTTATGAACAAGCACATGAGCAGTTCGTAGTTGAACAAGCAGAAAATTATGTAACCAAACCTACTTCTAGTGTAACATTAGGGACTCTATTCTTTATCTAATCTCACTTAGTTAGAATAAGAAAAATCAAACTTTCTGTAACTTGTTGCTGTTGCACTTGCACAGACACATGCAGGATTTTGGTGGATGTTTTTGTTTTGATTTGTAAAGGTAATTTTTTGATTTCCAGTAACAAGTGTATGCTGGAAAGCATTCACAACAAAAGTATAGCTACATCACATATTGTTTAGAAACATCAACCATGTCATCTGCATGATTTACTATAGCCAAGTTGCACCAAAAAAATAATAATAATAATAAGGAAATACATCTCCATTAGTATTTTTTAACTTCCGTATGGACCACTAGATTGCCGCTGGTATCAAATTCCATACCTTAATTGAGTTTCTTCCCATATTTTTCCTGTGCCAGAAGTTCCATTTTTGATCCACACATCGATAAACTAAAACCCAAAATACTAAAAATGAAATTCCGTAGTGGAGAAGTGAAGCTGTAGTGCAATAATAAATGGTTGATGTCTTCACTTTGATCTTTACAAAGAACACATTTTGTTGCAAATATTGAGACCACCTTTTTTAGGAGATTATTTTTCTTTAAACATGCTTTCTGTGCTACCAACCAACTGAAACATACCACCTTGGGGGGGGGGGGGCTTTGTTTTTTCATGTCATTTCCATGGCTAGTTGTTGCCTGCTGCAGTAGTTCTGGGGAGGAACGGGTTTGCTGATCTGTCCTGAGAATTTCCCACAAGGAGAGCCCCTTAACATTAAGTTGTCCGGTCTGTTTTGTGGTATTTGGTAGCTATTGAGGAGTTGCAGCAGAGAAAAATATCTGTCTGTTTCCCGGTCATTGAAATTTCTTCTAAAGATGATGTTGAACCCTTGGTTTAACCAGTAATCAGAGTTTTAGAAATCATTGCTAGTAGGTCTGTAGCACAGGTGTAAAGATCAGGTTGCAACTCTTTTAAGCAACAACCGGCCATTTTGTACCTTCAAGTTTTTAACTCCTAGCTTTCTAGTCTTAAGCTCCCTAGTCATTTTGTCAGTAATAAGATATTCTTGTCTGACTAGTTTAAGTTTCTCCTTTCTTCATTGCCTTACCTCAAGAAATTTCTATGTAGTTTGTCTAGTCGATTGGCTGCAGAGGAAGGGGGAATCATGATATGCTGTAGGCTGGGAGGAATTCTAGTACACTGTTGACAGTATTTGTCTGACTTCAACTGGGAGGTACTTCCCATCGGACAACCTTTTTTAAAACATCCCCAAAACCACCTGTATAGAAGAAGCTTTAGATTTAGCTCCCAATGGTAGACCCAGGTACTTGGGCAAGAGTCCTTACGCTGCAACCAAGTGCCTCTGCAAGTTGTTGCAAGTTAATTTCCTTGTTAACTGGAAAGAGATGACTCTTGGAGTATTTAATCTATAACCCAAAGATTGCGTTGAAAATAAAAAGAATCAATATGAGATAGATGATCTATTGCAGTTCATTATCATATCACATAAGATCAAGGAGTAATCTGCCAAAGTACCTGGTAAATAGCCATGTCTTCGGATTCTTGGCCCAAGTGTGAACACCTTTATCCAGTTCTTTTGCCTTTCTATAAAAAGCATTTTGCTAACCTCTTCAATTACCTTAATAACGAGGAACAAGATAGGAGGTTTTCCTATCTCAGACCTTTTTGCAATGAGAAGAAACCCTGTGGATAGCCATTGATGATGATGGCTAGTTTTATTGTGCAAATGTAGAAGGAAATCCATCTAATCCATTTTGTATCGAAGCGCATACACTTAAATAAGTTAAGAAGGAAACTCCAGTGAACTTTATTAAAAGCTTTCTTAGGCCTCATTTGTATTTTTATTAAGACTAAGACGTCTGAATCTGAATCTAAATATTAAGATATGTATTAAGATCTGAATACTAAATGATTAAGACTATTTATTTTTTAACATTTGAATATATAAAATTTATCTTTAATTGAAAAATAATAAATACAAAATCCAAATAAAATACTAATTAATATATACTCCATAAAATACATATGATGCTTGTGAATGCTGACTAGAGGCCGTGGTTGGTGGTGGTTTTGGTTGATGGTGGTGGTTTTAGGTAGTAGCTAGTGGTGATTAATATGATGTCGATTATGGTTGAGGATGGTGGTGGTGAGTGATAATAATTAATAATGGTGGGCGGTGGTTGTGATTTAGAAGTTGTGGTAGTTTATGATGGTGGGCAGTGCCGGCTATGGATATTGATGGTGATGGGGTGGCTAGTTGTGGCAGTTGAGGTGGATGAATTTGTGGTTATAGTTGAGAATGATAGTGGTGGGGGTAGTGAGGATGCTGGATCATGGTTGCCGATAATGGTGGCGGTTATGATTGAGTATGGTGGTGGTGGTGGTGATTGAGTATGGTGATAATTGATAATGTTAGGCGGTGATAGCAATTAATAATAAATGTGGATGATAGCATCTTAATGAAATTAAGTCGTTGTTAGAGATCTTAATCATACAGACCTATTCAGGCTTATTAAGTAGCCGTGAAGTAAAAAACACACACATTTATTAAGATTTGATTGATTAAGATTCAGACTTAAAAACAAACACACTTAATGTCTGAGATCTTAATGTCTGAGATCTGAATAAATAAGATTCATACCTTCATTAAGTGCAAACAAATGAGGCCTTAATGTCTCGCTCACCAAAGAGACCTTCTTTGCATTGATATTGGTGAATTTGAAGTAACTATGGGAAGAGTGGATTGTCTGATGTTGCTGAAGCCTGAAGCTGTCATCCCAACCTACTAAGGATAGTAGACAATCAATTCTGGATGTCTCTTGACCAGGTAACCTTGCCTCTAGCTAGAGGCGGTCAGCTAGCTCTAAGTCTTCTACCAAGTTAGAGAACTCTATTATGGTTCTGCTGAGGTTATGGCTGTGCTTCCTTTCCCTGGGAACATGGTGATGTTGAAATTCTTACACATAACTCAAGGATCTTAAGTAAACCTTTGGTGGCTACAGAGCTTCTATTATGTCTATTGGTAGGATCCTACCAACATAAGCTCCAAGAACACATTTGAAGCCATTGAACATTGATAAATGAGACAGTAGTAGAATACTCTCCCTTTATAAGTTCGGTATCTGACCAGGTCCTCTTGTCCTATATTAGAACATTGCTCCTTAGTGCCTTCAGCATCCAACACTGCATAGTTTGTCCATCTGCCTGCTCAGAGTTGACCTGCAATTTGTGTTTGCAAATTCTAGAGCTTAGTCTCTTGCAGACAGTGAATGTCTGCTTGCCACTTCCAGAAAAGTTTCTAGCTTCTAAACGTGATGCATGGGACTTCCCTTCCTTTACCAAGGTTTTGACGGATATAATGCGGTAACCGAAAATGATGTGCAGCTGGTTTGTGCAGATGAATATTTACGAATATAATGTGGTAAAGTAAGACGATGTAAAGCTGGTTGGTGCACATGGATACTTCTATTGTATTTCTGGTTAGAGCTTTGCTTTGTTTTATGTATGCATGTCTTTGTATATTATACTTGTTAACAAACAACCTTATAACCAATCTTAATGATATTAGAAATAACTTGGAAAAAACTTACACGTCTGTTCTAATTTGTGTTTTAGGCGTCCAAATGAAGCATTGCTTTCAATAAACTGTTTCCAGAAGGATTTGGGCGATCCTAATCCATTGGTGCGGGCATGGGCACTCCGTACGATGGCAGGAATTCGCCTTCATGTGATTGCACCCCTTGTTCTGGTGGCTGTGGGAAAATGTGCAAGAGATCCATCAGTGTATGTTAGGAAATGTGCTGCTAATGCACTTCTAAAGTTGCATGATTTGCGTTTGGAGGAGAATACTAGTACTATTGAGGAGGTAAATTTTGTAGCTTTGAGGCGGGGGATGTTGGTCATAACTTAGGCTTCTTATAAAATAGCCATGTCCTTGTAACCGCCATCCAGTTTTACTTATTGAGGAAAGAACTGCTCCCAATGGATAAGTTATTTATCTAAAAATCATATCAGATCTCTTGCTAAGTGAGGTGTCCCTTGGTTGTCCTAAAAAATAGACTGGTGAAATTCAAAAATAGCTAAAGCTGTTTAACTTTAATTTCATTGAACTTTGTCAGTGGTGCTGGGTCTTCTCTTCTCACCCCCTCCCCCCCCCCCCCAAAAAAAAAAAAAAGAAAAAGAAAAAAAGGAACTTTATTCAACTTTGATTTTTCACGATTTTTTCCCTGTTGTCATACTTCCAGAACTAAAATGCATTCATGGCTTCAGTCATACTTGTGTGATACGAGTAAACCACAAATCCTTGCTTCAAGCAAAGCTCCTATATGAATTGAATTTTATCTTTACGACACTTGACTTCTACTGCAACTACTATTATCTTTTGCAGCTTGTTGGAATTCTTCTGAATGACAACTCTCCTGGAGTAGTTGGAGCTGCTGCTGCTGCATTTGCTTCTATCTGTCCTAATAATTTCTCTTTTATTGGGAGAAACTATAGAAGGCTGTGTGAGACTCTCCCTGATGTGGAAGAATGGGGTCAGATTGTTTTGATAGGGATCCTTATACGATATGTTATTGCTAGGCATGGGCTTGTTAAAGAATCCTTGATGGTAGCTTCCCATTCTTCAGAGAATTGCAATTCAGAAAACGAATTTGAAATCAAAGAGAGCACCAATGACGTTGGGACTGTAGTTTGTGAATCTAAGATAGCAGAAATGGTATTTAGGAGTTATCTTGAAGGACCAGATAAGTATCTATCCTGCCCATATTCTGAGAGAGCTTCTTCTGTGAAGAACTTTTCAGACTTTACGTCTGCCAAAAGTAACGATGATGTGAAGGTCCTGCTGCAGTGCACTTTACCTCTATTGTGGAGTCAAAATAGTGCAGTAGTACTTGCTGCTGCTGGGATGCACTGGATTATGGCACCAAAAGAGGAAATTAAGAGAATTGTTAAACCTTTGTTGTTTCTGTTGAGATCATCCAATGCCTCAAAATATGTGGTAATTATTTGTCTCGCAATAATTTGAGTCAAAACTGATTCTTATTTAGTTACATGGTAATACGTCTCAGGGGCTATTGAAATACTTTGCCTAGAGTGATGGACAACAAACATTGAGAAGCGACATTTTAGTTATTTAACTATTGACGACATAACCTTGATTCTCTGTTAACTTCTTCGACAGTTTTGCTAGGAGTTTTTCACCTGCAATGCATATGACTTCTTCTATGGAAATTCAAGCTTTGATGTTTTCAATTTAGTGGAAATTGGCAGTGTAGAGTGAAAAAAAATGGGTATATAAATTGCACAAGAGGTTATAACATTGCCCAGTCCTCTTAATTCTCTTGTTTGTAATACTTTAAATGTCACCTTGTTCGGTTAACTGGTCAGTGGGACAAAGATATGTAGAAATAGTTTGACAATCTCAACATCCTAACTTCACAAGTTGCTGTGGGAGTTGTATGCTCATAAAAAGAAGGGAAAAAAGAAAAAGAAAAAAAAGTAAAAAAAAAAAAAAAGAGAGAGAGAGAAATAAAACAATGTCATCATTGTGTTGCTGGAAGAGTGCAACTTAGAGGAGAAAGGAAGAGGAATATGGGTTGGGAAGGGGTGTCGACAACTCAAGGCAGAGGGGTGCGCCACATAACCATCTATTGATTTCTCACTTTTCTCGTCGTTTAGAGTGAAATTTCTTGTTGAATATCCATATTGGATCACTTAATAGTAGTGACAGTCCCTTGTATAGGAAAAAAATAGTGTTGATGGTCAAATTGATGCTTTCCTAAGTTCTGCCTTTAAATCAACTATGTCAATCAATTTTTTTGCTCCGAAGTTTATTGCACAGATAAATTTAGCTGGTTCAATCCATTTTCTCATTTTAACTGGCATGCCAGCTTTTCTTTGCCTTAAATGAAGTTTATCCACAGTTTAGGTTGTGAAAAGAGTGGTTTCAAGAACTGGATTAAAACTATCTTTTGATGAAATGTTTCACAAGTTAAAGAGTTCTTGGTCATGGTTTAAGAAGATCAAATTCTCCATAAACTTACTAGCTAGTGAGATGCTTGTGGCATGTGTTCAGACCTTTAGGGGCTTATATTTAGAGCACTGTCTTCCTGAAAACACTATGACCACATTATTTTGCTGCAATCAAACATTTATCTGTTAAGTAGAAATTTGTTTTATGATAACACTATGGCCACAACTTAGCTGCCATATATAATGCATTTCCTTGTTTTTGGTCTATAGTAATGATTTGGTTTATGCAGGTGCTGTGCAACATTCAAGTGTTTGCTAAAGCAATGCCTACCCTGTTTGTTTCCCATTTTGAGGACTTTTTCGTGAGCTCTACCGATCCTTATCAAGTAAAAGCTCTGAAGCTTGACATACTATCTTTAATTGCGACACATTCATCCATTTCACCTATTTTAAACGAGTTCCAGGTACATTTTTTCATCATAATTTTACCCATTTGCACAATTTTCAGAACATAATGATTCTCTTGATCTAATTATGTGAGATGCTTTATACTAGCCAATCTCAGCTTTATATGCTCAAGAATCCTCCAAAAGCACCTTTCTCTCTTTCTTTATATGCAATTAATGTAATATTTGTTTTTTTCCCGTCTACAAAGGGGAGTAATGTGTGAGTAATCGATTTTTTAATTGTTACAATTTTGTTGCATGCATATTGGGGTTTCTAATCTCTTTACAGCAGCGTGTTAACTTTTTGTATCAGCATGATTATGTTTTCTTTGGCATTTAAAGAAATTTTATTAATCATCAATTGTCTGTATAAAGCAAGGGCAACCTACCAGGTTAGCCCCTCTCATAACACCACCACGAACAGCCAAAACTCCTAAAAAGAATCATCTAAATAAATGCAAACATCCTCCTATTATCTCTCATTCTGATGAATATAGCTATCTTCAGGTCATGTAGCATTCTCTCCATACTTTTAGCTCTATTCTGATACACCCGAGTCTTCCTTTAAATCCAAATATCATAAACAGCAGTAGCAAAGCAGGTTTTGAGTAAAGTTCCTTAAGAAGTCCTCCCTTTAGCTGTCTTTTGAATCCATTGCCACTCCAAATCCCAGGGCAGACTGTTTCTTTGCACTTCATATCTCAGAAAATTTTAACAGAAAGATTTTGAGAAGGTGCACTCAAAAAATAGGTGATGTGCAGTTTTAGGTTGGGATTTGCATAGCACACAGCCACCATCAATACTAATACCCCATCTAAGGAGAAGATTCTTAGTTCTCAATTTGCCCAGTAAAGCCAATCAAAGTATAAAAACCTGTTTAGGACTTGCGGCATTGTGACAAACCAGTTTCTTCGGTGGGACATTGTCAACCTTTTCTCTCAATGCTTTATAAGCAGCCCTGATATGAAATTCTCCCTTTCTGATCAGAGCAAGTCCCCAGTTTCTGCCAAATCTCTCATATTTAATATTTTCCTTACTATCCAAGAAGTTTAGTTTGGCACCTCCATAGTAAAGAGATTCGGCATCTTTATATAATATGTATGTAGGGGTGGTAATTGGGCAGTTTGAGCTGAATTTGGGCGGGTCAAGCTAGGTTAGGTCAATAAGTGGGTCACCAACTTGACTTATGTTTTAGAACCATGCTTATCTTGCATAAAAAAGCTTTTTACCTTAAAATGTATGAGTTGAAAAATATTTTGTGGGTTGGGAGGTTGGATTGGGTGGGTGGTGCAAAAAAAGGAAAAAACAGTAAACAGAAAATTGAAAATACAAAAGAAAAAGTAACAATAAATTTTTTGAGGGGGTTGGGGTATGGGGTATGGGGTAGGGTGGTGTAGAAAAAAAAAAGTAAAAACTTTTTTTTTTTTGATGGAATTTGCACGGGGGAGGGAGCTTGGTGGGTAGGTGGTGCAGAAAAATAAAACAACAGAAAATTGAGAATACAAAAAGAAAAGTTAAAAAAAAAATTTGAGGGGGTTAGCATGGGGAGGGGGGGTTAGGGGATAGTGTGGGTGGGTTCTGCATGAAAATAAAAAAAAAAAATAGAAAATTGAAAATACAAAACAAAAAGTACAAAAAATTTTTTGAGGGGGTTTGCGCGGGGGTAGACGTTGTGTGGGTGGTGCAAAAAAACAATAAAAATAGAAAATTTAAAATTAAAAAAAATTAAAAAGTAAAATTGGGGCAACTAAGTAAATTTTTAGATAAGTTGGGTTAAATCCCTTTGTTTTGGGTGAGTTTTGTGGATTGTATTTGGGTTGCTTAATGTGTCAAAATGGGCTGTAAAAAAATGGGTTAACTTGGGCTCAGCCCAAATAGACCCATGAGCTAAAACGTTTGCAGCCCAAACCCATGGTAGGGCGGTAGGCGTGGTGTGGGTGGTGCAAAAACACAATAAAAAATAGAAAATTTAAAATAAAAAAAGTAAATTGGGGCAACTCAGTAAATTTTTAGATAAGTTGGGCTGAAATCCCTTTGATTTGGGTGAATTTTGTGGGTTGTATTTGGGCTGCCTAATGGGGTAAAAATGGGTTAGCTCCCTCCCCCCCCCCACCCCCCCTTTCTTTCAGGCAAACAGACCCTTTCCTATGTAAAACAAGGCCCTTGTAGAGATGGTAGCCTCAGCTGTCCACAAGTAACTTCTACTAGCTGCTTCCTTTAACTTGATAACCTTTTGAGGAAGTAAAAATAGTTTCTACAGCATGATTATATTCTTTTTCTCTTTGTTGTCGTGGATTTGGTCATGCAAGTTGGTGCTAATGTTAGTGAATTTCTAGGATTATATTAAAGATCCATACAGAAGGTTTGCTGCAGATGCTGTTGCTGCCATTGGTTTATGTGCCGAACGACTTCCCAATATAGCAAGCACATGTTTGGAAAGGCTATTGATTTTAACTTCATCTGGTAAAGCATCGCCTGTCTATGGAATACTGGGAATCTATAGGAGAGGTTTTTTTTGGGTAATTCTGAGCATCATTGTTTCTTTATTTATTTAGTTACAGTTCTTTAAGTGATCATGGACATGCAGAAATTTCAGATGTGGACATAGCATCAACGGATGAAGAAGCAGTTATTCTGATTCAAGCAATAAATTCCATCAAAACAATCATAAAACATGAACCCTCAAGTCATGACAAAGTGAGTTGCTTTACTAACTCGTCAAATTTACGCATTTTGCAATTTCTAGCCAGTTGCTATGATTTTGTTTTAGCTGTTAACTAATGCATGATATCAGATATCTTTCACTGGATTTGTAATGTTGAAGGACAGTCTTTTTAGGAATTTTGCTGGTCTAATTTTCTATCAAGTAATTAAATTTATTAACAAATGGGCGCAAAAGACCCGTACACAAGAATTATACCAAAAGGTAGGCGAACCTACAAATTAAGATGATTTTCTACAAATGAACCTGATGAGGACACCAAAAAGAAAGAAGGGATAAAAAGCTATTCCTCAAATGAGCAAAATCTTTCTCTATTCTATCAAAGGCTATCCTATTTCTCTCCCTCCAGACAATCCACGTAAGTGCTTATGAAGCGACATCCCATGCTCTTCGCCTTCTCTTCGGACTACCAAAAGCCCAGCTGAATAGAACGTCTTTGATCGTGCTTGGCATCACCCAATCAAAACCAAACCAACTCAATATTTCATATGTAATGTTTCTTTTATTGTAACGACCCAAAAACTCTGTGGAACCGTGACGGTGCCTAACATCGGTTGCTAGGCAAGCCAATAGCAAGCATGCAAAAATAAACTTCGATAATGATAAGAAATAGTCTCAAGAGTGGAATCATAGAAATAACTGAAGTTTAAATGTTAATACAAATGAATTCACCCCAAAATCTGGTGTCACCGAGTGCAATACTAAATACAAAGTCTTAACAAAATACATTATTGTCCGGAAGATTGAACATCAAAGACATAAGATAAAGAGGAGATTTGAAGGCTTGTGAACAGAACAATACCTCAAAATCTCATCCAACTCACTACAACTACCATGATCAGCACATGAAGTGTAGAGTGTAGTATGAGTACAACCGACCCCCTGTGCTCAATAAGTAGCAAGCCTAACCTCGAGCCGAAAGCAGCGACGAGCTTGGTAAGGTCCGATGCTCACTTTCCACAACCAACAACAACAACATAACAGAATAATAGAATACAAAGAAAAGCAGCTCAAATAATGGAAGGCTCAGCTTAACACAATAGGAGAAATAGGCATACTTTTTAGAAATGACAGTCAAGGCATCAACTTCCACAGAATTCACTTCGATAGGTATTTAACAAGACAAAACTGTAATATTGAGCTCTAAACAACAAGTAGAGATATCAAATACCAATCAACATGAGGGATAATGCATCACTGCGTGCATGTCTGTTATACATGCCAAATCAACAAGGAATCACAAATCTCGACACATTTATAGTGCTTGGCACAAATACCCCTTAATCATACTCTCAGCACGCTCACTATGCCTGGCTCAAAGCTCATGGACCCTCACACACACGCATACACACAGTCAACATTGTAAGGGTACCTGACACAAGTCCTTCACCTAGCACATATATGACCCGTGTGCCTGTGCCCGTGGTTATTAGCTTATTCGCTGACTTCCGAGAGGCGGGACCTAGCCCAAGTGCTGATCGGATAAAAGTCAATGATCAATATCATTCCAAAATGGGGTATGCATGCGTCACCTCAATATCAATACCAACACGACTCTATGGCCCAAGATCACTCATCAATCCGCTCAAGCTTACACTGCAAAAGCTCTATTGTGAACGCGATGACTTACACTGCCCAGGTCAACCCGAACACGACGCTACCCACACAAATGCGAAGGCCAAAGCCCCGCCTGACACCTCAATTGTGCGGACACGATGTTGTAATGCAAACTCGATGCTTCTGGCCCCAACACTACACGAACGCAAGTCCTTAACCATGAATACGATGAACTAAAACATCACGCAAAAACACGCCACGCGATCGCGGAGCTCCTGCTGTAATTGCGATGCTCATCAGGAGAACACCAGAAATCAGCAATGCAATGCAACCCAAAGTGGCTCGAAATCACCCCGAAACTCACCTGAGCCCCACGGAACCCCGTCCAGTCATTCCACTAAGTGAAATATATTATCCAAAGGCTCTTAACACCGTAAATAACGTCAAATCAAGAATCGTCTATCAAAATCAATCTCTTAAGTTCATAAGCTTCCAGCTTCAAACCAAGTGTCGGAGTCAAACCTAACCAATCCGGAACGAGCCTGAACTTTGCACACAAGTCTCAAATGACGAAGCGGACTTATTCCAATTTCCGGAACAACAATCCAACTCCGGTAGTCTCAAAGTCAACTCCCGGTCAAGCTTATGAACTTTCCAAAACTTCAAATTTTCAACTTTTGATAATTTGGTCCAAATCAACCTAGTAACCTCCAAATTCAAATTCAAACATATGCCTAAGTCCAAAATCACCATATGAACCTATTGGAACCATCAAAACACGAATATGAGATTGTTTACTCAAAATCAAACCTTGGTCAGCTCTTCTCACTTAAAGCTTACGAAATGAGAATTACTATCCCAAATCCACTCCGAACTTCTTGAAAATTGAAACCAACCATATACACAGTCATTGGTCAGAGCTTCCGAAATGAGAATTACTCTCCCAAATCAACTTCGAACCTCTTGGAAATCGAAACCAACCATATGCGCGTGTCATAATGCATAATGTGAAGCTACTCAAGGCCTCAAATCGCCGAACGAAGTGCTAAAGTTGTGCATAATGCTCTTTTAGTGGGTAATGTTGCGCAGTGCTTCGGAGGACGAAGTTGCTAATGGACTTGTATTGAAAAAAATTCTTTTAAATATGTTCTAGAAATTCAAAACACTGTTAACTTTTTTCTGACATGGTACTTTTAATTTGAGTTCTAATTGAATTTTGAGAAACACTTATTAAACAAAAGGTTTATAGTTTAGAGAAGAACTCTACTTAAGGATTGTTACAAGTGACAGGGGAAATGTCAACATCCTTGCATCTATGCTGACCCATGGGTAGAAACTTTACGTGTAAAATCCACATAACTTTTTACTTTGAGATGGCAACATGAGCTATCAATTAACCTTCATCCTCTTCCCTGCGCTGTGAAGCAAAAATATGCAGTGAGTTTTCACATGGATGTCTTGTGAATTTCAATGACTATGCTTATTTAAGATGGGCCAAGCTTGTCTCAAGGACTTTGAGAAGACCGAAAAAGGGGATTAGCGAGGAATCCTTAATGTCAAGTAAAAATGCATTTTTAATATGCGTAACTTAAAGAAGGCTTGTTTAATGCATAACTGCGGTACCTTACACCAGCACAAACAAAGTTAAATGAACCATAGTTCGGAATCCATCACTAAAAGGCATTAGCAAAGCTTTCCTGGCACAATTGGCATGCTACACTATTCCGTTGTTCACCTACTTTTCCTCTACGAAAGTTTACTGGATTATGCAATTCTTTAAGTTCTCGACGACCGCTGATGATCGCATGCTTATCCTTTTCTTCATTTTTTTCTTAGTTCCATATTCTCTCTTCTCGCTTGAAAAATTTCCCCTCCTCTTTATTATAACCAAAGTAGATGGCCATATGCTAGCAAACGGCTTCAACCACTCCCATGTTGTATAGGCAAACTGATCTCATGTCACTAAGAAGAAAGAACCTCCAAATTGGGTCTATTGTGGCAAAGAGAAAAGCTTTTCCTTCCATTAAGGAACTTTACATACGCGTCACTGCAATTTATTCTTGTCGTTAAATTGCTTGTCTTGGATGGCTAAAAGTAACCTTGATTTTAAAAAGTGACAGCGCAAACCTTGTAGTTAGATGATAAAGAACCTTGGGGAAAATACATTAAAACCCCCCAAACTATACCTGTGTTGTTACTATCATACTTAAACTGTTAGGTCTTCGGAATACTCTCTGGACTATAGTTTCCGTATTTAAAACCCCCTAGAGTACCAAGTGGCATGGGGAGTGATTTCACCGTCTTTGTGGCATGTGAGAGCAAAAGTAAGCCAAACAGCCAGTAGTTATGTGACAATTTTCTTTATTTTTATTAATTAAAATAATTCTTAGTTCTTCTTCTTCCTCTTAATTTCAAATAAGTTCTAATTTATCAAAAAGCTTTATTGTAAAAAAACTAAACTTTTGAGAAAACATCCCTTCAACTATCCAAAATTATTAGGTTTCAAACAAAAATTTATTTGGTTTCAACGAAGAAGAAAAAAGAAATCAAGAAAATTGAATAAGAAAACAAGAGAGAGAAAATAAAAAAAGAACAAAAAAGAAATAAGAATTTTTGGCTAATTTTGGCTCTCACATGCCACAAAGAGAATGAAGTCACTCTCCATGTAGAGTTTTAAATACCATAAATAATAGTTTGGGGACGGGGGGAAGGGTTGGTGGTTGTGAACACCCAATAGTGTAAGTATGAAAGTAACAAAACAATTATAGTTTAGGATGATTTAATGTATTTTACCAACTTTGCCTACTAATTGCACCAAGGGTGTGACTTAGTAGTCAATGAAATGCGTGCATACCTTGGAGACCAGGGTTCGAATCGCAATAGAGTCAAAATACTAGGTGATATCTTTGCATCTACCTAAATCTTGGTGGGCGGAATTACACGATTCCCGTGCTGGTAGATAGTTAAGGTGCACGCAAGCTAGCCCAAGCACCACCATTACCTAAAAAAGAAAAATAAACCTTGACTGATTACATATTTTATCACGAAAATAGGATTTTCAAGTACCTAAGTGCCCTTTCTTTGCTACAAACAACCAGCGACTTGCCGTTCCTAATAACCCATTTTTTGTGCTGAAGGTAGCTTATTTCTATTTTAATCTGCTGACATGTTCTTTAATACACTGTCAATTGTTCAGTCGTTGGCTTGATAACAGTGTGTTGTTGCAATTTTAAAGGTGCCCCTTCCTTAACTTATAGTTATAGTGTTCTCACTTTTATGTTTTAAATACTCCCTCCATTTCAATTTATGTGAACCCATTTGAACGGGCACGTATTTTAAGAAAAGAGAGAAACTTTTAAACTTGTGTAAAATGAGACATATATATTTTTCAAATAAGGAAATGGGTCATTCTTTTTGGCACGGACTAAAAAGGAAATATGTTCCATAAATTAGAAGGGAGTAGTATATTTTATTTTATTAATAAGTTTCACTTGGTATTTCCAGTATGAGGGGTCACTTTTGGGTTTTGTTTTCTATAATGGTCAGTGATAATGAATTTAATACTATTACTAATTAGAGGTGTCAATTTGGTGTGTTGGGCATGTTAAGAATGGACTAGGTCATGGGTGCAACCCCACCAATACGACATTTGCATCAAAATGGATTGGGTCAATGTTAAGTGTGGTTATGATTGTAAATCATCCTGCCCAATTTTGTTTTTTAATTTATTAATCAGATGTAAACTATTATTCGTGAAAAGCATCCGGGGGATGCAAAGGTTACAAAAGTATGCTCCTACTCTAAGTGGAAGGAGCTGACAAAGTCTAAGAGCACTCGACCTGCGCAATTATGAGTATTTAGAAGTTGCTAAGATGCTTCTGAGGAGGAAAAAAAGAAAAAGATAAAACAAGAAACTTTGGAGTTTAATTGAATTAAAACTAAAGCATTTAGGTGTAATTTGAAGTAAAGAATTCTGTCTTGTTTTATAATTTACTCTTGTGTTCATTAGAAGATAGAGAAATATATAGCTACTATTCTTATCCCCAAATTCTTATTTGATTTTGTTTTTTATATCTAAAGTAAGATCATCATTTGAATTGCAAATCATTCACATACCCAAAGTCCACTTGCTGGGCTAAACATCAACCCTTGAAATGCATGAGAATTTGACTATTCAGTTTGGGTTGAGCAGGAATTGAATCCTAATGCAATAGATCAGTGAGCACCATCTCAATGTATTGCAGGTTACCAAACTTCAGTGCTAGTATTGGTACGCCTTAAATGGAATACTTACAGATATTTCATTTTTAGAACTGTTTCTAGTTCATATGTTATTTTCAAGCTGCAACACCTTTACTTATACCTTGCTAATGATAGGTGCTACATACATTCTTTATACCTCCCTGCATATAGTGATCAATGTACCCTAAGTTGCTCGGACACGGGTTCGGGTGTCCGACACGGGTGCGGATCTAAAGGTCGGATCCTTCGAGATGTAAATTCTAAGATTCGGGGATACGGATCCTAGTGTGGATACGGGTGCGGGGATCCGGCTAAAATTAATTCAAAAAAATAGAAATATAAAAATATCTCTAAATTTGTAAGAAATTTAGTGGAATACTTAGCATAGCTTGTAAAGTGTGTATTTCTTTATTATTCTCAAGTTGTAAATAAGTAATGGATTGATATCGTAGATAAGGTATGTTATTTTCTTCAAATTTTATCCTAGTTTTGGTTCTGATTTCGGAAATCAAATTGTATCTTGTATCGAATTTTTCTGTCCGTTGTGGTCAAAGTACCCAAAAGTGTTTGACCATATCCGGTACGGATCCCATACCCACACCCATACTAGTGTCGTGTCGACACGGGTGCGGCACCTAAACTGAAGTGTCGGAGCAACTTAGAATGTACCTATGGAAACCCCAAAAAGAAAAAAAATGAAATATTTACAATAATTATGATATAGAACTTACTCACTCATTTCTTTTGACAAAGGTAATTGTTCATTTGGCACGTAAGCTGGATTCTATCCAAGTACCAAGTGCACGTGCTATAATTATTTGGATGTTGGGCGAGTATAATTCCATGGGACATATAATTCCAAAGGTGCTACCCACAGTTCTCAAGTATCTTGCTTGGACCTTTTCTTCAGAAGCACCTGAAACAAAGCTCCAGATTCTTAATGCCATGGTCAAGGTAGATAACTACAAATTGCTTTTGTTTTTCCTCAACGAGCCTCTAGCTCAAATATTTCTTGATATAAACTTGCACTTATCAAAATTGTATTGCATTTCAAAGAAAAATCTTGCTCTTTTGTCATAATTATATTCCTTTCATGTTCTTGGCTTAAGTGGAATATTTGCCCATGGCTGTACTTTGCATTGTTAAGATGAAAACGGAATCTTTAATCAAACTGCGGAGAAGGTGAGCGAACTGTTTAATGCTTCAATTGTTATTGAGAAGCACATTTTACATTATAGGAACCTCATCTCCACTGTTGGTGATGATTCTTTTTGGTAGTTACTCCATTTTTTATGCAGAAGATGTTTTAAATGAGATGCGAATCTGTTATATACAGAACACAGTATGGTGTTTGTAAGTCTACATAAGCATCCAACAAAATTAAAATGACATGTATCTTTTTGACTTGCTAACGATAGTTATGAGAGTATCTTTATTACCAGGAGTGTTTGGCTGTACTTTCAAGCCCTCTTTTATATGATTAGTCTGCCCTAGGATATGATTGATGAGATGTGTCTGAACTGACATACTCTTGAGTTCCCATATTGAAATTCATTCTGCTCTTAGATCTGATATATGGGCTTTTTGAAAGTACAAGGTTAGATATTGCAGTAAACTCCTGTATTCATAGAGGAAGTGATGCTATCCAAGTGTGCAACTAATCTGAGTCTTTAATGAAATAATTTCTTTTGATAGTCAATGGCTGGATTTCATGAACCCCAAATTGATAGTTCAGGAACCTTGTCTCATTTAATAACAATAGGTTTGTATTTTTTCAGGTCGTATTACAAGCAAAAGGGGAAGCACTGTCAACCTTCAAGACACTATTAAACTACGTACTTGAACTAGCTAAATGTGACTTGAACTACGATATCCGCGACCGTGCACGTGTTCTACGGAAATTCCTAGCCCACTATGTAGGCACTCATGAGTTGGAAGAATCAGCTTTCCAAGCAGCTCCTGGCAGCACATTGCATGTACTTGCAGGGCATTTATTTGGGAGAGAAACAAAACCCATTTCTTCGGAACCATTAGCTTATCGGTTTTATCTTCCTGGATCTCTTTCACAGATGGTTCTTCATGCTGCTCCAGGGTATGAACATCTCCCACAGCCATGTAGTTTTTACAATGACACTGCTCAGGAATCCAATATGGTAAAAGATTTGAAGCAATCAGGGAATGGAGCCACTCAAAGTGAATCGTATGAAACTGATGATGCTGACACTGTATCTGGATCACTAAATGAAGAAAGCACATCTGGTTACAATTCTCCAACTGGTTCAAGTGGAACTCGAGGTAGCCATGGGAGTGGGTCTGTAAGTAATGACGATGAGCACGGTGGTCCTCTGATTCATCTTTCAGATAATGGCAATGCTCTTGAGAATCAGCCCAGACAAAGGTTTGATCAAAATTCTGACTCCAACGATTTTGGGGAATTAATGACTAAAGGAGCTCTTGACTCCTGGTTGGATGACAATCATGTTTCTACCCACAATTTGGTAGAATTGAATAATGTCTGTCAATCATTGGCCAGAATTTCAATTGGAGATATTAGTAGCAGAGTTAAACGTAAATCCTACACTTTGTTAGATCCTGCAAATGGAAATGGCTTGAGTGTGGAATATACATTTTCATCAGAGGTGTCAAGCATATCTCCTCTGCTTGTTTGTATACAGGTTTCATTTAGCAACAGCTCAGTGGAAGCTATGTCAAATTTACTGTTGGTTGAAGAAGATTCAGGCATAAGGGTAGAATCTTCAGATCTAGAGCTGACATCAGATGAGAGGTTAGTGTTGCACTTGATATTTCCAATATGCACTTTTTTGGTTTATGGTCAATAATGCTTTTTTGGAACATGCCCTTTTGAAATTCTTATGTCAGTCAACCTTTTGCTAGATAGAGAATAGGAAATAGATGTAACGGTAAGATACTTCTTTTAGTACTGCTGTCCTTTGTAAAGGTACTCTCTTTCTCATCTTTTTTTTTGAGGAGGACTCTTTCTCATCTTGAAAGCCACTTCTTCAGTTCCTCACTTCTTCTTGTTGCTTTATTAACTAGTGGACAAAAGTTCATTGTGTCAATAGTTTTCAGCCCTTCACTGATATACTCAACCAGATAAAAATAGATATTATCATACACATGTCTCAGACCGATACACAAATGTCAATACATTATGCATCTCTGGTCACATATTTGATAAGATCTCAATACTTGATTTCCAGGTTCCTGAAAGGTCAGTTACCTCTTTAATATGATTGACAGTGTAGCATTTAGTATTTCTCATTCTGAGGCCATTTTTTTAAAATGATTTTTTATATCACTATGAAATGTTCTGCCTTGTTCACATGCTGTCATTGTCTTTGCATTAAGATCGTTCTGTTTAGTCATGCTACAGCGATTAGTCTTTCTTCATGCTGGTGAGGGCGCTTACACTTGTTCATATTTGTTTGTAGTCCCAAGTTGTCTGTTAATGATGTGCCAACTTTAGTTCCAATGGAAGAAATTACTCAGCTGGAGCCAGGTCAGATTATACAAAGAATACTTCAGGCCCGATTCCACCACCATCTTTTGCCCCTTAAGCTGCTTTTGTGGTGCAATGGCAAGAAGTATCCTGTGAAGTTGAGACCTGATATTGGGTATTTTCTAAAACCTCTTCCGATGGAAATCAATGTGTTCTCAAGCAAGGAATCTCAGCTTCCTGGAATGTTCGAATATATAAGAAGGTCAGTTGTTATAATTTGTTTGTCTTTAGTGAAGTTTATGTGAAGGTCAATTATTTACTTGAACCCTTGAAATTTGGTTGGTTATTGTTTTGTATCTCATGCCTGTGTTGAGAGATCAAGAGATTGTCGCTTTTATGAAACCAAATCCAATTGTGTTAGTTGCAGACCTACTGATATTTCCTTAGAGTAAGTCAACTGAAATATGTCATTTCCGACTCTATAGGAGTAAGAATGAGTGAATTGCTGGATAAATATTGAGCCCCCATTCCTCTAATCATGATTTGTGCGGGTGCCTGGTTCTGGAATCGTCATACAAATGAAGAAAGAAAGTAATAACCCTCTGTTTATGACAATTTGAAGAGTTCTGGCCTGGTTCTGGAACCATCTTAGAAATATTTGTTTTAGTTGATTGTGTAGATGACAATTTGAAGTTCTCCACAATTTATTGTTCCATGGACTTTATGCTCATTGTTTGCTTAGCTTCATTTTATTGTTCGGGAAACTCTTCTGACCATTTTGCTATCAATTGTTACAGATGTACTTTCGTCGACCATATTGATGAACTTAATAAGCTTGAAAGCCCATTAGCGAAGGATAACTTCCTTGTGATCTGTGAGAATTTGGCTTTAAAGGTGCTTAGTAATGCCAATCTTTATCTTGTATCTGTGGACATGCCTGTTGGTACCAACCTCGATGATGCTTCAGGTTTACGGCTTAGATTCAGTGGCGAGACATTAAGCAACTCTATCCCATGTTTAATTACTATTACTGTTGAAGGTAAATGCTCCGAACCACTGGACACATCAGTAAAAGTCAACTGTGAAGAAACTGTTTTTGGCCTGAACTTTTTGAACAGGGTTGTGAATTTTTTGACCGAGCCTGCTCGTTTATGATGAGAATTTAGTTTCATCTGAAATGAAGTGATCATTGGATTAGTTTTCGGCCACTGAGGGGTTAATGATGTATATTTTCCTTGTATTGTTTGTAGTCTTGGTGGATGTAAAGATGGATTGAACTGTTTGTTGTCTGTTGCTTTGCTTGTATCAATGCATTGGTGTTACTTATTAAATCCCAAAAGAAAAAAAGAAAGAAAAAATAGTGATGTTTTTGGCAGAGCTTTCTAGATTTAACTTTTCAAAGGAAAAAAAAAAAGGTAACATCAAAAAAGGAGTCAAGGGGACACTATATTCTCTAAATTGCCAGCCGAAACAGAATAAGCTATTGGTGCCGAAATAGACTTGCTTTCCCGTAGGGTTAAACTTGAGACATATTAGCCAGGTTCTCAACCCGAACAGACAAGCCAAGGCCCTGTTGACAAATATACTTTTCGTTCTCTCTCACAGATAATTTGAGTTGGAATTGTGGAACAGGTGGTTGCGACTCGGGAGACAATGGTATAATAGAAACTGAACTTCAAACTAAAAAAGTATTGGCAGCATATGCTGAAAAAGTGGTGGTTACATCTTTGAGTATGTGTGTCAATTATAAGGGTAGTAAGTATCGGAATTCTGAGGCATAAGGTTGAATCTCTATCATCTTAGCAAGTGGGGATTTCGTTTCCCCTCTTAGGCAATCCATGAGTGACCTTTTGAGAGAGCAAGAGTTTGGCAATTGGCTGTATATCCATTCTACAAGTGATTCCATATCATCGGCAAAGTCATTCATGTGCCATTGCATGAGCTTGGGAACCACTATCTTCTTCTTACTTGTCACTCCCACTGAAGCCTCCAAGTACTCTACTTTGGCTCTCTCCAGTTCATTAACAACTTCATCTGGTGTGTAGATCCTTAGCTGCAACAGCACAACATTGTTAAGACTGAATGAACTTGCATTTCACATAGAATGAGATTATTTTTTGTTGTTGTAATGAACTTACTGCTGGTGAAGACCAGCTTCCTCGACATAGCGAAAACGTGACATTAGGCTCTGGATACCCTAGACCATAAGTATTCCTCAATACTCTTTCTTTATCATCTGTCGAACCCTTAAATATCCAAAATGATTGAATTCGTCAAGACACAGAATGATATGAAACTCATAGTGTTTAAGTGTCATGTAAGCTTTGGCTAGAGCTGTGCACTCACATGTTCAGTGTCTCTTGGATGCCTGAGGATGAAGTGCTCGATGGCCAATGCATTAAGTACAATACCACCAACATTAATCGCAGCCTGTAAAAATACAAGCATAAATTTGGAAAATTCAACTTTGCATAGCCATTTCTTTGACTTTTATCTATTAAGTTTGAATCAAGTATCATTAAGTTGGTACCGAATACTTAATACTCTTAACATTAAGTTTTCTTAAACTGGTTCTAAGGGATTACTAAATAGTTATGAGAAAGAAACCTATAGAAAGTGTACAATGTGCGTACCTTATTCACGAGACACAGCTGTTCCTCCTCCGTAGAGGGCAAACCGTGTTGCAGAAATGCCTGAAATGAGCATAAATAATGATTTACATTATCAGTGTATCAATTTATGGAGGGTGGGAGGGGAGGGGGGGGGGGGAGGTTTCTATTAGTTTTTCAAAATCTCTTTTCACTTTGAGGAAAAGAAAGCTTAACATGTCTTACAGTACATGCATTATGCAGACGTTATAGACATTGATCCAGAATGCCAACTTCTGCTTGTAGGTCAAGTTAGTTATGTCCACATTGCTAAGTTTATGCACCATAGACCTATGAAATTCGAACCAAGAAGAAAAGACAATGTGAATTTACGTATTATGGTTGACGAGAATAATGAAGTAATCTTGAAAAGTACCTCAACTTTCCCATCTCCGGGAGACATTCAGATATATGGCTTGTGTTGAGAGAAGTTCTTGAGACTTGGATGAAATTCTTGTATGATCCAATCTCTCTTTGACTTCCATCAGTGTCTAGCAATATCCCGTAAGGATCAAGATTTGACGCGTAATCATTGAATGTAAACGTGGGTGCTGCTGTTGCTGCTGCTGCTGTCGTACAATTTAACGAGGTTTTGCTTATGAAACTGCTTTTGGGTTTCTTTAAGGAAATTAGAGACTGTTTGACAACAGCAGTAGATGAACCTTTGCTCTCCAGTGATGCTTTGTTCAATTTGAGATATACACTTATTAAACATTTTATTACTTCTTCCGACAGCTTATTTGGCTTCTCAATATCTATTTCCATATCTGGTTGGCTATGGTGTCTGCGGCTTCTCGAACTACTCTCAGCGATTTCTTCTGCGCCCAGAAAATTGATAGTGTTAAAGGTATGCTCAATGATTTCAGGCCCATAGCAGAGAATTAGCATTACCAGTGAGAATTGAGGAAGAAATGGTGTGGAAGTCCAAGGAGGAACCAGCAGATGCTCTTCTCTCTTTTCGAATTCTATATTGTTTTCTGAGTTGTTGATAGTTTTGTGATTCAATATCTTTGACTGGTCGCGGTGGCGGAGGTAATGTTGGTTTTGAAATTACTTGTTTGAGCTGCAGCATTTTCCATTTTTCAGCCAACTCTTTCTCTCTGTACAGCTTCAGCTTTAGCACGTCTACTTTCCTCTCCAGCCAAACAATCTCTTCCTCCGCCATAACCATTTCTTCAAGCAGATGTTGAACCTACATATATAATTTCTTAAGTATGGAATGTTCTTGCTTGACCAAAAGATATTGAAAACTTTTTGATTAAATCAATTAAGAAAGTTGATGGGGTTCTTGAAAGATGCTAAAAGATGAGCAAGATGAACAATATTTCAGAAAAGAACAATAAATTATCAATATGATCGCCTTGAATGTAGAGAGATTTTGTAACAAATATTCAGTTTCGAGTAAAAGTTGAATTTCGAACTCATTAGTATTCCCCTTTTTACAGAGTTTCGACATGGGACAATGTCCCTTCTTAATATCAATAGAAAAAAGTACAACTTAAAGAATATTCCAAAAGCATATTCTCATGGTTTCCTATCATGCTAACACGATTACAAACGTCGTGCGGTCGCTAGCCACTGTCGATCGTCGTTTATCACAACGATCCTTAAGAAGCGACATCTCAGGGACCTTGTTCTTTGCCACACTTGGTTTCGATCGTGGTCGTCCAAATTTCGACCCATACCCCATACAATTCTGTCAGTGAGTATATATATATATATATATATATATATATATAATAAAAATAAAATAAAAAAATAGATAGATAGATACCCTGCGAGGGAGGGAAGAGAGGAAGGGACAAGAGCGAACAGGTCCTTGTAACGCACATTGCAGAACTGTTTTCAGTTGAAGTTGCCCTTGTAATTCTTGTCCAAGTTCTTCAACCTGATTCAGTTAAGAATTAATAATATGAACATCTATCTAACAAGAACAAATCTAAATATATTAATTAATGAACCTCTTCTTCAAGAAGTAATCTTTTCTGTTTCTCGTCGCTGAGCAAGTCTTCGAATTTCATCATTCAGCAACCCTAACCCACCTGCTCCATCCAATCCCACAACACAAAATAGGGTTATTATATAAAGAGAGGGAATAGAATCTGTGAATTGTTAAATATATGATAATGCAAAAGTAAACCCAAAATGAAAGAACGTGAGTTTCACCTACAAACTTTAATGCCATTGTGAGGTGACTCAGACGTGATGTCCATGAACTGTTTAAACATTCAACCGTTTGTCGCCAATTCGATACTCTCTCTTGCTTTGCCTTTATTTCTTTCTTTATTTATTTTTTAAAAGAAAGTGATGTACCATGATCACGAGCATAATAGGAAAATTAATGAGACATTTTTGGAGAGCTGGGTATTACTTGAATAAATGTAAGCAATGATGCTTAAAATCCATGCGCTCTACCGACTGAGTTAAGACGTCAATGTAGAATTTCTCTGGTTTTAACAGATTTCCATAACCAAAGTTTCCGTAATGCCGACAAATCCTACTATTATATAGTTTGATCTTATAACAATTTAGAATTTATATTCCATAATGACGAAACAGAGTGGAAAAAGAAACATAAATAGAGAAGATAAAGGATTCAACCACGAGGATTCCGTTTGGGAAGAACTCGCCAAATAGTCACTTTTCTAACTATTAATTAAAAGGGAATGGCCTAAATGACACCCAAACTTTTGTATTTTTGTCATTTTGTTATGTCCGTCCTCCTATTTCACTTTCTTTTATCCAAACACTTTAACTTGTTCACTTTTTAATTATTTCTCGTTCAAAATAGTCATATTCATGCTCATTATCTGTGTGAATTACACCCACTTTGTCCAGCTCAACCATTATTTTGCCATGAGTGTTTGGCCAATGATCAAAGGGGTTTAAAATATTGATTTTGAACAAGTTAAAGTGTCTGGATGCAAAAAAGTGAAGTAGGAGAACCGACATGACAAAGTGGCACAAGTATATGTGCCATTTAGATCATTGTGCATAATTAGAACTCATTTATCGTTTCAAAACTATTCAAAATTTAATAGTTTATTTGGACAAGAATTGACGACAAAATAACATACATTTGCTGTGATTTTCATCTGATTCCAGGGAATTTGGACTAGAAAATCTCTTATTTTGTAGCATTTGTTTTTTGGAGGAGCGATGTTGCTTGCTTAGGCTATTGCAACTGCATTGTTTAGTTAGAGTTCATTGTAGGTATCTGTTATCGATGATTTTGTTAGTTCTGGTTGAGTTATATATCAATTTTCTGTAACTGTTTGTTCGTATAATTATTTTTTATTTTTTAAAATTTTCTTATTCAACCTAGTTACAATTGTGAAACATAGCAATATGAGAAGACAAACTCGTTCAATGAGTTCATCTCCTTATTCAAAGCCGGTTTCAATTGAGAAATCGAGCAACATAAGAAGATAAACTAGGTTGATGCATTTATCTCCTCATTCAACCCCAATTTTAGTTGAAAATTTTTTTGACGAACGGAATATGAGAAGAAAAAATTGTTCTGACACTGTTAAAGTATTAGAATCTCGAAAGGATGTTGTTGGACAATCTGAGAAAAAGAAGAGCAAAAAGGTTAGAGTGGATGATGTTGAAAGTAAGGTTCAAAAGGTAAGAAAAAAATTAAAATTCCAGACAAAGTTTTTAAGGTACATACAATTTCAGTTTTTTTTTTTTTTTTGAATCTTCTTTTAAAATTGGATCTAGTTAGTATTTGTTTGTTGTTAATTTGTGTCATTTATTTGTAGCCTTGGAAGCTTTATATTTCAGTTTGTGAGTATTTTCCCGCTACACATTGGACATCATATACTAATATGGACATCGTATCAGTTTTAATGTCAATGTTGATTAATGTCCATCTTCGGATGATTGGGAAAGTTGTTTTGGCTATTTTCTTGATTTACCTCGAGTTTCTATTCTTGCACAACCGATTCATTCTTTATTATTTAGGAAGTTGGTTAAAGATAAGTGTGATCAATTTTATTGGAAATTGAATAACGAATGGGTTTTACGTATAGTCTTCCGGAGTTTGGTGTTGCAAATGGTTTAAACTGTTGTGGCATTGAACATGCTGAGGGTAACTTCAGTGGACCCAATAGGTTGGTAGATACTTAGTTTTTTGGTTTTGAAGTGGTGTCAAGGAAGTCGCTTATAGATTGTTTTGAGAAGAAGAAATGACAGTCTGATAAAGACGCAGTTAAGATTGCAATAATTTATTTCATAAACACGTTTCTAATGTCCACTCAGGCTCAAAATATATTTTATAAGTAAACGTGATTTTCATCATGTTGACAGTAGTGAGTATGTGTCCTTTCCCTGGGTTAAAATTGCGTTTCGATCTTAATAAAGTCGGTGAGGGGTAAGTTGGGGGAAACTCTGAGTTTTATATGATTGGTGAATTTTCTCTTGCACTACAAGTGTGATTCTATGAATGTTGTACTGTAGTGGATAAAACATTTGATGTTCGCGTTGGAGATCATACATCATGCATATTGAATTGGGAAATGACAGTCATGCCAATGTGGGAGGACTTCTCTACTGGTTTCTTCAACATCACATGGAATAAGGTACCAACTTTATGTATTATGGGTTATACATATATGATACATTGTAATTTATTGTGATACATCAAATATACAGTTTTTATAATTTTTGATACTTCTTTGACTGAACCATTTTTTGTTGCATTTGTAGTTTAAAAATATTTCTCCTATGACTGAAGAGCTAAGGAGATTTACTTTGCATGTTAAAGTTAATGATGGGTATCAAAAATATTTGACATCAAGTAACAAGGAAAAACTTCCTATTGATGATAGCAATAATTTTGTCACGCCACCTGATTTTGTCATGCCACCTCCGAAACATATTAAGGAGCATGTCCCACAAAAAACAGCGTCAGGTTCTTTCCTTTTGTCGTCCTTGAACTTGTTTCACCTTTTCTTGAATGTCACTAAATATTTCCAAGACTTTTAAAACCCTGCCTGCTTTGTTATTGTCGTTGTTACTCTCTCTGGCTATGATATTAGGCTATATAGATGATATTTACACTTAATATTACCATGTTTTTTGTTATTTTATAGGCATATTGATAACAAAATGCTCTAAGTGATGTTCTTTTGCTTCACAGGGAATAATCTAAGTGAGGAAGCACTACGGAGAATTTTGGAGTCAATAATATGAAGAAAACACCCAATCAAGAAGTGTCAGAGCATAAACAAGCAAAAATGGACTGAGGTAAAATCCACCGCGACCAGCTGTGAGCACGTGATTTTTGCCCTATATGAGAATTACTCCCAAAAATTCAAAATAAAAGAGTTTTGTGTTGTTTGCAATTGTTGTGAATTTAGTGTCATTTTTAAAAAAAATAATGACAATATATATATATATATATATATATATATATATATATATATCGCATTTGCATTTAGGATTTAATTCTACAATTAGGAGTAATTAATTTTATCTTACAAAAATGAAAATCACAAAAATAGGCATCTTTTGCATTTTAGCCTTTAATGTCCAAATTGTGTGATTGTATTTTAATTACCATTTAAAATTAGGTGACAATTATTATTATGAGATTAGTATTTCAAGATAATTTTAGTTTTTATAAATTAATCTTAGTATTTTGGGCTTTATTAATTAGGAAGTTGAATAAAGGAGAAGAACAAAATGGAAAAAATTTGGATTGGGCCATCTTGCAAATTAAGTTACAAGCCCAATCCTAAGCACCCTTACCCAACCCAAAACCCCTTGGCCCAAGAAGAAAATTTCAGATTTTTTTTAGAAAAAAAATAATCATAATTACATGACATAAAGTAGTGGGGAGCAAGGAAATCAAGGAAGAAAACAAGGAGAGGAAAACATGGATTAGTGGGTTTTCTTTAAATTAAAAACATATTTTCTTTTTAATAAAAAATCTGAAAATTTTCGAAATTCTTGCCTATAAATAGAAGAGAGGATTTATGAAAAAAGGGGGGGAAAAAGAGAGGAAAAATAGGAAGAGAAGAAAAAATAAAAAAATTCCCTGCTGTAGTATACACTCGATATACACTCTGGACACAGAAGTATACACGGCAAAAAATTCAATTTTTGAGAGTTTCTTTTGAGAATTGAAAAGAGTTCAAAGCTAGAAAGACAAAACAAAGAGAAAATCTGGAATATATTTTTCTTTTCTATTTTTTATTGGTTTTTTTGTTTTTTCCGTATTGCTGGAATTTTCGGGATTGAGGTGTTGAAGCTACTGCTGGTTGTTACTGTTGTTGTTGCTGTATTTTCACCGCCCTGTTGATTTTCCATCTTTCATTCCTTTCAAAACCAGGTACACTTCTCTTATGAATGATGCTGTATTGACGTTCCCGATGAAATAAAAATGGAGATCCAGTTTAAATTCATGTTGTTCTATAGTTTAGTAATGTTTTAATACAATTAGACTCGGGAAGACTACTAGCTAATTCCATAGTCTTACCCAAAATAATTGAAAGCCGATAGACTATTTTAGGGCATAATTTTAATATACCTTCCATTGAACGAGTGTGCACCTGGTGCGACTCAAATCCAAATCTCGGCAAAGCTGAAATACACCGAAAGTCATAGGCGTACTGGTTGCGGTATGACTCGAGGCGTGTTTTCGCGATGCCGCAAATTCTCTAAAAAAATAATACTTAATGTAAAAAAGCACTATATATTGTTAAAAATATGTGATTAAGTCAAGCAAGAGTCAGGAACGACAATTGAGCGACCGTGCTAAAACCACGGAACCCGGGAATGCCTAACACCTTCTCCCGGGTTAACAGAGTTCCTTATCCGGATCTTTACTTCGCAGACATTTTTATGAGTCAAAATTCCTCGGATTCGGGATTAACCGGTAACTTGGGACACCATTATCATTCCCAAGTGGCGACTCTGATTAATCTCAATAAAATCCCGAACCGATTGTCCTTTAATTGGAAAAACTCATTCCCTTACGTTATTTTATCCATTTCGGATATTTGAGCGTCGGTGTATACCCTACGAGCGTATTTATATGCTTATTTTCCCAAAAGTGGGGTAGTAAAAAAGGAGGTGTGACAGCTCTGGCGACTCTGCTGGGGACATTAACCTAGAACTTCGGTTCAGGGTTTAAGAATTCGAGCTCAGTTAAATTGTTCTTTTGATATTATTTGATTTCATTATATGCTTTGATCAATGTGCTACATGTTTACCGCTTTGATATTACGTGAATTGTATATATAAAATTGTGCCGAAAACCCTTCTCTTCTTACCTCCGGGGATGTGCTTACTGGTTGAGACTCCCCTTTCTGTTAAGTTGGTAGCCCAATAAGAAAATAGAGGTCGGAAAAGTTACAAAGCCGATTGACTCCGCGGGTCACCGGTACGTAGCCCCCTCCTCGATCCGAGTTATCCTCTCGGGTACACGGTCTAGCACCATATGAAAACTTTAGGATATTGAACCTAGGTCTAGGACGTTTATATGCATCATATCTGACTTAGGGGACTCAACATAGGGGTTGGGTCCGTCTAGGACAGGTGACCCGGTAATTAAGACCGAGCATATTATGTGTTGCATTTTTAATTGTCCTTGATCATTATGCGGACTGGCGAAAATCCCGAGGGTAGAAAAATTATTGAAAAGAAAAAAAAGGAGAGAGAAATAAGAGTTAGTGAAAATGGGTATCCGGAAAATCCAAAAAAAAAATTGAAAAAATGGTTTTGTTGTTGAAATAAATTGGTCAATTAATCTGGACCGAACTACGCAGGTTTGATTCTCGCCGTTAGGTGGGATACGTAGTCAATCCTCATCGGGTCCAACCACCCCTTTCAAAAAATCAAAAAAAAATGTGTGTGTTTTTGTCAATAAAATCAAAGTGATGCCATTTTTGAAAATAGCCGAATGTTCGAAAGGACGCCGGAAGGCTGTTTTTGCAAAAAGGCCACTTTGAATCATTTCTAATAATTTGCATGCATAGCCTTGAAATATTCCTTGTGGAAATGTTGCAAGGCCATAGCCGCAAAATCAAGTCGGGGTTCACACCCCTTTTGCAAAAATAATAAAAAAAAATGTCAAATTTTGTTTATTTTGTTATAAATAAGTCGGGTGATGCTATTCTTGCTTAAAATAAGTCGAATGTCCCTCAAAAGGACGCTGGAAGGCTGTTTTTGCAAGAATAGCCACTTCGAGTCGTTTGTAAATAATTTTGGACACAACCTTGAAATGTTCCCTCACGGAAATGTCGAAAGGCTGTATCCGCAAAATTAAGTTTGAGTCATTGCTCAACTTTTCAAAAATATCCACTTTATCAAATAAGCCATTACATGGCCGGAATTTTGTTGAAATAGCCACATTTTTGCATTTTAACTTCCTCAGTCTTGTGTTGGCCTGTGTCGGTGCTGAACGATGCCCCATAGGCCCCCAGGATAAAAAAATTTAAAAAAAGAGCCACTTTGTCTAAATAAGCCATTATATGGCCAATTTATGAAAATAGTCTTGTGTTGGTTTATGGTGATGCCAAACGATGCCCCATGAGCCACAGGATAAGAAAATTTCAAGTTTATCTTTCTTAAATAAATTTTGCAAAAATAGTCATTTTGTCAAATAAGCCATTATGTGACCAATTTTGTAGAAATAGTCATAATTGACACCAAAAATATTCTTATTCTTGTACAAATCTCCTACACAAGTTTGTAGTTGGAGTCGGCTTCTATAATTTTCCTTCAAAGAAAAAAAAATCAAAAAAATCAAATAAACATCTCTTTATTTCTTGCATTAATTTGCAAGAACTACGCTCGGTCTGATTCATGCGGGGTCATGATACGTAGGCAATCCACATAGGATTCGACCATCTACATAAACCAAAAAGAAAAAAAAAAGATAGCAGAAAAAACAAAGAGAAATCCATAAGCGGAATACCTTAATGCTGACATGCTGGCTTCGTTTTGTTGTGTCCATTTTCAGACAGGTGGTTGGTTGTGGTTCTAAAATAACTCTTCCCTATAATACAAAGTCAGGGGACAATGGTAGAAAATCTCAAGACTGAGTGGGTTGGTACCGGTACCCGACAACAGCTGGTTGAACGGAACCAAGGGTTAATAGAAGAAGTCAAAATATTGAGACAACACGTGGCTGAAATGTATCAGGCGTGGATGGATGGAAAAGCACCACCCCCGCCACCGCCTAGTTTCATGGACCCTGTCCTTACACGTACACTGAACCCGATGCCAAATATACCTGCCTATCGCAGCCTTTCCAACCACTCGAGTAGCTCAATTACTCGTCCCCAGCTATGCTTTCCCAACACTACTTCCGTCCCCAACACCACTACTCTCCCCATGGCACCCAAAATTTTACTTCACCTTCCAGGTACCCAGTTCCACAAAAAGCCTACCGACCCCCACAAACATACCGGAAACCCCCTGGGTCAGGTTTCAAGCCAAACAAGGCGTTTAGGGAGGAAAGGTTGTTGAAGCGAGAAAAGGTTTTCACCCCTATCGGAGAATCTTATGCGAGTCTGTTCGAAAGGTTGAATCATGTTGGCTTGATTAAGCCGCTCGCCAGATGTATTCCAAATCCTCTTGCAAGAAGCTTCGATCCTATTGCACGATGTGTATACCACTCCAATGCTCAGGGGCATGATGTTGAAAGATGTTGGAATTTGAAAGAGGAAATAGAAAGAATGATCCAGGCAGGAATGATTGCGGTCCAAGACACTGGCACCCTGAACATTACACAGAATCCTCTACCTGCACGTAACGTTGCACATTTTGTGGGGATGATGCCCGATGACGAGGGTGAAGAGATTCTTCTTGGGAAGCTGTCCATTGAAGTTGAGGATATTTAAATAGAAAGCGATCTTAATGCAGAATACACTGGCAAATATGTCATGCTTGTCAATTGGGAAGGCGCTCCGCCTCCTGGAGTTTTGGTCGTTTATTTTGGTGTCATCTCTGTTGCCCGGGTTATTTCAGGGTTGTAATCCGGACGTTGTCTTGAGAGTCAAAACCCTTATATCTTTCACGTTGCTTTGTTTAGTAATAAAAATTGTTTAGTGCCATCTAGGTTTGTAATTCTAGTCTAGTCTGTTCATTTTGTTGTTCATCTTGTTGTTTCAACCCATCAGTTTAATACAACTCTTTGTTTCCCATCATTCCTAGTCATTCCATTTCTGATCACTTTGCAATTCTTCTCATACTGGTTTTAGCAACATGACATGCACATAATTCTAAGTCTGATTTTAAAAAGTCAATGAAACAATGTTGAAGATGTAATGATACTCGGAAGAAATAAAAACATATTGGAATACTGTGAAGTCGGAATCAAGTGAACATTGGGGAAAGCGCAACATAAAGAAATGCCTTGGAAATGCATCATCAGTTTAAAGCCAAAGGCAAAAATACCCCAAAGCTAAGGAACCATTTGTGGTATCGAGATTGTTGCCCAATGGCACTGAGAATCGTCAAATACAGAAGGCAAAAATGTGAATCAATCAAAGGTGTTTGACCGTGTAGTTTGTACTTGGTAGGTTTTGAAGATTGGAATGACGAAGGCATTTCGTTCGGCTATCCAAACACTTCGTCCATTGCTACCCCTTTGAGCCATATTATATTTTCTTTCATATCCCTCTTTCGGAATCAACAACAAAAATTGAGGATTGAGCGAGAAACAAAAGAAAAAAAAAAGAGAAGAAAAATAATAGAAAAAGAAAAAGAAAAGAAAAAAATCGGGAGAAGTCAAATCGCAACAAGGAAGCGATCTTATGATCTGAACTACGTCTGACTTGATCCCGAAAGGGTACGTAGGCAGCCTCACTGAGGTTCAGTCACAATAAAGGAAAAATCCAAAAAAAATCCCCCAAAAAGGAAACTGGGGCAGAAGTTATGTTTGTTGAATAAATAAGATTCCGAAAGTTGTAATTTTAACCCACGATGAAATGTTTTTGAGCCTTTATATCCTTTCCAAAAGCCTGCATTACGGTCCAAAGGAAGAACTTCCGATCAATCTTCGAGAAATGCCAAGTCAAACGAACAAAGGTAAATCGCATCGGGGGCAACACTCCAGTCCGAACAAAGGGGAATGAAGAATTCAAGAGATGGTGAGAACACCACGGGACTCCAAGGTGAGAGAAATTAAAATGAGAGAGTCTTATCGGTGAAAACCCTCACGGGCACCGTAAGGCGACAGCGAGTCAAGAGAAATAAAATAAAATGAGAGAGGCTTGATGGTGAAAACCCTTTGGGCACTGCAAGTCGACTAAGGAGTTGAATGAAATCTTGAACACCGGTTTCACGGTAGAAATTACAACATGAGTTGAACATCAGATTCACTATACAGAGAAGGCTGAAAGTGCATGTCAAGGTCGCTAGATTCGATATTCACATCCGATAGGTCATTCTTCTGTAGGTTTCTTGTTAGGAATTGTATTTTCTTTTTATTCTTCACACTTTGTTTTACTCTCCCTCTTATCGAGTCAGTCGGGTCATAACAAGTATATAAATGATTTCAAAATTTGCCACCAAGCTTTCCAATTGCACAAAATGGGACTTAGCCAACACGACAATTGTCGTAAGTCAGGGAATGACAAGGCCAGTGATTTAAGCCAAAAGAGCAACATGTGCAATGAAATGGGTAACAATTAAAATGTTTGGGGTTCATACGAGATGCAAAGGTCGGCAAAGTGCCAACTCACAACAAATGGAAACATGGGAGTATATTTTGACAAAGGAAAGAGTCAGTCAAGAAACATCCAAGGTTGTCCAATGAAATCACTGAAGAAATCATAGACCTCAAGATCGGATTTTGTGGGATCCGTTAAGAAAGGAACAACATGCATGCCGTAAGGTAAGGAAGACGAATTTTTGGATAGTTGGTGAACATGAAAGGCATTCAAGTGGAAAGTAGTCGCCATCAAAGTTCAAGGCCACAACCAACCACCACATTTAAACTAACAGATTTTTCTTTGCTTTGAAACAGGGCATAGATGTTATTGGACCGATAGAGCCAGCAACTTCCAATGGGCATAATCTCATTTTGGTTGCGATTGGTTACTTTACCGCATTGGGTTGAGGCAAAAGGAAAATTTGCGCCAAATTGGCAGGGACCGTTTTTGGTATCACGGGTGTTGTCCAATAGAGCATTGTATTTAACAGATGTTGAAGGAAAGTGCGTAGAGACTGCTATCAATTCGGATGCGGTCAAAAGATACTATGTATGATTCCTTTTCAATTATGTGTTTTGTATTTTGTTGTGATTTTGGAATTGAAATGACGAAGGCATTTTATTCTCTATCCAAACACTTTATCCATTGATAACTCCTTTGAGCCTTAATGAATATATTCTTTCATATCCCTCTCTAGCGCAATAAGATCGAAATTGCCAAAATGAAAAGAAAAAAAAATGAAAAAATGCAAAAAAAAAAAATGAAAAAATGAAAAAAAAGAGAGAAAAAGACAAAGAAATCGGGAAAAAGTCAAAAGAAATCCATCTAACTAATGAAGTTGGATGAACTACGTCTGACTTGATCCCGAAAGGGTACGTAGGCAGCCTCTCTGAGGTTCAGTCATAATAAAGAAAAAATCCAAAAATTCCCCACATATTGAAACTGGGGCAGAAGTTATGTTTAATAATTCCGAGAGTTGTAAATATCTTTGAACCCTCGTGAGATTTTGAGTTTTTGTACCTTTCTTTCTTAACCCATCCAAAAGCCACGTTACGGTCCAAAGAAAGACCTTCTGATCAATTCCGAAATGATAACGAATGCAATGAAGGAGGAGCGAAACATCGGACAACACCTGTGGTAAGAAAACAAAATACAAAAGGAAAAATGAGAAATAATGAAAAATGAGAGAGTCTCATCGGTGAAAACCTTAACCGGCACTGTGAGACGACTGTGAGGTTGAGAGAAATAAAATGAGAGAGTCTCATCAGTGAAAACCTTAACAGGCACTGCGAGGCGATTGTGAGGTTGAGAGAATAAATGAGAGAGTTCTATTGGTGAAAACCTTTCGAGGCACCGTAGGGCGATCGTAAGGACTACCGGAAAAGAGAAAAGGTAACAAAAAATAGTATCGGTTTGGGCTGGAAACAATTCGAAGACAGAATAATGATTGGAACGAACTGGGTCAGAGTTTAAATACATGGCATGGTCAGCAGAATCAGCCGGCAAATACCCGGATAAGTTCTATCATCTCTCCAAAACGCCCTTACCTTTTTTTATTTTTCTGCATTTCATTGTTTACCTTTTGAGAGCTAACTACCAGCTCCTGATAACGAAAGGTGAAACAACACTGGGTCAGAAAGAAGGAAGAGTTGGGAAGGAAATAAGGAAGCTTGGCAAATATGGCCAAAGGAAAAGAAAACAAAAACAAAAATGGAAAAAATGAGAAAATACAAAAAGAGTCTGCAAGGGATAAGTAGTTGAAAGCTACACAACATGAGAAAAGCAAAATGAAGAAAGCAATAAGAAGCAGGGACGGCAGATGCCAGTTGCCAGCAGTTTATATCTAATAAGTTCTGTTTCATGCAGGAACAAATTGTCACTAATCACTTTAAAGTGAATGTGACCAATGTGGAAAATTTAAAATACCAAAAAGAGAAAGTCCGCCGAATAAGTGGAGAAATTCACAGGCAAGAGATAAGAAAATACCAAAAAGAGGAAGGTAACATCTTTTAAAATCCACTCCCCGGTCCTCAGGCTGCGGGAATATTTTTCTGCATCGCATTGCACGTTTAATTTCTGTTAGGTGCCCACCTTCTAATACGGGAATACTTTTCTGCATTCGCATTGCACGTTTAATTTCTGTCAGGTGCCCACCTTCGAATACGGGAATACTTTTCTGCATCGCATTGCACGTTTAATTTCTGTCAGGTGCCCACCTTCGAATACGGGAATATTTTTCTGCATCGCATTGCACGTTTAAATTCTGTTAGGTGCCCACCTTCGAATACGGGAATACTTTTCTGCATCGCATTGCACGTTTAATTTCTGTTAGGTGCCCACCTTCGAATACGGGAATACTTTTCTGCATCGCATTGCACGTTTAAATTTTGTTAGGTGCCCACCTTCGAATACGGGAATATTTTTCTGCGTCGCATTGCACGTTTAAATTCTGTTAGGTGCCCACCTTCGAATACGGGAATACTTTTCTGCATCGCATTGCACGTTTAATTTCTGTTAGGTGCCCACCTTCGAATACGGGAATATTTTTCTGCATCGCATTGCACGTTTAATTTCCGTTAGGTGCCCACCTTCGAATACGGGAATACTTTTCTGCATCGCATTGCACGTTTAATTTCCGCTAGGTGCCCACCTTCGAATACGGGAATATTTTTCTGCATCGCATTGCACGTTTAAATTCTGTTAGGTGCCCACCTTCGAATACGGGAATACTTTTCTGCATCGCATTGCACGTTTAATTTCTTTTAGGTGCCCACCTTCAAATACGGGAATACTTTTCTACATCGTATTGCACGTTTAAATTCTGTTAGGTGCCCACCTTCAAATACGGGAATATTTTTCTGCATCGCATTGCACGTTTAATTTTCGTTAGGTGCCCACCTTCAAATACGGGAATATTTTTCTGCATCGCATTGCACGTTTATTTTCTGTTAGGTGCCCACCTTCGAATACGGGAATATTTTTCTGCATCGCATTGAACGTTTAATTTCTGTTAGGTGCCCACCTTCGAATACGGGAATATTTTTCTGCATCGCATTGCACGTTTAATTTCCGTTAGGTGCCCACCTTCGAATACGGGAATACTTTTCTGCATCGCATTGCACGTTTAATTTCTGTTAGGTGCCCACCTTCGAATACGGGAATACTTTTCTGCATCGCATTGCACGTTTAATTTCTGTTAGGTGCCCACCTTCGAATACGGGAATACTTTTCTGCATCGCATTGCACGTTTAATTTCTGTTAGATGCCCACCTTCGAATACGGGAATATTTTTCTGCATCGCATTGCACGTTTAAATTCTGTTAGGTGCCCACCTTCGAATACGGGAATATTTTTCTGCATCGCATTGCACGTTTAAATTCTGTTAGGTGCCCACCTTCAAATACGGGAATACTTTTTTGCACATCATGGTTTATATAGCTAAAAGCCCACACTGGGGCAGAAAAAGAAGAAAAAAGTAGTTTGTTGTTTTGTTTTGAGCAGGTTCAACTCGAGGGCAAGAAGTACCATTGAAAATCAAAAAAAAAAAAAAGAGGAAAACAAGAAAGAAAATCAACAAAAAAAGGAGAGTCAGCATCTCAAAAAATCAAAGAAAAAAGAGACAAGGAGAAGCAAACAAAAGCTAGGATAGGAATAATTGTAATTGTAGAATCATAGCTTAGAATAACTTCTTCATTTTACATTCCCCCGGTGTAATAAGGAGGTCGGCAAGCAGTAACCGCAACAGCAGCAACAGTAACAGCAAAAAATCGCAGTTTCATTGGTAGTCCCAGCTACCAAAATTTTCCGAACTACATTGACCTGATTCCCTTTTAGCCAGGGATATGTAGGAAACCTCTTGAAGCAAAGGTTCGGTCAAAATTTTGAAAAAAAAAATGCTTCTCACGGAGTGCTCAAACGGGCAAAAATCGCTCGTATCCGCTCACTTGTCTTTGCACAGAAACTCTTCGTGTTTACGCGCAAAGAGGGGCAGCTGTGAGCACGTGATTTTTGCCCTATATGAGAATTACTCCCAAAAATTCAAAATAAAAGAGTTTTGTGTTGTTTGCAATTGTTGTGAATTTAGTGTCATTTTTAAAAAATAATGACAATATATATATATATATATATATATATATATATATATATATATATATATATATATATATATATATATATATATATATATATATATATCGCATTTGCATTTAGGATTTAATTCTACAATTAGGAGTAATTAATTTTATCTTACAAAAATGAAAATCACAAAAATAGGCATCTTTTGCATTTTAGCCTTTAATGTCCAAATTGTGTGATTGTATTTTAATTACCATTTAAAATTAGGTGACAATTATTATTATGAGATTAGTATTTCAAGATAATTTTAGTTTTTATAAATTAATCTTAGTATTTTGGGCTTTATTAATTAGGAAGTTGAATAATGGAGAAGAACAAAATGGAAAAAATTTGGATTGGGTCATCTTGCAAATTAAGTTACAAGCTCAATCCTAAGCACCCTTACCCAACCCAAAACCCCTTGGCCCAAGAAGAAAATTTCAGATTTTGTTTAGCAAAAAATAATCATAATTACATGACATAAAGTAGTGGGGAGCAAGGAAATCAAGGAAGAAAACAAGGAGAGGAAAACATGGATTAGTGGGTTTTCTTTAAATTAAAAAAATATTTTCTTTTTAATAAAAAATCTGAAAATTTTTGAAATTCTTGCCTATAAATAGAAGAGAGGATTTATGAAAAAGAAGGGGGAAAAGAGAGGAAAAATAGGAAGAGAAGAAAAAATAAAACAATTCTCTGTTGTAGTATACACTCGATATACACTCTGGACACAGAAGTATACACGGCAAAAAATTCAATTTTTGAGAGTTTCTTTTGAGAATTGGAAAGAGTTCAAAGCTAGAAAGACAAAACAAAGAGAAAATCTGGAATATATTTTTCTTTTCTATTTTTTATTGGTTTTATTTGTTTTCTCCGTATTGCTGGAATTTTCAGGATTGAGGTGTTGAAGCTACTGCTGGTTGTTACTGTTGTTGTTGCTGTATTTTCACCGCCCTGTTGATTTTCCATCTTTCATTCCTTTCAAAACCAGGTACACTTCTCTTATGAATGATGCTGTATTGACGTTCCCGATGAAATAAAAATGGAGATCCAGTTTAAATTCATGTTGTTCTATAGTTTATAGTTTATAATTGTAATTTGTTTATTGTTGTAGTATGTAGTAGCTGAAAAACAGAAATCAAACAAACGATGTAATAGATTAGTGATAGAGTAGGTAGTATAATAGTAGTAGTATAGTAGCAGTAGCTTATCACTTAGTTTAATTAGGTAAAAACTCCTAAAACATAAATTAGCATATCACTTTTCTACAAAAATCGCTAATTATTCATAGTAAGCTTCTTCATAAAAATGAACTCACATAGTTAACTACACTGGCTTGAATATGTACATAAACGTAAGTAGGATTTAAATCTTAGTAAAATCAGTGGTTTAGTAATGCTTAAGTCGTGAAGACAGTTGGATTAGATATTGGGTTTGTGTATTTGAAAAACTGATTTATAAAGTCATCACTCGTATAGCTAGTTAATTTTGTGGATCTAAGTTAGAATCTGAGTAATTTGGGGAGGAAAGAGTTAAATAATGCATCAACCTGACCTCTAATATCTAATAGGATTGATTCAATAAAACCAGTAGTGTGATTGTACAAACCTATGCATGATTCCCTTTAGCCTTAGATGATCAATAGGTAATTAACTTAACTGTTCTTCAAGCAGCATATATAATCGAATTGTTCTTCCTTAGAATTTTCAACTAGTAGCTAATGTAGATGTTAGTATCAATTTATTAATAAAAGTCGAGATCATAAAAGAGTCTTTTAACTCTAGTCCGGGGTATAGTAGATAATTGATTCATGATTTGTTGATAGATTGTATACTGATTTCTCTTTTAATGAATAAAACATTTTGAATTCATTCTATTTTACATCATTGTTTTGTTTACGTTTCAGCTTTTGGTTATTTCAATATAGTCTGAATCTGTTATATAAAAATGGGCTTAAACTGCGTCATGAACTCTGTCGAAGTGGTCAAGTGCAAGCTTGAAGACTGCCTGGGCTTTAAGGCCTGGGCTGGCCCAATGCTGATCCGGTTAATCGAATGAAGAGACCAGGCCCCCATTAAATATCAAAACCCGATGGGCCTGGAATACTTAGTGTAAAAATCGATTAAGGGAAAAAACACGATTAGAAAAGCATAGTATATACTTCTTAGGATTGAACTTTAAAATTAACTTGGGATGAGCCTCGCCCGACTTTAAACAAGCGGGGCCCCCATTTAGTAATGTTTTAATACAATTAGACTCGGGAAGACTACTAGCTAATTCCATAGTCTTACCCAAAACAATTGAAAGCCGATAGACTATTTTAGGGCATAATTTTAATATACCTTCCATTGAACGAGTGTGCACCTGGTGCGACTCAAATCCAAATCTCGGCAAAGCTGAAATACACCGAAAGTCATAGGCGTACTGGTTGCGGTATGACTCGAGGCGTGTTTTCGCGATGCCGTAAATTCTCTAAAAAAATAATATTTAATGAAAAAAGCACTATATGTTGTTAAAAATCTGTGATTAAGTCAAGCAAGAGTCGGGAACGACAATTGAGCGACCGTGCTAAAACCACGGAACCCGGGAATGCCTAACACCTTCTCCCGGGTTAACAGAGTTCCTTATCCGGATCTTTGCTTCGCAGACATTTTTATGAGTCAAAATTCCTCGGATTAGGGATTAACCGGTGACTTGGGACACCATTATCATTCCCAAGTGGCGACTCTGATTAATCTCAATAAAATCCCGAACCGATTGTCCTTTAATTGGAAAAACTCCTTCCCTTACGTTATTTTATCCATTTCGGATATTTGAGCGTCGGGGTATACCCTACGAGCGTATTTATATGCTTATTTTCCCAAAAGTGGGGTAGTAAAAAGGGAGGTGTGACAACCGCGGTGGAACCGCGACATAGAATTACGCGAGGTAAAATGTTCAGCGTTCATCGCAGTCTTGCCGCGGCTGCGATGAACTGTGCAAATGCCAAAAAATTGGGGACCAAAGTGTAATTCGGAAAAAACGTATTCCAAACCCTTACAACCTTTAAAAGCTCGCCCAAGACAGAATTAAGCTTGTTTTTAGACTACTTTGGAGGCAAGAACAAGTGTGAAACGATCAACCAAATATTAGAGTTTTTCTATCCCCTTTTAATTCTTGCAATTATACATTATGAATAATTTTGTAGTTTTATCTTATTTTATTATGAGTAGCTAAACAATTATCTAGGGTTGATGGAACCAATTGTTGGTTGAAGTTTTGACTCATCTTGTTATAATCGAGCCGAATATATTATATGATTGTTCAACTACGTTTTGTATGATGATTGATTAAATGAGCCCTTGATTAATCGTGTCTAATTACCTCATATTTCTTGAGAAAGAATATTAGGTTAGACTGCCGTTGAACAACATAACTTTTGGGTAATTGAAGAGATTCATTACATGAACTTAAAAGTAGGTTTAGAGATAACGAAACTTTGGTCGGATAATTTAGAGCTGCACGTATTTTCAGCTAGATTAGTTCGAGAGAATGCTCTAGTAAATTATTGTAGTTGATCGAGAGATAATTACGATAACCCATAGATCTTAATCCTCATAGAGTATTATGGCGAGATTGTGGTGAAAGAGTCATGACCTAAACTAGAAATTGGGGAAATCACTATCCTTGTCCTTTTTACCGTCGAATTATGTTTAATCAAGCATCTTGTTATCTCCACTATAATTTGAAGTAGTTAGGCAAAAACCAAGATTGATTGATAAAAATTTTGCACCTAAAAATTGGTTGAGTTGATAATAGCATTGCCAAAGAGTTGTGATAGATAGGTTAGTTCCCTGAGGATTCGACTCCAGACTTAAAATCGAATTATATTTGCAACGACCGCTTTGTCTTTTTGGAGGCATAGTTGGGCGTGATCAAATCTTGGCGCCGTTGTCGGGGAACTAATGATGTTATTTATTACAACTTAGAAGTAATGTTAGAATTATTTGTTTAAATCAATTTTCGAAGGTGTAAAATAATCTTTTCATTGAAATTTTCACGTTTGAACTCTTGTGGAATTTATGTGTATTCCTAGAAATTCTTCGAGGAATGGAGAACTGCTAGAAGGACTCGCAGGCCCCGAGAAAACATTCAGGGCATTGAACCATGCCAACAAGAGGATCCAACAATCACAACAACCACACCAGCTCGAATTTGACATGGGTGACGTAGAAAACGTCAACGGAAACGTCGGGGATGTGCCAACTGCCCCAATCGTCAGAATAGTGGCACCTCTTGTGCTAGAAGCTGCGCGTTATGATTGGGCACCACTTATAGCTAACAACTTGGCTACTGCCATAGTTGTGCCCACAATTAAAGCAAAAATATTCCAGATAACCAACAAAATGCTGCATCTTCTGCAGAATAAGGGATTGTTCTCTGGGTCACACATTGAAGACCCTCGGGAACAGTTGAAAATTTTTCAGTCAATTTGTGTGACCCAAAGGCAGCTGAATATGACCCCGAAAGCTATCAAGTTGTTACTGTTCCCATTCTATGTTACAGGGGAAGCTCAGACTTGGCTCAATTCACCCCCAATCAATTCTATAGTCACCTGGAAGGAATTAGTCAAGCAGTTCATGAATAAGTTTTACCCGCCCAGCAAGACTACAATGCAGATTGATAAAATATTGCAGTACAAGCAGCAGCCGACTGGGACCTTGCATGAAACTTGGGAAAGATTCAAATATATGCTAGTGAATTGTCCTCATCATGGTATTCCATACCAGATACTTGATCAGAGGTTTTACATGGGGTTAGCTAATAATCTAAAGGCTAATGTAGATGATCCAGCTAGAGATGCATTTTTTAGTAAGACATTCACCGAGTGCAAGGCCCTTCTTGACAAGATGTCCCAGAATTCGGGGTGGATGACTAGAGGTACAACACTGACACTCATAATACATTCAATTCCTCTTGACCCAAATAATTCGCATGCATAAAATATAGCCTCACTCATGACTCAGATGAGTATACTGACAAAGAAGATTGATGAGATGGGTACAAAATGGGTGCATATTGTTGACACAACAAATGGAGGACTGTGTACACCCTGTGTTAGTGAGTCTTATGTGTGTTCATGGAGTGGAAAATGTGAAATCAATGGGCAAGAGAAGATATGAATTATGTCAACAACTTTGGGGGTCAGAGACAAGAAGGACAACAGTGGATACTGGCACAAAATCAACAATACAGACCAAATATGCCACAGCCTGGGGTATGCAACCTTAAGGACAAATGGTGTCAGTACCATATCAGAGACAACAGGGCTATCGACAACAAAATCAGCAATAGTTGACATATCACCCACCTCCTCAGCAACAAGATAACATCATGGTAGAGATCAGGGGTATGCTTCAGCAACTCATTGGAACAAATGGGAAAATGCAGAAAAAGTTGACAGTGCATGATTCAGCTATAAAGAACATTGAAACTCAGTTGGGGCAGTTGTCGATGACTTTAAACAACCACCCCTAGGGAACATTGCCAGCGGACAAAAACATTAACCCCGAGCAGAAAAACACGAATAAGTTTATTGCAGTAAGTCTCCCGAATAGGAGAGATTTAGACAAAGAGCAGGAGATTGCGCAAGCCAGCAAAGAGACTACGCCATCCACTCTAGTTCCCTTAGAGGTAGATGAACCAGCAGAACTTACCGAAGTGGTGGTTGAACAGGGTCGGGATAAAAAGGGTAAGGCTGAGGTGAATGAACAAGATGCAGAACATGTGGTATCTCTTGTGCCAGAGAACCCCAATAGAGAGAAGCCAGCAAGTAGTGCACAAAGGGTGATACCTGCACCATTCCCTCAGAGACTTGTAAAACAAAAGAAGGAAGATCAATATAAGAAATTCATGGAGATGCTGTGTCAAATTCAGTTGAATATTCCTTTGATGGATGCTTTGAGGGAGATGCCAGGCTACGCGAAGATGATGAATGACCTAATGTCACGGAAATTTGATTTTCAAGACCTATCTATGGTGACACTAACGCAGACCTGCAGTGCAGTAGTGACAAGACTCATGGCTCAAAAGATTCCTAATCCAGGTAGCTTTATTATTCCATGCACTATTGGGAGTTATGCCTTTGAAAAGGCATTATGGATATGATTTTAGGCTATATAGATGATATTTATACTTAATATTACCATGCTTTATTGTTATTTTATAGGCGAATTGATAACAAAATGCTCTAATTGGTATTCTTTTGCTTCGCAGGGAATAATCTTAGCGAGGAAGCACTACGGAGTATTTTGGAGTCAATAATGTAAAAAAATGCCCAATCAAGAAGTACCCGAGCATTAAGAAGCAAAAATAGACTAAGGTGAAATCCATCGCGACCGCGGTGGAACGGTGACAGAGAATTGTGCGAGGTAGAATGTTCAGCGTTCACCGCAGTCTTGATGCGGTCTTGCCGCGGTGAACTATGCAAATGCCAAAAAATTGGGGACCAAAGTGTAATTTGGAAAAAAATTTATTTCAAACCCTTATAAACTTTAGAAGCTAGCCCAAGACAGATAGGTTAGTTCCCTGAAGTAGTTAAGCAAAACCCAAGATTGATTGATAAAAATATTGCATCTAGAAATTGGTTGAGTTGATAATAGCATTTCCAAAGAGTTATGATAGATAGGTTAGTTCCCTGAGGATTCGAATACGAACTTAAAATCGGATTATATTTTCAACGACCGCTTTATATTTTAGGATAAATAGTTGGGCTTGATCAGGCTACTAAAACCCCCGCTCATACTTCTTACTATCTCCCCAACTCCAAAGAAATCTCTAGTTAATTGTTTCTTTTGTGGTGGTAGTTGGTGTTGATGTTGCTCAAAGTTTAACTTAGTTGATGTGTTATATCCCCTCCATATTCAATTTGGTCATGTCCATATCCATGGACACCACTTAAAATTTCATCGAGTGGACCTGCGTATGACAAAGGGTAGTTAGACGGACATCCTTATCAGAAAGTTTTATTGTATATGTACTATGTGTATAGTTTCAAACATTACTTCTTAATATTTAAATAGAAAAATTAATCTAAATAAACACAAATATTACTTCTTAATATTTTAATAGAATATTAACCTAAATAACCACCCACCTACCGCTAAAAAAATGGCAGATAAGTAATATGCGTATAACCAAGTATAAGTTATAACTAGAGTATAATCTATATATACCCACTAAAAAATAGTGAATTTGTTTAGCTATTTTTTTAAAGACCCCTATTAGATATTAGATATCCCTACCGAGAAATATCCAGTTGTTGATATGTGTATAACCATGTGCACTCAGTGTATAATTTATTCATACAGACTCGAAAAAGTAAATAGTAAATTTGATCATTTATTTATGTAAAGATACCAATTAGATATTAGATATCCTTATTAGAAAATAACAGTTGTTAATATGTGCATAACCAAGTATAATCAGTGTATAATTTATGTATACAAACTCAAAAAAGTAAATAGTGAATACGGTCAAGCTATTTTTGTAAAGATCCTTATATTGGACATTCTTACCGAAGTTACTGGCTTCGCCGCTGATGTCACACAAGTGGTTCCCACTATGGTCACTAAAAATGTCGCCAAAGTTGACGGCTTGGTCACTAGAGGATGAATTACCACTAGTAGTACTACTTCCAAAGGCTTTCAGCAATGAGGCAGTAGTGCTAATATTACTTGTAGTAGATCCCATTTGAGCTGCTTTTTGAAAAAGTGTAGTGACTAACATTGGTGCAACTGAAGTAGTTGTACTATTAAGATTATGGTTCTGAACTTGTGAACCATAAAGAGAAGAGATTGAACAACTAATATTTTGATCACCCAAAATTCCACTGGACAAATTGCTAATGCCATCATTATTCTGGAAAAAGTTGAGGTTAAACATATTATTGTTGTGAAGATTTGGGAGTTGTTGAATTAGGCCATGAATTGGTTTAATATTGGCATAATCTTGATTGAATCTTGAGAGAAAAAGGAATTAGTACTAGTAGTTGAGCCAATATTGGATGTACCAATGAGGTTCTGATTGAACTGCTGATTATAGGCAGTTTTGTTATTGCCCAAACTCAATATATCTGAGGAATTAGAAGAATTTTACTTTTGATACAAAATTGTGGAATTCTGTATTTTGGAGAAGTTTCCCAAATTATGCATTGGTACTGGATTTATTGCAGTTTTTTGAGCCAAGGCATCAAAGATCAAACTCTGAAAGCCCTCAGAAGCAAGAAACTTGGCCTGAAAAATGTATATCAAAGTTAGAAACCCTGTTACAACAGATAAGTAAAAAAACAAGCAATAAGAGAGCAAGTACGATACCGCTGCTCCATTATGCATGGCGTTATTCAATATGCACTCCTCCGAAAGGTAGTGTATCTTCTTCTTAGCCTTCTGTAAAGCCAGCGACTTTAGGCAGTTGGCAAGTTCCAACGGCTTGGACACCAGATGGCACCCCTTCGAAAAAGAAAGAGTAACACTTCTCCTCTCTCGGGGATCTAGGGAAGAGGGTGGGTAGTTATGCCCTAAATTCCCATGGTTGGAAGATCCGGAAGGAGAATCATTCCTTTCTCTAGCATTTTTTGCCGGTGGAGGATATGCGATAGGTGTTGGTGATGTAGTGAGTGCTGGTGGTGAAGGTACAACTGGTAGTGAGGGGCACGAAGTTATTGGCGTCGAAGGTTGAGAAGCATAATAATGCTGATTATTGGTTCTAATCAACTGAAGGCAGAAGAGGCGCGTGGTCCGATCTCATTGGACTAGAAACACCAATCAAGACAGGTCAGCAAGAGTTAACATTATCTACCAAATCCATCTTACCCCAAAATTCTTGGACCTCTTCTTTGGTCAGTTCTAGGAGCTCTCTCGAATGAGCTGATGAACATCATCTTCTCCTTCGAAGGGAAGCCTATTCATTACTGGCTTCCCCGTTATCTTCAATGACTATTATGACCATGGCCGGCTCGGTCATAGCCTACTTTATTTTCGTATTTTATACTCACCCGAGGAAGAACGTCGCCTTTTTGGTTGCTTGTTCTCTGGCTGGGAGACTCTGAAAGGAAGTGCCCCCATTGAAAGGAGATCGGGGGTACACTTCGAGCGAGAGCGCTTTGCAACAATCTCGCACCCTCTGCAGGGTAAGACAAAATATCCACTTCGGGCAGGTAATAGAGCCTTGCGGGAGTCCTGAATCTAGCAAAAGGTGTAGTTAGCAAATTTACTTATGTTCACACAGAGACCGAAGGAAGAAGGGCTCAGTTTACCGTGGTTCTTGGCCTTCCACCCATATTTGGAGGCCATCTCCTTCCACCAACGGGTTTTGGTCGTTGTAATATCAAGAATCTCTGAATCCATTGGTCCAGGCTTTGGACAGCTGAAACAACGGAAGCAAAACAAGTCAACAACGACGAGAAGTTACATTTATTGAAGGAAAGAGATGAATAAATTACAAACTTACGTGAACGATTCATTGATTCGAGGAAGGATAGAGTTGTGGGCGGGATGATATCCCTAGTAGCAATGATGACAAACCGCTTCATCCATCCACGGTCACTGCATCATCCACGTTGGTGAGAAGGGAGTGGTGGCCATGTTTACTGAAATTTATCTCTCCCCTCTGAAAATTTTGGGGAGTAGAGATTCATCATGTGTGTTAGGGTTAGGGTTTTCCCATTCTTAGTGCACAACTGGCGAAGACATGCCACCATGTGCCATACTGAAGGGCCCACTTGTGCCAAGCAAACTTGTTACCGATAGTAGAACTCCAAGATCACAGGGTCTAGCCCCATGCTCAAAGAAAACGGACCCAAGGTAAAGGGATATGTATAGACATACGTAAAACCTTCCTTGGTGAAACTAACTTGCTCTATCAAGTCAAGAGTGATGATGTTAAGGTCTTGGTAGTTGCAATCTTCCTTTATAGCAGGAATACTGGAAGGGCGAATAAAAGAAAGATATCTGCTAATGGCCCAAGTCTGTGGAGACAGAGAGGGGAACTTCTTTTAGAAGTCATTGACGATGCTCAGATGTTTGGATATGATGGTGCTCACCGTGGGATGATCAACATCAACGTTTTTGTCTTTGCTTCTCTTCGGGCCTCCATCAAAGAGACGACGAGTCAGTAAAAGAAGCCACGATAGTAAAAAGGATGGTGAATTTTTCTGAAGAAGAACCGAAAATGGATGAAAGAAAAAGAAGGTTACATGAAAAGAAGAGGATGAACTTGTGAAAGGTTTTGAAGTGAAAGAGGTAAAATGATGAGCATAAGTAAATATATAGATGGAAAAAATCATGGTCATGATTACCTCGAGAACAGGTAAAAATATTACTGAATCGTGGGACAACACGTGTTCAGGGTATTAAATATGAGAAAACGTGCGTCCTTTCAAGCGTCAGAGTCTATTCAAATGGATTTCAGAAGATTTTCCGCCAAGGAAGGAATCTTCACCAATTTTCCGATGACACAAAGATGTGCCACCGGAAAGAAGGGGAACTATTTGTATAGGTTAAAATTGGTTTATATTAAATGATCAAATGGTAGCATGACACGTGGAACCGGATACGAGTCCAACCATACAAGTTTTATCTAATCCGACTCTGAATCGATATTCAAAACTCAATTATTTACTTTACAAAAGTTTTGTCAAAAACCTCAATTTTCTCTTTTAGATCTACCAATCAATTGCCAAAATCACAGATGAAATCATAAATAATAATCAAAATCGAGTCAAGAACACTACCTCAATCCAAATGGTGAAAATCACCTAAAAATGTTCCAAACCCGTGCTTCCAATCTCAAAATTTGATAAAATAAATAAAACCCTCAAATATTATAACTCATAGATATGCTCCAGGAATACCTATCTCCGTCGCGGCCAATAACCTCAAGATAGTAGCAAGCTTTTACCAATTTAATAGTGTACATATAGATAATGCAAAGGGTAAAAATTAGAACGGTCGTGTTCGTTCCTTTACGTGTTCGTTCCTTTACCTTATTCCATCCATTGCAATCTATGTCAACCTATTTTTTTCGATATATTCCAAAAAGAATAATCTCTTTTATAACCAAATAAATATTGTAGTTCCTCTTTCTGACTTGTTTATGACCACATATTCCAAAAATATTCATTTTTTCCAAATTTCATACCCAATCAAACAAATTAAACATAAATTGAAACGTATAAACAACTAATTATGTATAGTAGTAATGTACACATAGATAATGCAAAGGGTACCAATTGAAACAGTTGTGTTCGTCGTGTATATATATATATATATATATATATATATATATATATATATATATATATATATATATATATATATATATATATATATATTGTATTTAATAAAAGTAAAAATTACACTTTAGTTGCTCCTAAAAATAATAGTAATATAATATATATTTTATGCATAATCCGTGTACATTTTTATGGACGATCTGTAACTTGGCCTTTACAAAATACAACCCGATGCCGATATAGGTAGAATCCAATTCAAAATCTGCAAAATATTTACAAGGGTTTAATTAAAGGGTTTTGTTGGAGTGATTACTCAATGGAGAGCAGGAAGTTGGTAGCAAAGCGATTCCTCAAGGACAAAAAATTTTGGGTCGCCTCTTTCCTCGTTGTCTGGGCTGCTGCTCTGCAGGTAATTTCATTTTTAAGTAAAAAAAAATGCTTGAATACTGTTATTCCACACATCCTAATGGCGATAATTGTGCAATTTTCGGGCAGGGGCATATGATGTGGTTGCAAAGGCAAGATTCTTTCAAGCACAAATTTGGAAACTTAAACGATGAAGGCGCCAATCAACAGGATAATCACTCATCAAATTAACTACTTGTGAGATTGACTTAGATATTTTCTTCTCTTTCTTTTGATCGGATTATGAACTTGACGAAATTTTGTTTGACAAGAGTAAAATAGCGAAGCCTTTTTATTTTATTTTATTAATAATATATATGGTAGTGTTAGAGCCAGCTCGCGGATACTTTGACTACTTCAAGTGTGTATTACCTCCCACTAGCACAAGGTAACCCTGGCCACCAAGGATTAGAAAGATGCAAAGAAATAGCCTAGTTATTCTTTCTCCAATTTGAACATGAAGTTCTCCATCCACCTCATTATCCACTAGGCGGTGCATATCAGAGCCCTTTTCTGATGGTCTATTGGATAAATTTCCTGTCTTGATATGTTAGGGTTATGGTCATGGCTTTTGCTGCATTCTTATGAGTGAAACTTTGAGTTTTCCTTTTGAGGTATCAATATGATTGAAGTAACATAATTTACCTATTGATGGTCTAATAAAGAGATGCATTTCAGGAACCTCCAATATCGTTTGATGAATTGACATGAAATGGTGGACTATTTGTATCCTTTAAGGACAGGAAATGCCTAATAAGAATTTATAGATACAGTTTATGATGCTCTCAATAGCCCATCTAAACTCTACATGACTCTAATTTCTTCTTTGTACTCTTGCTTGGTTCTTTGTAGTAGTGTTGTCAAATGCGAAAAGCTACAAGACCTGTTAGAATCTAATTCAGAAAGCTAATGAAGAAACACGACAGTTAAAAGAAATTATGTGGGGAATGCTCATGTTTTTAGTGCCAAGTAAGTAAGAACTTCTTTTTACACACACTCACATGCATATCAAATATCAAAGATAAGTCATTTATTTTTCTGATCAGTCAAAGAAAATCCATCCATGAAAGACGTTAAGCAACGTTTCGCCACTATGATGAGCAATATTATGCAATGTATCAATCTGGTAACCACAGATTTTTATCAGTAACATAAGCATATTCATCTATAGCATCATCTTCTTTCTCATTATGATGACTCATTAATATGCACCTCCTCTTCTATCTTAATATGCTGAGATTAAAACTTGAAACTTGGGTTGAGATAGCTCTTGTATGTTAAGCTTCGCTATCTAGTGCCCTTGGCACATCACTGAAGTTATATATATATATATATATATATATATATACACACTTTTTTGAGAAGATAAACTCTATATATTTCATAAATTATTGCTAATTGAGTTATAGACCTCTTTAAGAATTGAATGGGAACAAGTGAGGCTTGCTCGGTTAGTCAAAGCACCTCCATCCACGACTGTTAGGTCTCGGTTCGAGTCGCGCCGAAGGGGAAGTGTGGAAACACTATAGATCCTCCTAAATTGGAAAGGATTTTTTTTTTAAATGGGAACATTTGCACCTAATTATAAATTTTGTTGCTTTATTATATTTGCCATCATAAAACCAAATTTTTGTTCATCTTTTGTTTATAGTGGCATCATAATTGGAATCTTCTCTCGTGTTTCAATACTTGGAACTGGTTTTTCTGTACAACTATCCATTGCACTTCTGGAGTTATCAATGATAGATCCAGATAGAAGTATTCAGGATTTAGCAAATAGCTATCTCTGTTATGAATGATGCAATTAGCATTCCCATTTTATTCTCTTGGGCTAGTCTTGTCAAATGATATTTGGTCTCTCAAATTGATCATGCTGGACTTTTTTATCAATATATATCCCATAAAAGCCATAACTTTGTGGTGCTAATATGTAGGAATTCGATAGTTGGTTGATTTCATAGAAACATTTACGCCATGCGCAAGTGTATGCTATTACTGAGTTATATGTTCGATAGTTGTTGAATGTGTTAAATTACTGCCAAGAAGATTACTAAAGGTGAAATATTCACAATGTAACTTGATGTTTGTACTGTGTTAGGTAGTCATGTTTCCACCATAGGACTCGCAGGTTATTACCAAGTCATCGGTTGGATAGTTTCCAAATTTGCTAGATTTCAGTAGCAGTAGCCAGTAATTATCAACGGTGATAAAGGAATAACTGCAGATTTTGGAGTGTATCTGCTGTACCATGACGGCAGGTGTTTATGCAAAACAAGAATAATGACATCAAAATTGTATCAAAAGATTATTTTGATGTGTATAAAAGGTTTTTTAATTTGTTAGAAGGATATGTTTCAATAAATACTCATCTGGATTGGACAACCATCATTACCATCTGTCTATTTCATTCATTCAATGAGATTTGCTTTGAGTTCTATAATTTCTGCATCAGTTGTGGTGAATTGACAAATTTTACAGTCATTGGTAATAAATACGGAAGTCCGGTCTTCACCCTGGAACCAATTCTGGAGGATGGTGATTTCTCTGTGTTTTTATGTGGTTGAGTAAGTTGAATCAAAGGTGAAATGATTTTGATTGGAGAACTGAGAATGATTCTTTGTCGTTATCTGACTTTGTCACCTAGTATTAAAGCTGACAAGCTTATGTAGATCTTCCTTAGATAAATGCAAAAGAATAAAGCTATACATAACACTGCAGCAATGACTATGGTAGGTCTACTTCCTAATGAGAATGTCGGTTGGTAAGTCATCTGGAAAAATAAATCTTTTTCTGACAGATTATTATGGAGTATTTGAAAAGGGATATGAACATTGGGGTAAACTGACGACGATAACAATAATATACCCAGTATTATCCCACACTGTGGGGTCTGGGGAGGATAGTGTATACGCAAACCTTACTCGTACCTTGTAAGGATAGAGAAGTTGTTTCCAATAAACTCTCGGCTCAGGAAAGCATAAGCACCACAATTTCTTGAAAATATAGACGAGAAGGGACTGTACAAAAATGCTATATCAGAGCAGAATAAAAATAACAAGACAGTAAGGTCAACAATGAAAGAAAACAACGGTTAGTCATGAAAATCTACTATCAACAGAAAGCGAGAATATGTGCCAATACTACTGTTATGAATATTCTAGACTACCTACTCTACCACCCTAATCCTCGACCTTAATATTTTACAAACTGCTTTGATTCACTAAGATAGGAACTGCACAAATGCAACTAAGGGAAGCCTTTGACCTAGAGCGACGGAGTAATGATTTGGCCAAGTGCTAATCCCGGAGGGATACCCTTGAAGAAATCCACGCTCGAGGTTATGACCTCTCTGCAGAGATAACTCAAGCAAAGGCGCATGAGGTTGGTGCCATATTTCTTGTCTCCGATGATGACGACGATGATGATGATGAAGGCACCTAAGGTGGGTCTGACAATGATGAGGGGCCCGAAGAGGAAGCTGCTCTCGAGGGAGAGACTAGCCCCGGGCATAGTTAGAAGTTTTCTTTTTCATTTTGTATTTCTCTTTTTCTTTTTGTAAGACCTCATGTCGGTCTCTTGTACATATCTTTTTTAGATATGTAAAAGAAAAGTTTTCTTGAATTCCTTCTCAATTTTTACGAACATGTTTCTTGCCTGGCAAAATTTTAGCATAGTTTCAAGCTTTGAGCGGTGTGTTCAAGACTTTGTCCCATATGGCTTCCTTGAAGTTGCCATGGTCGAGTTCGAATAAGGTTCGAACTTTGGGGCATAGACCCTTAAGAGCATGTGTCGGATAATAGTGATTATATGTTTGGGCTCGAATAATTGAACCTTTGGGTTCAGATTGGGTGAGAACAAGATCTCGAACCCTAAGTGTTTTGGTCGTTAGGCTCTTTTTAGATCGGGCCTTAGCATGTATTTTTTTACCCATTGGGTGTTTTGAGGGTCTGATGCCGATTGAGACCCCTTTGCTTTTTGTGCCTTAGCACGTTTGATACCTCTTAAGGTTTTTTGAGGGCTGATTTTATCGAAGCTCTTTTTAGTCGTTTTGCCGGGGATAGCTTTTTAACCGGTTTTTTCAAACTATTTTAAGGCCTATTTCTTATTGTGGGGTTCGGACGACTCTGAGTTGCGTTATTTTGGCCGTAGCCTTCGGGTATGCCTCTTGAACTAATTCCCTGATAACATTTTGAACTTGTTCGAAATGTCAGTCCCGAGTACATTGGCCTTGGCCTATATGTTAAGGATTGCTTCTTTGAGGTCTTATAAATCCGAGTTTAGACAACTCGAATGTGTTGACTGTCCATAACACTCCCCGAGTATTCGAGGTGTATTTGCATTTGGCCCTTGAGCCATTTCTCACAGAATCACAAGTATGGATCCCGTATAGTAGCTTCTTTGAGAGATGACATAGAAAGAATGCTTCTTTGAATAATTCATATGTGCGTACATGTTTTTCCATCGGGACTCGACTATTCTATAAAGATACGATTTATTTGACCGTTTGGCCCATTACAAGGTTTTCCTATCGAGACCCTTTTTGGCGTGAAGTATTTTTCTCTAAAATATAACGGGTGATGCCCCATCCCCCGCCCCTCCCCCCCGGTATTCGAGGTTGATTGAAAAGAAGCTTTGGATACTGTTGAATTTTACTTAGGTAGCACATAGTTTTTGTCTCGTTAAAATCCTTACCGGAAAATCCAATTTGGGATAAACTCCGATCTAAGGAAAAAAAAGTGCAACACATGCTTTTAAACCTAAGGTGTTCGTGTAGAAGAGTTTTGTCGACGTAATTGATGGAACACCTGTAATAAGTTAGTGTCAAATACAAATGGAAAAAGGGAGAAAGTCATACCTCAGCAATAATATCATTTGAGTATTGATACATTCCAATTGTTTGTCAATTGTTCGCCCTCCATTGTGTCGAGTTTGTAATATCCCTTTCTGATGATGTCGATAGCTCGATATGGTCCTTCCCAATTTGGGCCTAGTTTCCCTTTGTTTGGGTCTCGAGTATTGAGGGTGACTTTCCTTAGAAATAAGTCCCCGATTCCGGAGTGGTGAAGGTTGCTTCTTTTATTGTAATATCTCTCGATTCTTTGCTTCTGTGTAGCCATCCGAACAAGTGCAGCTTCTCATTTTTCATCTAATAGTTCGAGGCTAGTATTCATAGCCTCGTGATTTGATTCCTTCATTGCATATTTGAATCTGGTGCTGGATACCCCGACCTCGAATGGAATTAAGGCCCCAAATCCATATACTAAGGAGAACATGTTGCCTCTGTGCTGGACTTCGATGTCGTTTGATACCCAAAGAACTTCGGGTAGAACTTATCTCCATTTCCCCTTGGTGTCGTTCAACTTTTTCTTTAAGTTTTGAATGATAGTCTTGTTTGTCAATTCGGCATGTCCGTTTCCGCTCGGCTTATACGGTATTGATAAGATCCTTTTTATTTTGTGTTCTTCTAGGAACTCCGTTACCTTGCTGCCGATGAATTGCTTACCGTTGTTGCATACAATTTCGGCAGGTATCCCAAATCAACACAACGATGTAATCCAAGATGAAGTCTATAACTTCTTTTTCTCCAACCTTCTCGAAGGTCTGTGCTTCCACCCATTTAGAAAACTAGCAGTCATAAACAAAATGAATTTAGCTTTACCCGGGGCCGTTGGTAGAGCGCCAACAATGTCCATTCCCTATTTCATGAATGGCCATGGGGATAAGACTGAATGAAGCTGCTCTCCAGGTTGATGAATTATCGGTGCAAACCTTTGATATTTATCACATATTCGAACAAACTCCTTAGTGTCTTTTTCCATGTTATCCTAGTAATAACCTACTCTAGCGATTTTGCGAATCAAAGACTAGGCGTCGGAGTGGTTTCCATAAGTTCCTTCGTGGATCTCTCGTAAAAAATAATTGGTGTTCCCTGGACCTAAACATACCGACAATGATCCATCGAACGTCCTATATAATGTTCCATCTTCATATGGGGTGACATTGGAAGTATGGTTTCAGCTTTATAGAAGCGCTTGTTAGTGCAAGTTCTAATTTCTCTAAGTGTGGATATCTAGTTTTTGCTTCCCATAAGGTTCGACTTACATAGTAAACGGGAAATTGCGTACCTTGGTCTTCTCGAACTAGGACACCACTTACCGCGATTTCTGTTACCGCTAAATATAAGTAGAGTTTCTCATCGGCCTTCGGGGTGTGAAGCAATAGTGAGCTTGATAAGTATCATTTTAATTCCTCTAATGCTTGTTGACACTCAGGGGTCCAGGTGAAATCATTCTTCTTCTTGAGTAGAGAGAAAAATTTGTGGCTTTATCTGATGACCTCGAGATAAATCGGCCTAGAGCAGCTATCCATTCAGTTAGCCTTTACACGACTTTTACATTGTCCACAACGGTGGTGTCTTCGATGGCATTGATTTTATTGGGGTTGATCTCGATCCCTCGATTTGACACCATGAAGCCTAGGAACTTTCCCGAGTCGATCCCGAAAGCATATTTCTCGGGGTTGAGTTTCATGTTTTATTTCCTCAAAATCTCGAATGTTTCCTACAACTGAGCCAAATGGTCCTCTGCGCGTAGGGAGTTAACTAGCATGTCATCAATATAAACATCCAATGACTTACCTATTTGTTCTTCGAACATCTTATTTACTAGGTGTTGGTAAATAGCTCCAGCATTTTTTAGAGTGAAGGGCATTAAATTATAACAATATGTTCCATACTTGGTGATAAATGAGGCCTTCTCCTGGTCTTTCGGGTTCATCTGAATTTTGATTGTACCCGGAATAGGCATCGAGAAAGGTAAGGATCTCGTGGCCAGACGTGGCATCGATCATGCGACCGATGTTAGGTAGTGGAAAAGAATCTTTAGGGCATCCTTTGTTAAAATCCTTGTAATCTACGCACATTCTAAGTTTGTTCTCTTTTTAGGGACTACGACTACATTGGCTAACCATTCGGGGTATTTACCTTCTGAATGGACCTTATATTAAGAAGTTTAGTTACCTCGTCCTTTATGTATGCATGCTTTACCTTGGATGGGGGCCTTCTCTTTTGCTTCACTGGTTCGGACCTGGGGTCGAGGCTTAGCCGGTGTGTTGTTATCTCCACTGGATCCATGTAATGTCTAAATGAGACCAAGCAAAACAATCCATGTTATCGATAAGAAATTTAATAATTTTTTTTCTCAGTTTGGGGGTTAACCCCGTTCCCAGGTATACCTTTCACTCGAGCAAGTACCCGGTCGGTATAACCTATTCCAGCTCCTCAACCGTTGATTTGGTGATGTCGGAGTCTTTGGGTACAATAAATGTTCGAGGAGTTAGAAAGTCCTCTTCTTCTTCTTCTTCTTCTTCTTCTATCTCTTGCTTTCCCTATTCGGTCAAGGCTGGTGGCTGTGATTGTTATTTGGTTTTCTGTTTACCTTTAATGCTCAATCTTTCCGAGGTTGATAATGTTGATACCGATATTACCTCGTCAACTGCAAACATTTCCTTTGCAGCATGTTGCTCCCCGTATATGTTTTTCATGCCATCTATCTTCAGAAATTTCATCATTTGGTGAAGAGTTGAAGGAACTGCCCTCATGTTGTGGATCCAAGGCCTCCCGAGTAGGGCATTGTACCTCATGTCGCCATCGATCACTTGGAACTTGGTATCTTGAATGGTTCCGAAAACATTCACTGGCAGAGTAATCTTACCCTTAGCTGTTTCACTAGCTATGTTGAAGCCGTTTAAGACCCGACCTGCGGGCATAACTTGATCTTGTAGGCCTTGCTCCACGACCCTCGATCGGATGTTATCGCCGAACTACCTGGATCCACTAAAACACGCTTAACTTGAATTTTATTTAATAAGATAGAAATTAATGGAGCGTCGTTGTATGGTTGAGAAAAGCCTTCTGCCTCTTTATCGTTTAGTGATAAGGAACCCGGAGGCACATAATCTCGGGTCCGTTTCTCCCTAGTAATCGACACCTTAGTGCGTTTGAATACAGATCCTTCTGGAATATCAACCCCGCTGATGATCATATAAATGACATGTTGCGGTTCCTCATGTTCATCTTTCCTATTGGCGTCTATGTTTCTGAAATGGTTCTTGGCTCAATCGATGAGGAACTCTTAAAGGTGGCCCTCGTTGAATAGGAGGGCTACCTCCTCCCTTAGTTGCTTGCAATCCTCGATTTTGTGACCATGCGTGCCATGATATTTGAACATAAAATTTGGGTTTCTTTGAGAAGGATCGGTTTGTATCGGTCTGGGCCATCTAGTATCTTTGATCCTTCCGATTGCAGATACAATGCCTGAATTCTGACAATCGAGGTGCCTCAACGGGATCGACGTGCTTAACGAAATCGCTTTTACTCATTAGTCCCCTAGAATTTTTTCCTCGATCATTCCTTCTATCATTATGAGGAGGATTGCGTCCTGAGCCATTATTCCTTTGATCCGCGATATGTGGTTGATATCGCTCCCTATTCGACCTCGTTTCCCTGTCGATGTCCCTCTTGGTTTTAACTGCAGGCATGTTGGATGTATTGAACCGGAATGGGCTCCTAATTGGTCGTCCTCGACCCTGATCTTCGATTGATATCGGTTGTGCACATCTACCCAGGTTACAGCTGGATACTCAACCAAGTTTTGTTTCAACTGTCGTAATGCTATTGAACTCTTCTCATTCAACCCTTGGGTGAAAGCCCGAACGACCCAATCATCCGTGACTGGTGGCAACTCCATGCATTTTATTTGAAATTTGGATACGAGCTCCCTCGACATTTCATTACCCCTCTGCCTTATCTTAAAACTGTCCGATTTCCTCGTTGCGACCTTTATGGCCCCGACGTGCGCTTTCACGAAGGTGTCTACTAACATGGCAAATGAGTCAATGGAATTCGATGGTAGGTTGTGATACCGGATCATTGCTCCCTTTGACAAAGTTACCCCAAATTTTTACAACAAAACTGATTCTATCTCATCATCATTTAAGTCGGTTCCTTTAATCTCGCATGTGTACGAGGTGATGTGTTCGTTAGGATCGGTTGTCCTATTGTATTTAGATATATCCGGCTTACGGAACTTCTTAGGAATAGACTTCGGAGCCGCACTTTGAGGAAATGGCTTTTGCACGAACTTTTTTGCATCTAAACCTTTTAAGATCGGAGGTGCCCTTGGTATTTGATAAACTCGAGAGTTGTATGTTTCCACTTTCTTGTCATTATCTTCAATTTTTTTCTCTCCCGACTCGATTCTTTTGGTGAGATCCTCGAGCATCTTCATAATTGCAGTATCAGCCCCCGATCCATTACCTTTCGACCTTTCAGGCACCGGCTCAGTACGGCGATTTTTGGTTCGATCACACTCGAGTTTTATATTGACTTTGAAGCTGAGTGATAGCAACATGTTGAGCCTGTAGCATCTCAAATATTACCTGGAGGCTAACTCCCCCATCTCTTACTCCCAGTGTTCTTTGGCCACCAGATCAACCTTCCCTACGTACGCTCCCTTCGGGGTCTGCTCCTAAATCCGCATTCAAAGCAATGTGCAAACTAATATCGACCGGCACTCCCCGGGATTAAGTGGTGGCACCTTGGCTCCTGGAGCAATTACGTTATCTTTTTCCCCATGAAATCCGAGACTATCATCACCATGGGTGGGTGCGTCTTGGGAATTTAACATGTTTTAACCTGAGAACAAAAATTCTTGACAAAAACAAGTGTGAAAATAACATGTGTTATCAGAATCAGTACAGAAACAATCATTATTATCCTTAGCCCCACGGTGGGCGCCAAATTATTTACCCTAAAATGTGAGTAACAATTAAACTTATATTGTGGTTTTAAAAAGATGTGATTTAATCCAATACCAATTGATAAACAAAGGAGTTAAATATATAAATTGAAGAAATAAAGCAAGTCAAACGAGTGTACAAGCCATGTCTTGACCTCGAGTTATGGTGACCTCGATGTGGTTTAGTAAGAACAACAAAATTATAAGGCAACTATGATGAATAGTAAGCAAGAAAGTGAAGAATGTATATTCGTTTGTCAATGAGTCGTCCGTTACAAATGAATGAGATCCCTTTTATATAGTAGGGGGGTCCTAAATAAGGTACACTTCTAATTATAATAGAAATCTTATTAGACAGCTGTCTAACCGCCAAGTATAAATCCGTTCTGGAATTTATGCCAGGATCTTCGGGCCTTTGCGGGTATCTCGCTCTTTCTCTTACTAAACCATAACGGTATTATCTCGTGGTTGGTCATACTCGGCCTTGGTCTTCATCGAGCACTTCGGTCTTCAAGTTCTATACTCCACCATCGGACTCAAACCAGGTCCGTTGAGCTTTTTCTTGAAGCAACTCCTCAAGCTCACGATCATACAAACCTGATTTCGACCGTATGCACCTTTATTATTAATTAGGTGAGAAGATAGAGAAATGCTAACATAGATGTTACATTTCTAGTGCATAAATATATTCATGGAATAGTGTGGGTGATAATGAATATAATTAAATTGATATTCCGTTAAAGCTCATGTTTGACGGTATGCATTGCTTTTCCACAACGAGAAGGTTGAACTTTGTTCTTAATAGTCTCATCGCCTATAGAAGAGTGATAGAGCAGTTGTGGACACTCTTGATGAGACTGCCGGTGAAAGTAAGAAAGTGAGAGGTCGTTTTCTATGGATTTAATGGTGAATCCTATAATACTTATTGAAACAAGATTGAGTGCGAGGCCCATGTAAATCGTCGCCATTGCAGAACAAAAATTCATGTATAATACGAATGTGGTTTTATATCATAATCATTTCAATGCTGATTAGCTACCTTTAGTTATGTGTTAGATAAATACATATATCATCCTTTTATATATCATCCTTCCTTTTGTTTCGAGTCCAGATATTATTATTATTATTATTATTATTTAATAAGTGGGGATTGCTATATATATATATATATATATATATATATATATATATATATATATATATTATTGTTATTTATTACAAAATACACATGGACCCCATATTTTTCTAGCCACAACTCTCTTTTAAATATACTATGCATGTGTTGATTAGACTATTTGTGTAGTGCAAATGCTCATTTATATTCTTTTTCTCATTTTGGAAAATTATTAATTTTGTTTTATTTAAATAGAAGTTTCTATAGAGAAAATAAAATTAATTTTTAAATAATACAACAACAAAAAGAAGTATCCTATATTTACAAGATTTTTATATTTACCTAGTTACCCTACTATCTTAAAGCAATTTGAAAATAAAAATTAAATAATTTTCATCTTCCATATTATTTGAAGACGATTTCAAACTAAATATTTTTATATTCAAAAGTAATTTTAAAATATATAGCTTGTTAAACCTCAAAAGTTAATTACCCGAACATCAATAAAATAATAATTTTAATAAAATTGTAATATGTAGACAGGCCTTACCTCTACCCGAGAGGGCAGAGAGGCTGTTTCCAATCGACCCTCGGCGCATGAAAAAAAAGGCAAACAAAAACAAAAATAAAAACAAAAACAAAAACCGCATTAGTTACTCCAACATACATCTCATAAAAATTATCTAAACATAAGATGCATATGTACCATAAATAAACAGGCATGCAATGATATCAAAACAGTAACTACCAGAAATGACTACCAAAAGAGAACTCAAACTAATCATCTATGGGCGGCCCTACCACGCCTCACACCCCGGGAAAGGAGTATGAAAAATCTAGAAGCCCCTATCCTACAACCCCGATACTAGACCTCCAGACTTTCCTATCAAGGGTCATGTCCTCGGAAATCCGCATCCTGGCCATGTCCTATCTAATTACCTCTCCCCAATATCTCTTAGGCCTCCCTCTGCCACCGACCACCGCTAGCCGCTCACAACTCCTCACCGGGGCGTCGGGGCTTCTCCTCCGCACATGCCCGAACCACCAAAGTCTCGCCTCTCGCATCTTCTCATCCACTAGGGCCACCCCCACCTTCTCCCGAATAACTTCGTTCCTAATATTATCTAACCTGGTGAGCCCGTACATCCACCTAAGCATCCTCATCTCCGCAACCATCATCCTCTGAACAGGAGATTTCTTCACCGACCAACACTCCGTCCTGTACGGCTGGGCAGGTCTAACCACAGCTCTATAAAAGTTCCCCTTGAGTTTCTGTGCCACGTGGTACTTTCTTATCACACAAGACTCCTGATGCAAGCCTCACTTCGACCACCCCGCCGCTATACGGTGAGTGACATCCCCGTCTATCTCTCCATCCCCCTGGATCACCGATCCAAGGTATCTGAAACTATCCTTCTTGGCTATGGCCTGAGATCCAATCATCACGCTCCCTCCCACTTCGCTCGACTCAGCGCTAAACTTGCACTCCAGATATTCTGTCTTAGACCTGCTTAGTTTAAACCCCTTAGACTCGAGAGTCTGTCTCAATTCCTCTAGCCTCTCATTAACACCGACCCTCGTCTCGTCTACCAGGACTATGTCATTAGCAAATAGCATACACCAAGGAACATCCCCTTGAATATGCCGCGTCAAAGCATCCATCACCAAGGCAAACAAGAGGGGGCTAAGCGCAGATCCTTGATGGAGCCCCATAACCACCGGAAAATGGTCTGAGTCGCCACCCACTGTCCTGACCCTGGACTTAGATCCATCGTACATGTCCCTGATTACTCCGATGTAGGCTTCCGGCACGCTCTTAGCCTCCAGGCACCTCCATAGTACCTCCCTAGGGACCTATTCATACGCCTTCTCCAAGTCGATAAACACCATGTGCAGGTCCTTCTTCATATCCCTGAACTGTTCCACCAATCTCCTGACAAGGTGGATAGCTTCTGTAGTGGACCGGCCCGGCATAAAACCGAACCGGTTCACGGAAATAGATGTCGACTCCCTTACTCTGGCCTCGATCATCCGCTCCCAAACCTTCATGGTGTGGCTTATTAATTTGATGCCCCTATAGTTGTCGCAACACTGGATATCCCCTTTGTTCTTATACAAGGGCACCACTGTACTCCACCTCCACTCCTCCGGCATCCTTTTGGACCCGAAGATCGCATTGAACAACCTGGTGAGCCACTCCACTCCAGGCTTACCCATGCATTTACAGAACTCCACCGGGATTTCGTCTGGCCCGGTCGCTCGACCTCTACTCATCCTAGCGAAATCCAACAGCGCCGTGCCTCCTCCGTTCCGAACCCCAAGGCCAAAGCCGTCATGCACCTCACCATAACCACTAGCATCTGCCCCAATATGGCCATTAAAGTCCCCTCCAATGACCAACTTCTCGGATTGGGGAATACTACGCACCAACTCATCCAAGTCATCCCAAAAACCCCTCTTGACCTCCCCATCTAAGCCCGCATGCGGTGCGTAGGCGCTGATGACGTTGAGGACGCAACCCCCGATAACCAACTTAATAGACATCAACCTATCGTTCGCTCGCCTAACCTCCACCACGGACTCCCTAAGGTCCTTATCCACCAGGATGCCCACTCCATTCTTGCCCCTCACGACCCCAGAGTACCACAACTTAAACTCGTCAACATCACGCGCCTTCGTCCCTTTCCACCTAGTCTCCTGAACACAGGCTATGTTGATCCTCCTTTTCCTGAAGAATCTTCGCCAACTCAATGGACTTACCCGTCAGAGTACCTATGTTCCACGACCCGATCCTTAACCTATGTGCGTCCACTACCCTCTTCCCACCCTTACCTCCCGCCCTACCCGCAGAACCGCTCCATGCCCCCCTACTCACCCCCGCCACCGCCCCCACCCCCCGAGGACATGACCTTGCACTTACATCCCCCGTTGCGGCCACTATCCCTCCAACTGACTATGGAGAATAATGACGCACTCACGCACAAAAGGGAGATACGAAAAGGATGCACTAGATAGCAACAGAGTAAACCTCACAAGAAATGATAGCAAGAGTACGAAAAAGGTGTACAGGTTAAACGAGAAGCGGGAGGTACCAACTCCCGGTGAAAAAACCTGAAGGTAGGCTTTGGTGCGCCCGAGGTCAAGTGTTGCTTCCCCTTGCACGTCATGGCCGGTGTTGCTTAGCTCTTCACTCCCAACGCCGAAAAGTCGCCTTGTCGCCTGTTCTGAGATTTATCGGGACGGGTAGTTCTGTTGCGTCCCGTCGAAAACCCTGCACAAACACAAAACCAACCACACAAAAAGGCGGCGGAACGGGTGGGGGCTGCCAGCGACTCGCCGGAGTTAGGGAGAGGGATGGGGAGAAACAGAGGTTGGGGGGAGGGGCTTGGGCGGGGGGGGGGGGGGAGAGGTGGGGGGAGAGAAGAGAGGGAGAGAGATGAGAGGTGAGAGGGGGCTGGGTGGGTGCTGGAGGCTGGGGGTGGGAGGGGTGGGGGAGAGAAGAGAGAGAGAAGAGAGGTGAGGGTGACCTTACCTGGGTGGCTGGTCACCGGAGGGGGGGAGGGGGGGAAGGGAAGCCGCTGGGTCGCTGGAGAATTGACCGTTGTGGGGGAGTCACTTGGGAGAGAACAGGGAGAGAGAGAGCGTCCAAATTACCTGAACACCAATAAAATAATAATTTTAATAAAATAATAATTTTAATAAAATTACAATATTAGGCCCTTATACGGGCCTTTTCATCATCTAGTATAAATATATTGACTAACTACTTAATAATAGGATATTGAAATAATTGAAAAACTGATGTACCACTTCATTTACAAAGGTTGTGTTGTTTGAGTTTGTAATCACTCTCCCATATATATATATTTTTTTAATAGTTAGTTCCGTTGGGAGTCTATAAAGGTTTTGCAGACAATGACATAAAGTAGAATTATTCTTATTAACATCCATCTGCAGCTATTCATCAAAAAAACTTCTTCATTCTTAAAGTATTGATATTCCTTCTTCGTTAATCTCCTATTTCAGCTTATACAAATTCTTCCTCCCTATTGGGTTGAGTTCTTGTGGTAGAAGAAATCAAAGTGTACAGCTTTGATTCCAGAGAAGGCATTATACCCTGGGAAAGTGGGAATAGACTTTCTTACTAACTATTTGCACCGTGTGGGAAAAATTACTTTCCTAAAGATTATTTTCTGAAAATGCCTTGCCTGCTCGATCATTCAATATTTGTCATAAAATTATCTTTACTTGTTTTTTTACGCCATTGACCTATTATTTTTAAATATTTTTTATAACACGAATGACAAACAGTTTGAAGAGTTAAAAATTAGACTCAAAGAAATTTTGTTTGATAGGTTTGCATCACATAACTCTTATATAATGGGAGTTGTGCTCGTTTGAAGTTAAATCTTGTGCAAACTCATTTGAAACTTTAGTTCATGTCATTGTTGGCGCACTTTAAAGTTTAAAACCTTACCAAATTTTACGGACTTTACAATTCTAATACAAGTCTAACTAGTAGTTAGTCACAACTCACAAGATGTCGCATGAGATGTAATGCTCATCTCATAGTTTTTCTTCATATATCAAGCTCATACTTCACTGGTACATATTTTCATTTTTCCTCCATCGAATATTTCAACTTATTTAAATTAGCTGCTACTTTGATCTGAATATTCAAGCTCTCTTAAATGATGAGTACATAAAAAAAATTGTCCCATTTGGATGGAAGATAATTTTATTGGGCGTAAATTTACTAGAGAACTAGCTCGAGTGATCTTGTATCTTTAACATCTCAACATGCTTCTTAGCGTTCATCTTAGTTTTCTCATAAATTCTACATAATATAGCAATATCGAAGGGAGAAAGTCACCTGAAAACGTTGGCTTACATAAACTCGCAATATCAATGAAAGGTATCGTAGAAATTAAAATTGTGAAAGTGATACTAATTTTATTTTAAAGAGTAACTTGGGCAAATGAATACTTAAAATAGCTAGATTTATGCGTGATTATTCAAAAATAGCTCAGTTTAAAGAGTAAACGAAATTTAACCATTTTTTATGTAAAGATAAATCTTTCAAAATCCGGAACTCCAACATAATATACTGAAACTCCAATCTAATATACTGGAGTTCTAGTATAATGTACGGGTCCAGCATAATATGCTAGAAATTCATACACATTTGCATCGAACTCCGTTATATTATGCTGGACTGGTCTATGTTGCAGCAAAACAATGTCTAGTTTTCATTAACTTGGTAAACGCTGGCTATTTTTGAATGACCAGTCCGAAAGCTGGCTAGACTTTGCAATTTTTTCAATTCAGCCTGATCTGCAAAGGAAGACCAAATTCAGGCAAAGGGAGGAGCATTATTCCCTTCGAGCTCAAGCCAAGGATAAAGACAGGCCAACAAACAGAGGCGCGCCTTAATTCTTATTCAGACAAGAATCCATGCAACATGGTTCAAATTGTTGATAGGAGTTTAAAGTAGTTCTCTCGTTATCACTTACCCACCCCACCCCCCACCCCACCCCCCACTACCAGGTCTGCCTAAAGAGCTAAGGTAAAGAGCGCGGAAGCATCAAACTCTCAGTTTGGTCATCTCCTCTTTTTCCACAGGTTTAGCAACACAGTAACTCCCTCCTCCAAAGTAGCCTTCTGATTTACTGCATAGTTCCAGAGCTCCGAGATGATGTATCTTCCACTCGGGTTGTAATCATTTATCTCCATCAAAGATGCTGTAACAGCTTTGTACACATCCTCACCATAGTTTCTCTTCAAGTCTTTCAGTTTTTCATCTTCATCGTCTATCACATTCTGAAAGAGGTAATAAAAGCATTTAAATAAATCAAAATCCAGAAATCGCAGGGAGAAAATATAAAAACTGCAACTAGAAATTCTGTGTTCTGTTTTACAAATAAAGTAAACCAAAGGAAAACAACCTAGAAGTATCTAGCTGAAATCCAGCATATATAACATAGAGTTTATGTGAATCTATCAGTAATAACCATTCAACAGATCCAACTAAGACAAATAAACCAGACTCCATCACTCACAACAAAGAAAATCCAAAACAAATCAAGCATTTCCTATCATCATTATGCATAGGAAAAAATAAAGATTAAAAAGGCACTCACCAAAGCTAGTTGTTAATTGCATTTACCGGACGGATCTTCTGCTCCGCTTCAACTTTTCATTTCTCAAATGTCACTAAGTGAAATCGCTATTTTGTTTCACTTAAATTTTATTTGTGTAAAATTTCTTTCTTTCTTAAGAATTTAAATTTCAATTATACAAGTTCTTGATACTATCCCATCCATGCGTGCTCTAATATTTTAGAACTTTATACATATTTAAATCAGAAATTTACTTCAAATTTATGAAAAACAATACAATCATAATACTGCTTATATCTTCACATCCTTATAAACACTATTTTGATAAGTTCAACAGGTAGTAAATATGTTTTTCATTTTCTTACTTGACCTTTAAATTGGCCTCAAACACCGCAGTACATTTTATTTCTCTTTTCAATGCAAGATTGTCAAATGTTTTCGACTTACCGTTAAATTAGAGTGTTCCTAAAGTCATCCAAAATATAGTTTTATGTACATCCATTGCCGTGTCCATTATCATTTAGATGTGCATAATTTAGATGCCATGCACACAAGTTAACAAATGTACTGATTTTTAGCTCTTTGGAAGATATACAAGTGATATTTAAGCTACTCAAGAAAATTTCATTCTAATTCTATAAATTGCTAACTTAACTAAGATTAAGAATTTTCCAAAAGATTGTATGATTTCCCCTTAAATTGAGTTTAGAACAGCAGTAGTGGCAGATCTCAGCTAAATGCATTTGCTTCAATATCATGATGAAACAACATTTGGATGGATCCTAATACGTCATAGAATCCCACCATCAAGTTATACAGTGCAACATACATAAACAATATCTAGTATTCCCTATGTTCCAGTTTATGTGAACCTATTTTCTTTTTGATCGTTTAAAAAAGAATGACCCATTTCTAAATTTGGTAACAATTTAGCTTAATCTTACAATTCTACCATTAATCAGAAGCTTTTATAACCACACAAATATTCTGGCCCCTTTTTGACTAGTTTAGGACAACAAATTCCAAAAGTCTATTTTTTCTTACTCCGTGCCAAGTCATACAAGTTCACATAAATTGGAACAGAGGGAGTAGTACTTACCAATTTGTTCAATCTCAATAGAGAATTGGAAAACAGCAAGTCAAATTCCAGTTAGATTGAAACAAAAACAACGGAAAACATTTCGCTAATTCCAAATAAATTGCAACAAAGGCATAATAACTTAATTCATAAGTTATGGTCAACAAACAATACGAGCCGCCAGATATATTGGCCAAGGTTTCATGAATACCATGTCCCATGCGAATCGTTTACCTGTAACTATTTAATACCCTTATTAAAAATTGATCACATCGGAATGTTCCCAAGGCCGAATCCACTTCCACAATGCCTCCAAATCGAGATTTATATTCATAGAACTGGTCATTAAATGTATTAGTGAACTGAAAGAGGGACTGAATAAGCTCCGGAATCATAATAATGTACCAACATAGGCAAATCCAGCTATCCCAGGATGCACCCAGTAACTTTGTTTAAATGAGCACTTAAAACCCTGTTTTTTGCTATGTTTTCAGTATCCTACCAACCTTGCCCTCACTTGTTTCTTGTAGAACTCAAAAGTGTGTGCTAGATGCCTACTGTTTCCTAAAGAGCCTTTGGTTATCTAGTTGTATGTTTCTATCTTTGTGAAAAGATAATATACAAAGTAACTATACTTCTGCATCAAACTAGCAGGTCCTTTCTTCAATTTTCAATCTTTTTCAAGTATGACCTTTAACTTAAAAGTGAACTTCTCGACATTTCCATCAGACACACTTCTAATTTCCTTTTCCATTTAAAACAACACAATATAGATAGCCCTCAAAATTGCATTCTTATAGGCTTTCAGCAGTTTAACTTAAAAGTGAACTTCTTGACATTTTTAGCTTTTTCCTGTAAACTATTGCCTACTTGAAATTCTACTAATTCTCCTGGGAAACTACAATATACTTGTTTCTTTTCAATAGTTTGTACACCAAGAAGAATGAAATATATTTTGGAGTATGGATTATCAGAGCACTACTTTTTTCCTCTTTGTAGTCCAAATGTAAAATGTGTTATGCAACGACAAAAATGATCAAAAGTCATGTGTTGTAAGGGAAAGAAACTAACAAATTTCATCCCAAGAGCAGTGAAATGGTATAGTATTGATGAAGCTTTATCCCTGCTGGCAAAAATTTCTAAACCCATCTGTATATCGAAACTATGTCCCATCACAACAGTAAATCCAACAAATCCCAACAGAACAAATATTCTACAGACCTACATATAAAATCTTTGCAACAGAAATTTTAAAAAAAATATTTTAATGAATTTCCACCCTGTTTTTATGTCGGGCATGAAATAACTATAGATTCCAATGTCTTTGTCCAAAAAAACTGAACATTCCACCATGAATGAAAGCATACCTCAAGTTTCCCGTTAACCGTGACAACTTTAATGGGATGCCATCCAGGATCTCTAAGGTACTCCTCCCACAATGAGCATAGCTCAGTAGCTCTTTCATCTGCTTCTGAATCATTATACTTTCTCTTCATTGCTTCATGGAATGGTCTATTGTCGAGCTCCCCCATCCTCTTAACACCAATTGGACCAATTCTTGGTAGTTCCTTCAAGCCCTATAGAGCAATTCAATTACTCCATTATCCAAAACCCCACCAAACACCCCACACAAAAGAGAGACATGGAGATGAATTTAATGAAAAACAAGAAAATATAAACAAAGTAGTATTATCTTCTCGTAGAACTCCAAATAATGTCATCCTTTTTCAATGCTAAAATGACTTAGAAACCATGTTCATCCCGTCAATCAGAAAGACATGAAACATTAATCTACCCAACCATCAAGCCGCGGACCACGGTATAAAACCAAACCAAGTGGTTCAGTAGAAACTAAGCCCTAAAACACAAATAGGCTATGCCAAAACTAAAGTATAAAATTAAATTAATTGACTTACATTAACCAACTCTTTTCGAGCATCTTGCAGCTCATCGTTACTGTTTCTTTCCTTCACGATGAGAGTTTGATTTAATGCTTCCAAACCATCGTATTCTTCTTCCTTTTCTCTTAAACTTTTAAGGAGTGTGTCCACTTTTTTCAATACTTCTTGATCACCTTCATCTTCAATATGCTTCATCACGTTCAATGACCCTCTCAACTGCTCAATTTCCAGCTCTACCGCTTGTTTCGCATCGAGTTGTTTCTCCAGATGAATTATTCTCTTATGAAGATCTTCTTTTTGCCTCTGCAATCAGCAAGAGGACAACGAAGTGATGTTTGTTACATGAACTTGACATAGGAGACGGAAAGTTAAGCTTCTAAGAGCAATTTGAGAAATACACACACCTTCTGCTCTTCAGCCAATTTCAGTACTTTTTCATCGACCTTTCTCTGCTCTTCAGCAGCGGCACTAAGTGAGGTATTTAGAACAGCATTCTGGAATAACAATGATGAGAGTTCATGTTAACAATCTTCAAAATGGATAAAAGTAGCAGACGTGATTCCTTGTTTCGATATTCCAATATACATCCATTGAAACTATTTCTAAAGAACTATTTGATGCAAATGGCACAAGTAAAAACTGGAAGTAAACCTGAAAGTGGAGTCATAGAATGGTATATAATGGATCAACCACTGCCCACCTAGTTTTTCAGAGCATTAGAAAATGAAGAGAACTAAAAGCAGAGACTTCGTCAGAGAAAAATATTGATAAATGAGTAGGCTGGAAACACAAAACTCGAATGTCCAAACAGCTACCATAACTATATGCAGTAGTTCTCACACCTTGCTGTGATCACAAACTAGAAGACTGAAGAATTCATCAGATCATCAATAAATGCTTTGAACCATTACAGAAATTTAACCCTTACGGAAGGAGAAGCATCCCTCTGCTAGCAGATCCTCAATTTTGCAGGAAATAAATAGAAAATGAGATGGGACAAGTTCAGCAAGACAAGTAACCGGCAAGGACGAAGAGCTATACCTGTTCAAGATCCTCAGACAGCTTCTTCCTATCAATTTCATTTTTGGCCTCACGTTGCTCCAATTCTCTACCTCGGAGCTCAAGCTCTTTTTTTTGAGATTCCAATTGCAATTTCAACTTTTCATGATCATTAAATATCTTCTGGAAATGATCACGTGCACTAGACTGGATTTTTCTTATCTCTGCTCATAAAACAAATATAAGGACATGAAACATTAGTGATAACTAGAGTTTCTAATAGCACATACAGACCCCTAACCTTCATTGTACGCTTGATGCAGTTTATCTTTCTCTTCAACCAACTGTTGCAAAGACTGTGCAGTCTCCTTAAATTTGTTCTCCATCTCCTTTAGGTGTAACTTCTTGACTTCAATAACATTTGTCAAATTAGAAACGAGCTTATTCGTCTTCCGAGCTTCTTCTTCCATGATATCAGAAATGGTTCTAAGGTCTCCAACCTTGCGGAGATTTTCACCGACGATATTAAGAGCTTTATAGTCATCAGCACGAGCAATCCAAGCATACAGATCAGACTTTTTACCAATGTTGGCTTTCCATTCCCTCTTGCCATGATGGTCAGCCTCATAAGCCTTCTCAAATGACATCGCATTACCAAATCCGGACCAGTCTTTGTTGAATTCAACAAGAGCAGTTCCAGAATGGCCTTGATAGTTCCATAGAGGACGTACTCGTGTAGGATTGAAACCTCTCTTTGCCAACTGATCCCTCAGCTTAGAACCACTTTCTCCTACATAGCGTCCATCCTTATATTCAGTGAGAATATTCACAACAATCCCAATCCAAGGCCAGACAAACATCTCATCTCGGTCATGATCCGCAAGAGGGTCAGCTTGAGGATCCAGCTTGGCATCAGGTTTAGATGACTCATTGGATGAATCACCAGCAACTACTACATCATTTTCCAAGTACTTTGCCAATGCAAGATGATTCGCCTTGTCTCTTGCAGTTCTCTTATTAGAATTACCGCTTCCCACCCCACTTGCATGCTGCACAAGTTCCTTGTAACCAAAGTCACGCTTCCTTTTCTTTGGACAATAGGGGCAAGTGTATGCCACATCTGATATTTTAAGAGAGTGATTTCCTCTCTTCAGATCTTCATAAGATTTTTCTTCATATTCTTCGATCTCTGATTCACTTATATCAGTGTCTTCCTCGGGGATAGGATCCATAGAACTCCTTTTAACACACAAGAACGACACCTGGAGAATAAAAACAGATAAACTCATCAACTGCCCTTGAAAGCCAGCATCATTTAGAATACAGTACACCAGCACAGAAGTATTTGAACCACATGTTAGTTCAGCTTGCTTAACCCTCCAGACCTGGCCCTTGTTAACGGAGAGACAGTGGGGCCAGATACATGAATATAGTTGACAAATGAAGCATATAGAAGCCAAATTCTATCGGGAATTTCCCACATGAAGCATTTGCCATCGGAAGCTTTTGAAATTCCCATATAAAAAGAATATGTATGTTTCTATAATCTTGGTACACTTTGTAGAACTCATGAACAGCCAATAAGCCGTCAATTGCAGAACTCATGAAAGCCAATAAGCTGACAATTGTAGAACCCATGACAGTCAATAAGCCGACAATTGTTTGGAAGAAGAAAATGTAAAATTTATCCTGGTAAGATTAACCCTACACGATAATGCTCATCCAACCCTCCTCTTCTTCAGCAACATAATTACTATCATATATGTGCTAAATGCAAGTAATCTCAAATACAATGGTTTTATCTTGCAAATACAAAGCACAGCACAATGAAAACGAGCTAAATTTACTTCAAAGAAGAAGTTTTACTTTGAAGGTTCTCCACAATATAAAGACCTGATAATCAACAGTAAAATCTGCAATTTTAGACAGCATTGCAATATTTTGCAAACCGATTACAGATATTACACATGCACGATGAAAAAACTAGGTTTACTTTGAATGTTCTCCATTATAGTTACCCATACAAAGACCTATAAATCAACGGTAAAATTTTGGACAGCTTAATAAAGGGTTATTTGTGCTACCTAGTTTTAATTTTTCTTTTTCACCACACAATTGTTCGCTCACAAGCAAAAACCTCGACCATATGGAAGCTACATTTTTACTTTGTAAAATAAAAATGACAGAGCTGGCTGAATTGTCCACCTACTTGGCTTTCTTCAGCAGCCAAACAACTAATAAATCAAAAATGCGAATCAGTAGAGAGACATGCATTCATAGCAAAGTCAAAAATTACACCGATTAATAGCAATTCTTCAGTAAATTACAAATTAAAATCTTTGTAATCAACAGAAAACGAGCAGAGAAAGGATATGAAATGTAATATGTCTCAGATCTACTTGCCTGAATTTTTCCCACAGCAAGCGTCAAGCGCCAAATGAAGGTAAATTAGGCAGCAGATTCCCTTGAAGGAATAAATAGGGTTTTCTAGTAGAAAGTGAGCTAGCTTAGTAAATTGGGTTATGAAGAGCAAAGAAGGAAACAACACAGAGATCAATATACATATTCTGTATTAGAAAATGCGAATCATGCAATTTTTCAGTCTTGATAGGTAACAAAATTAAGGACGCATTTTGAAGCGGGTTGGGTAGGTGACCGGTCAGCCAGATTCTGGCTTGTGGGTCAGCGGCTCCTTAGCTCAGTACTTTAGTCCACTGATACTGAGGTCTGAGGGTGGGGAATCAAAGAAAGTAATAAAATAAAGAAGTGGCTCAATTTCATTGCGAGGTCTTCGAGGACATCGTATTTAGTACAACAAAAGCCACACGATAACTTTTACGGAGAAAAAAACGAAGGCTACACTATAAAACAGCACTACCCCATAGCACTTTAGCCCCTCTATTTTTGAGTCCGAAACCTAAGTAGCAATTTTTTAATGGGTTTGTTTCATCTAAACGGCTCACCTATAAAATAGACACATTAAAGCATTGGAACTTGAGAATAAAGGTGCGTAAATAGTAGATGAAAAAATAAGATCAGGTTCACAAATTTTAGTATTAACCCGCAGGTGAAAAAATTAGGTGGCAACATTTAATTTGATATTTATTATACATTAAATTTGTATATACACACGCGTTATATTTTTTTATACTGGTTTCAGATTTTATATTTGTTTGCTCAAAAAATGTTATGTATCTTAAAACTAATATTTTTTGTAAATGTACGGAATGTTAATAAAAAAAAAAATTTCTGAATGATTGTGGCCATCTCTTTTTTCCTTTCTTTTTTGTATTGTCGGGGTCGACCTTAGTCTTTTATTCATATAGCGGGGGCGGGTCTTCCGTCTGGCCTCTAGGGCATTTAGCCTAAACTCGAATTGGGGCGAGGCCGGATTTGTGCGTTTTGCGCGACCATCCTTTTGGTCCTTTATTTAGAGAGGCCATATCGATACCTCTCAAGTGTCGACGCCTTAAGCTTTCGATTTTTCTGGAGGAGGCCGCAGCCTTCTTTTGAATGTTCTAGGCCTTGGCCATTTCATTTCGTCCGGAGGGGGCCGTTGCCTTCTCCTTTGGACGCCTTTTAGGCCTTAGCCTTTTTGCTTCATCCGGAGGGGGCCTTAGCCTCCTCCTTTGGACGCTTTTTTGGCCTTAGCCTTTTTGCTTGGAGGAGGCCGCAGCCTTCGTTTTTGAATGTTCTAGGTCTTGGCCTTTTATTTCGTCCGGAGGGGCCGTAGCCTCCTCCTTTGGACGCCTTTGGGCCTTAGCCTTTTATTTCGTCCGGAGAGGGCCGTAGCCTTCTTCTTTGGACGCCTTTTGGGCCTGAGCCTTTTCGCTTTGTCTGGAGGGGGCCGTAGCCTCCTCCTTTGGACGCTTTTTTGGCCTTAGCCTTTTTGCTTCGTCCGGAGGGGGCCGTAGCCTCCTCCTTCGGACGCTCTTTCGGCCTTAGCCTTTTATACAATTATGGTCGTGGCCCTTCATTCATTGGAGATGGCCGTAGCCTTTCATACAATTGTGGCCGTAGCCCTTCATTTATTGGAGATGGTCGTAGCCTTTCATATAATCGTGGCCGTAGCCCTTCATTTATTAGAGATGGACGTAGCCTTTCATACAATTGTGGTCGTAGCCCTTCATTTATTGGAGATGGCCGTAGCCTTTCACACAATTGTGGTCATAGCCCTTCATCTATTGGAGATGGCCGTAGCCCTAGTCCCTGTGATGTGTTATTCGTCCCGATTGGCGCGCTTAGCGCATCATACAAGCGATTCCGGACATCTCCCTTGTCGCCTCATTAAAAACCTCTCCGCAAAAACCCAATTGGGACAAAACCTGGAGGAGGGAAAAAGAGTACAACTCGGGGGGGGTGTCTCTTAGAAGTGGAAGCGCTTGAGGTGTGAGATATTCCAGTTGTTCTGGAGTATCTTTCCATCCATGGTCTCAAGTTTGAAAGCACCTTTATCCGCTGATGCGATGATTTTCTAGGGTCCGTCCCAATTGGTTCCCAGTTTTCCTTCGTTGGGATCCCTTGACGCCAGTGTCTTGGCTTTTAGCACATAATCGCCCGTCTTGAGTGGGCGGATTTTCGTCCTCTGGTTATAGTACCTCTCGACCTGCTATTGTTGTGCCACCGGCCTGATATGGGCCATTTCTCTCCTTTCTTCAGTCTCGTCTAGGTCTTGTAGTCGGCTTGTATCGTTCTCATTTCCGCTTGTCTGCGAATATCTGAGGCTTGCTTCGCCGACTACGACTGGTATAACAGCGTCGCTCCCATAGACCAATGAGTTGGGGGTTTCTCCCGTGGAGGACTTGGGAGTGGTTCTGTGAGCCCACAGTACTTCTGGTAGCAGCTCGGGCCATAGTCCCTTGGCGTCCTCCAGTTTCTTCTTCAGAATGTTTAATATAGTTTTGTTGGATGATTCCGCTTGGCCGTTGGCGGCCGGATGGTATGGCGTTGAGAGTATCCTCTTGATGTGCCATTTGTCGAAAAAGTCCGTTGTCTTTTGTCCTATGAACTGTCGTCCGTTGTCGCATGTTATTTCCTTGGGAATGCCAAACCGATATATGATGTTCTTCGAGATGAAGGCTATGACTTCTTGTTCGCGGATTTGGGCGTAGGCACCTGCTTCCACCCACTTAGAAAAATAGTCAGTTAAAACTAACAAAAAGCGTACCTTTCCTCGTCCGGGAGGTAGTGGTCCGACTATATCCATTCCCCATTTAATGAATGGCCAAGGAGAAGTGACTGAGTGGAGAGGTTCTCCCGGCTGGTGTATCATGGGGCCGAACCGTTGGCACTTCTCGCATCGCCGGACGTAGTCTTTCGCATCTTTTTTATTGTGGGCCAGTAATAGCCGGCCCGTATTAGGCATCGCACGAGTGCCCTATTTCCCGTATGGGCGCCGCAATGACCGTAATGGACTTCTTCCAGTACCGGGGTTATCTGGTTGGGTCCCAGGCATTTGGCCAAAGGTCCTCCAAAGGTTCGTTTGTAGAGGTCCCCGTTCATCAAGCAATACCGGGCTGCTTGTGTGCGAAGCTTTCTAGCTTCTTTTTTATCGTGCGGTAGTTGCCCTTCCTGCAAGTATGATCAGGTGTAGAGAGAAAACCTCGCTGCGATCGATGGCGCAATGCATGAGGGTAACGGTGCTTTCTTTGCTTAGATTCGTAGCCGCTGCGGCCAGTTTGGCTAATCCGTCGGCTTCGGCATTGTGCACCCTGCGTACTTGCTCGAAGCGACATTCGTCGAATTGGGCCATTAGTCTACAGACTTTGGCCTGATATTTCTGCAACCTCTGCTCCTTGATTTGATAGGCTCCGGTGACTTGATTTATCACGAGTTTCGAGTCGCAATGTAGGATTAGTCGGCAGGCTCCGTACCTGGTGGCTAGTTTCAAACCTGCAATAACATCTTCGTACTCTGCTTCGTTGTTAGTCATCTCGGGACACCGTATGGACTGGCGAATAACTTCGCCCGTGGGGACCTCAAGAACGAGTCCCAGTCCCGATCTCGAGGCGTTAGCAGCGCCGTCGGTGTGGAGTATCCAGGGATTCAAGCTAGGGGCCGTTTGCGTGGCTTCCTTCTCGGCCTCAGGCGAGAGGCCTGCGCTAAAGTCGGCTATGAAGTCGGCGAGGACCTGCGATTTTATGGCTGTTCTGGGGACATACGTGATGTCGTGCTCACTGAGCTCTATAGCCCATCTAGCAAGACGGCCCGACAGTTCGGGCTTATGCAAGATGCTTCTTAGGGGGAAGGTGGTCACCACCCGGATGGGGTGGCATTGGAAGTAAGGTCTCAGCTTTCGGGAAGCCGTGACCAATGCCAATGCCAGCTTCTCAAGATGCAGGTACCGAGTTTCGGTGTCCACTAGTGTTTTACTGATGTAATAGATGGGCGATTGCGTACCTTTCTGTTCGCGGACGAGCACTGCGCTGACTGCAACCTCGGAGACGGCCAGATATATTAGTAGGGGTTCGTTTGGTTCCGCCTTGGCCAGCAGCGGCGGGGAAGTCAGGTATGCTTTCAGTTCTTGGAGAGCCTTGACGCATTCGTCGTTCCAATGGAAACCGTTATCCTTTCTTAGAACATTGAAGAATTTGTGGCACCTGTCTGAAGACCGGGAGATGAAGCGGGAGAGGGCGGCTTTTCGGCCTGTCAACTTCTGTACCTGTTTTTTGCTGGTGAGCGCTTCTGGTATTGAGGCGATTGCCTTTATTTGGTCCGGGTTGACCTCGATCCCTCTTTGCGATACGAGAAAGCCGAGGAATTTCCCGGATGCTACGCCAAAAGCGCATTTTTCGGGGTTCAACTTCATTCCGTAGCTGTTCAGGATCTCAAAGGCTTCCCGCAGGTGATCGATATGGTCCTCCTTCCTTGCCGATTTAACCAGCATGTCGTCGATGTAGACTTTCATAGTCTTACCGAGTTGCTTGCTGAACATTTTGGTGACTAACCTTTGGTAAGTCGCACCTGCGTTTTTCAACCCGAAGGGCATCACCGTTTGCCATTCCTACTGGTGGGTGATGAAGGTGGTTTTCTCCTGATCCTCTTCTGCCATTAGGATTTGGTTGTACCCATAGTAGGCGTCCAAGAAGCTCAGCAGTTCATGCCATGCTGTAGCATCGATCAGCTGGTCGATGTGGGGCAGGGGGAAGGAGTCCTTGGGGCAAGCCTTGTTCAGGTCGGTGAAGTCTACGCACATCCTCCAATTTCCGATTTTCTTCTTAACCATAACCACATTGGCGATCCATTGCGGGTATCTCGATTCTCTGACAGAAATGTTGGCCAGTAGTTTGTCCACCTCCTCATGGACCGCCTCGTTAATGGCGGCGTTGAATTTTCTTCGGCCCTATTTTATCGGGGGTGCAATGGATCCACGTTGAGCCGGTGTGTGGCGATATCCGGAGAGATCCCTGGCATGTTTGCATGGGAAAAAGCAAACGTGTCTGCATGTTTAATCATGAATTCATGGTACTTACCTAGGTTTGTGAGCCCGTGACCGATGTAGGCTTTCTTTTTTGGATCGTTTCGATCCAGCTGTACCGGGTCGAGCTCTTCGGCCGTTGCATTGCAAGCTTCTACGGTGTCTGGGTCCCTTATGGCGTCGACCGTCGGGTCTGCTTGAGTCCCCGACGAAGCTGATTGCTATGCCTCCGCACTTGCCTTGCTCAGTTGTTTTGTGTGAGCGCAATCCTGGGTTATTTTATAGCATTCTTGCGCTGTTGGCGGCTCCCCTTTGACGCTGAATATTATCCATGGAGTAGGGAATTTGATCACCTGGTACAGGCTTGACGGGACCGCTCGCATTGCGTGTATCCAAGGGCGCCCAATGATAACATTGTAGGCCGTCTCTTGGTTCATCACATGGAAGGTTGTTTCTAGGGTGACCCCTCCCGCAAGGACAAGCAGGGTTACCTCTCCTAACGTGCGTTCTACTGCATTGTTGAAACCAGTTAGATGTATGCACTTGGGAGTGATTCTGTCCTCGAGTCCCATCTGAGTGAGGACTCTTGGATGAATGATGCAGGCACCGCTCCCGTCATTTATCATGACTCTCCTGACATCGGTATCCATGATACGCAGGGTAATAACTAAAGCATCATAGCGAGGAAAAAACAAACCGTCGGCGTCAGACTTATCGAAGGTGATACTTCCTTCGAGGTCGTCATACCGTTCGTGGGAGATGGTTCTCTTCAATATGTGTGTGTTAGTGAGCTTGACATGGTTGACGGCTTCGTCCGCTTCTCCGATGATCATGTTTACTGTACGCGTCGGGGAAGGAGGCTTTGGGGGTCCCCGGGAATGCTCCCATCCGCGGTCGAAATTAGCTTTCCCGTTGCCGCTGAGTAGCTCTTTCAGGTATCCCTGATTGAGCATCCTGACGACTTCCTACCGTAGGCCAATGCAGTCCTCGGTTCGATGTCCTCGTTCCTGGTGGAACTTGCACAGAACGTTGGACTTCCTTGTGGCTGGGTCCGATTTCATCTTTTGGGGCCACTGCACCTTGGTGCCAAGCTTCTCTAGCGCGTACACTACCTCTGAGGGTGAAACACAAAATTTATGTGACGAGAGTAAAGGGGGCGTACCTCGGTCGTTTCTGAGTGGGGAGACGTGGCGTTGTACCGCGTCCGTGTGTCGCGGAGGCGGAAGCGAAGATCTCGCGTAGGGTTGATGTCGTTCTCTGCTGGGGCGTAGGGGAAGTTCTCGACGTCCCTCATGTCGTCGGTCCTTCCTGGCGTCCGGGTGCACGGCAGCTAGTCGCCGTGTCGGCCCATTGAGGTCCTCCTCGTCCGCACGCACCTCGGCGCAGTAGGCATTGTGGATCTCATCCCAGGTGGTGGGGGGATACTTCATGAGCTGGCTCAGCAATTTCTTAGTGGCTCGGAAGCCATCCCTGTTGAGCCTGTTCTGGAACGCTGCCACCGCCATACCTTCCGATACATTTGGCAGGTTCATTATTATCCTGTTGAATCTAGCGAGGAAGTCCCTGAGGCCCTCGCCCGTGGTCTGTCGGATGGCGAATATGTCGTTTACCCTTGCTTCTTCTTTCTTGGCGCCGGCATGCGCGGTGACGAACTTATCAGCCATTTCCTCGAAGGTCGAGATCGCCTTGGCGGGTAGTTGAGAGTACCGGGTTAGTGCTCCTCCGGTCAGTGTTTTGCTGAACTTCTTCAGCAGTACTAACGGTACCTGTTCTTTAGATAAGTTATTACCTTTTACTGCAGTGACGTAGTGGATGAGATGGTCCTCGGGGTCGGTGGTCCCGTCGTACACTCTTAGGTACGGAGGCATCTTGAAGGTTTTTGGGATGGTGTAGGGCACTGCTTCCTCGGAGTAGGGTTGTTCCACGAACCTTCCTACATCCCGCTTGGGCAATAGCTTAGGCGCCCCTGGAATCTTGTCAACTCTGTCCTGGTGCTCCTTCATCTGGTCACGGAGGGCTTGGTTTTCGCCCTCCATTTCCTTCATTTTCCTCAGGATGGTAGCCAGCGTGTCATCATGCGCTTGGGTCTCGACGGGCCGGCTGTTGGTCCGTGTTTCTTCCTGTTCGTCTGTTGCGGTGGTATTGCTGGTGGCCAGAGCGGCATTTTCGCAGCCTTGCGGCGGCTTTTCCACTAGGCTGCTCAGTGTGCTAGCTAGTCATTCCTCCAGTAACCTCCTGACTGCTGGAGGTGCTTCTTTCGGATCGGAGTCCCTTCCTAGAGGTGTGGGGGAGGTTCAACTTCAGGGGCGGTAGAGGGAGTAGCGTTGATGGCTGTGCTTACCCCAGCCTCGTTCATTGCGCCTAGAAGGTTTGCGGTGACTTCAGCCGTGACCGTGGGTCGCGTGTTACTTTCATCCATCTTTGAAAAATGTCAACTTGATCGGATCTTCGCGAGTGTATACTATAAGTTTGATTCTAGAAATCCCCACAGACGGCGCCAAATTATTTGCTCAAAAGATGTTATGTATCTTAGAACTAATCAATCAATATAAATAATGGGATAATCGGAATCAGTGATAATATAAATCGAAGATCGATCGTCGAAACAATGTGAATAAAGTGATTAGTATAAGGAGATGGTAAGAACAATATGTAGAAGATAGAACAAATGAGCAATAGTAGTAGAGAGAGAGAGAGAGAGAGAGAGAGAGATATCTTCTTATCAAAAATCAGATCCTTTACAAATGGGGGAGGCCCTCCCTTATATAATGAGAGGGTCCTCTCGCCCAACTTATTACATTGACGCCCTGATATTACAAGCGTAATCAAAATATAGGCCGGGGGACTGGGGACGCCCTTTTTAATGGATCCGCCAACTTGATGTCTCATAGGCGGGATCGCGTCCTTCTTGTCACGCGACCGTTAGTGAGGGCGTCTACGGGATGTTGCCGCCTTCTAAACGGAGACGGCCATCCTTATTTATTTCGTCGGGGCCGGCCATGGGTACAGGCGGTCATGTCATACCACCTATCCGATTTACCCCCATACAATATTGAAGGGGGTAAAGAAAGCAAGAAAGTTTTTAGGTTGAGAATTAGGTCTTGGAACGTAGTGTATGGGTCAAATATTATATCAGAGAAATTCGGCAACGGTCGTGGGCGTACAGACCAAGGTCGGACCGTCATCAGTGGTCAGAGGCATACAGACCAAGGTCGGACCATCAACAATGGTCATGGGCGTACGGACCAAGGTCGTAGGCGTACAGACCAAGGTCGGACTGTCAGCAACGGTCGTGGGCGTACAGACCAAGGTCAAACCCTCAGCAACGGTCGTGGGCGTACAGACCAAGGTACTGTCATCAACGGTTGTTGGCGTACGGACCAAGGTCAAACCGTCATCAACGGTCGTAGGCGTACAGACTAAGGTTGGACCATCAACAACGGTCATGGGCGTACGGACCAAGGTCGGACCGTCATCAACGGTCGTGGGCGTACGGACCAAGGTCGGACCGTCATCAACGGTCGTGGGCGTACGGACCAAGGTCGGACCGTCATCAACGATCGTGGGCGTACGGACCAAGGTCGGACCGTCATCAACGATCGTGGGCGTACGGAACAAGGTCGGACCGTCATCAACGGTCGTAGGCGTAGAGACCAAGGTCGGACCATCAGCAATGGTCATGGGCATACGGACCAAGGTCGTAAGCGTACAGACCAAGGTCGGACCGTCAGCAACGGTCGTGGGCGTATAGACCAAGGTCGGACCCTCAGCAACGGTCGTGGGCGTACAGACCAAGGTCGGACCGTCATCAACGGTCGTGGGCGTACAGACCAAGGTCGGACCATCATCAACGATCGTGGCCGTACGGACCAAGGTTGGACCGTCATCAACGGTCGTGGGCATACGGACCAAAGTCGGACCGTCATCAACGGTCGTAGGCGTACAGACCAAGGTCGGACCGTCAGCAACGGTCGTGGGCCTACAAACCAAGGTCGGACCCTCAACAATGGTCGTGGGCGTACAGACCAAGGTCGGACCCTCAGCAACGGTCGTAGGCGTACGGACCAAGGTCGGACCGTCATCAATGATCATGGGCGTATGGACCAAGGTCGGACCGTCATCAACGGTCGTGGGCGTACGGAACAAATTCGGACCGTGATCAACGGTCATAGGCGTACAGACTAAGGTCGGACCATCAGAAATGGTCATGGGCGTACGGACCAAGGTCGGACTGTCATCAACGGTCGTAGGTGTACAGACTTCAACGGTCGTAGGCGTACAGACCAAGGTCGGACCGTCATCAACGATCGTGGGCGCACAGACTAAGGTCGGACCTGCACCAATGGTCGTGGGCGTACAGACCAAGGTCGGACCACCAGCAACGGTCGTGGGCGTACAGACCAAGGTCGGACCGTCATCAATGATCATGGGCATACGGACTAAGGTCGGACCATCATCAACGGTCGTGGGCGTAAGGACCAAGGTCGGACCGTCATTAACGGTCGTAAGCATACAGACCAAGGTCGGACCATCAGCAACGGTCATGGGCGTACAGACCAAGGTCGGACCATCATCAACGGTCTCATGGGCGCATCTGGACCAAGGTCGGACCATCATCAAAATTTTGGAATTGGAGGAGAGAGAGAGAGAAGACAGTGTGTGTGTGTTCTCTACGATTTACGGCCTTCCTCCCTCGAGGTTCTAAAATTTTGACGCTTAATACTCGCTGCTTTCCTTCCACTCCTCGCCCTCGTAAAATATTTCAACCTTAACCTTGTATTCTACATCTACTATTCTACTTTCTCCCACCGTCATTTTCGATGCTCCATCACTACAAGTCGAGATCTTGCCGCTTTTCCAAACTCTTACCCTTTTTTTTTAAATTTACAGCTTGTTTTGGATTGTAGTTTTGCATCATTTCATAATTTATTGTATTATACTATATTGTATCATTTGATAAATATATTATTTGGATAGATTATGTCTGTATGAGTCAAAAATTAAATCAGAGAAATTCGGCACACGATCGTGGGCGTACGGACCAAGGTCGGACTGTCAGCAACGATCGTGGGCGTACAGACCAAGGTCGGACCATCAGCAATGGTCGTGGGCGTATGGACCAAGATCGGACTATCATCAACGGCCGTAGGCGTACAGACCAAGGTCGGACTGTCATCAACAGTCATGGGCTTACAGACCAAGGTCGGACAGTTATCAACGGTTGTGGGCATACGGACCAAGGTCGGACCGTCATCAACGATCGTGGGCGTACGGACCAAGGTCGGACCGTCATCAACGGTCGTGGGCGTACGGACCAAGGTCGGACCGTCATCAATGATCGTGGGCGTACGGACCAAGGTCGGACCGTCATCAACGATCGTGGGCTTACATACCAAGGTTGGACCGTCATCAACGGTCGTAAGCGTACGGACCAAGGTCGGACCGTCATCAACGGTCGTAGGCGTACAGACCAAGGTCGGACCATCAGCAACGGTCATGGGCGTACGGACCAAGGTCGGACCATCATCAACGGTCGTAGGCGTACAGACCAAGGTCGGACCGTCAGTAACGGTCGTGGGCGTACAGGCCAAGGTCGGACCCTCAGCAACGGTCGTAGGCGTACAGACCAAGGTCAAACCCTCAGTAACGGTCGTGGGCGTACGGACCAAGGTCGGACCGTCATCAACGATCGTGGGCATACGGACCAAGGTCGGACCGTCATCAACGATCGTGGGCGTACGGACCAAGGTCGGACCGTCATCAACGATCGTGGGCTTACGGACTAAGGTCGGACCGTCATCAACGGTCGTAAGCATACGGACCAAGGTCGGACCACCATCAACGGTCGTAGGCGTACATACCAAGGTCGGACCATCAGCAACGGTCATGGGCGTACGGACCAAGGTCGGACCATCATCAACGGTCGTAGGCGTACAGACCAAGGTCGGACCGTCAGTAACGGTCGTGGGCGTACAGGCCAAGGTCGGACCCTCAGCAACGGTCGTAGGCGTACAGACCAAGGTCAAACCCTCAGTAACGGTCGTGGGCGTACGGACCAAGGTCGGACCGTCATCAACGATCGTGGGCATACGGACCAAGGTCGGACCGTCATCAACGATCGTGGGCGTACGGACCAAGGTCGGACCGTCATCAACGGTTGTAGGCATATAGACCAAGGTCGGACCATCAGCAACGGTCATGGGCGTACGGACCAAGGTCGGACCATCATCAACGGTCGTAGGCGTACAGACCAAGGTCGGACCGTCAGTAACGGTCGTGGGCGTACAGGCCAAGGTCGGACCCTCAGCAACGGTCGTAGGCGTACAGACCAAGGTCAAACCCTCAGTAACGGTCGTGGGCGTACGGACCAAGGTCGGACCGTCATCAACGATCGTGGGCATACGGACCAAGGTCGGACCGTCATCAACGATCGTGGGCGTACGGACCAAGGTCGGACCGTCATCAACGGTTGTAGGCATATAGACCAAGGTCGGACCATCAGCAACGGTCATGGGCGTACGGACCAAGGTCGGACCATCATCAACGGTCATAGGCGTACAAACCATGGTCGGACCGTCATCAACGGTCGTAGGCGTACAGACCAAGGTCGGACCGTCAGCAACGATCGTGGGCGTACGGACCAAGGTCAGACCGTCATCAATGGTCGTGGGCGTACGGACCGAGGTCGGGCCGTCATCAATGGTCGTAGGCATACAGACCAAGGTCGAACCATCAGCAACGGTCATGGGCGTACGTTTTAAGGTCGGACCATCATCAACGGTCGTAGGCGTACAGAACAAGGTCGGATCGTCAGCAACAGTCGTGGGCGTACAAATCAAGGCCGAACCCTCAGTAACGGTCGTGGGCATACAGACCAAGGTTGGACCCTTAGTAACGGTCGTGGGCGTACGGACCAAGGTCGGACCGTCATCAACGATCTTGGGCGTACGGACCAAAGTCAGACCGTCATCAATGGTCGTAGGTGTACGGACTAAGGTCGGACCGTCATCAACGGTCGTGGGCGTACAGACCAAGGTTAGACCGACATCAACGGTCGTGGGCGTACGGACCAAGGTCGGACCGTCATCAACGGTCGTGGGCGTACAAACCCAGGTTGGACCGTCAGCAACGGTCGTAGGCGTACGGACCCAGGTCGGACCGTCATCAACGATCGTAGGCGTATGGACCATGAAGCACCTGGTTTGCCTTGAAAAACTCAAAAGGAATAATCTATGAAATATTCCCTATAAATTATACCTTTTTGATTCTTTCGATGAAGGTCTCCTGTAATATAAAGGAGATCCTAACATTGCCAGGAAAGGCAGAGGTTCCCTTCCCCTCTCTCTAGAAAATGTGTAAACATACCTCTTCAAAAAAAAGGAGAGAATATGTGATTCAATACTTTCATCAGATCCAAAAAGTGTCATGAAGTTCTTGTACACATCTATTACTCATCTTTATGAAAAGAAAGAAGATCCGTCTCATTGAAGACAGGGTTGTGAGCACGTGATTTTTGCCCTATATGAGAATTACTCCCAAAAATTCAAAATAAAAGAGTTTTGTGTTGTTTGCAATTGTTGTAAATTTAGTGTCATTTTTAAAAAATAATGACAATATATATATATATATATATATATATATATATATATATATATATATATCGCATTTGCATTTAGGATTTAATTCTACAATTAGGAGTAATTAATTTTATCTTACAAAAATGAAAATCACAAAAATAGGCATCTTTTGCATTTTAGCCTTTAATGTCCAAATTGTGTGATTGTATTTTAATTACCATTTAAAATTAGGTGACAATTATTATTATGAGATTAGTATTTCAAGATAATTTTAGTTTTTATAAATTAATCTTAGTATTTTGGGCTTTATTAATTAGGGAGTTGAATAATGGAGAAGAACAAAATGGAAAAAATTTGGATTGGGCCATCTTGCAAATTAAGTTACAAGCCCAATCCTAAGAACCCTTACCCAACCCAAAACCCCTTGGCCCAAAAAGAAAATTTCAGATTTTTTTAGCAAAAAATAATCATAATTACATGACATAAAGTAGTGGGGGGACAAGGAAATCAAGGAAGAAAACAAGGAGATGAAAACATGGATTAGTGAGTTTTCTTTAAATTAAAAAAAATATTTTCTTTTTAATAAAAAATCTGAAAAATTTCGAAATTCTTGCCTATAAATAGAAGAGAAGAATTATGAAAAAGAGGTGAAAAAAAGAGAGGAAAAATAGGAAGAGAAGTAAAAATAAAAAATTTCCCTACTGTAGTATACACGCGATATACATTCTGGACACAGAAGTATACACGGCAAAAATTTCAATTTTTGAGAGTTTCTTTTGAGAGTTTCTTTTGAGAATTGAAAAGAGTTCAAAGCTAGAAAGACAAAACAAAGAGAAAATCTGGAATATATTTTTCTTTTCTATTTTTTACTGGTTTTTATTTTTCTCCGTATTGCTGGGATTTTCGGGATTGAGGTGTTGAAGCTACTGCTGGTTGTTACTGTTGTTGTTGCTGTATTTTCACCGCCCTATTGATTTTCCATTTTCCCATTCCTTTCAAAACCAGGTACACATCTTGTAAATCTCCAAAGCTTATGGAAATGAAATCTGTTTTGAAGCTATGTTGCTGCAATATTCTCTTTCCTATTTTCTCTTAGTTTTCTTTTGTACATAAAAAATAAGCGGATTATATGTAGTAGATTTTAAAGACTAATTTCTAATTTCAAGTCATAATTGGACTTTTAAAATAGATACGGTATTAGCCTGCTAGTTAATTATTGGTTTATAGTTCAACAATTATTTAAATTGATAGTATATAAATAAGTTTGGTTGTATTTGATGAAGCTGTTCAGATGTATTTCATATTAAATTTGTTAGCTCATTTAGAACATCTCAAATATGGTTTAGTTGTTAAGAAAGGTTTAATCGAAAGTGTAGCATTAGGCTTGGAAGCAGCGATTATGTTTAAAATAGTAATTTGAGAATCACTTTAGTATATTAGTTAATTACGATAGTTAGTTTCGTTTAATAACAGTATACAGATTATATAAACTGTTTGCAAAAGTGGAGTTTCGTTCAGTGTTTTAGAGGAATCACGATTTTTTTGCTAAAATGAAGATTTGCTCAATGGAATCACGTCCTTTTAATGTGAATCAGTCATACAAATGACTGAAATTATGGTGTAAACAGATGACTATAATAAGGTAATGGGCTCTAACATGTCTTTAATAGGCTCAAATTGCTGTAAATCAGAAAACTATGCAATAATGTAAGAGTTAGGTAAAAAATAACAAAGTAATTAGGACCTTTCTTTTATTATTAGAGATAAATCATAGAAAATCATAGTCATGTTAGGATTGACCTTAAATAAAATAATGAGACGAGCCTCGCCAAACAAAATATACAATTGCGGGGCCCTCAAATAAATTGTTATGAAAATCTTAGACTCGGATGGACCGTTTAGCGAATTTCACGGTCTTTTCCAGAAGTTAATAAAGATGATAGACTTTTTAGGCACGATTTGTTAAAAAATTACTTTCCTAAATACGGGTGCGCATTTATGTGACCCAACTCTTACTCTCGGCGAAACTGAAATACATTAAAGTCACAGGCGTACTGGTTGCGGTGTGACTCGAAATGTGTTTTCGTGACGTCGCAATTCTTCTAAAATTGAAAAGCGGAACATTAAAAGCACATAGTTAAAACATATAAAGAATTCAGATAAAAGCAAAAAATTGCAGTTGAGCGACCATGCTAGAACCACGGAATTCGGGAGTGCCTAACACCTTCTCCCGGGTTAACAGAATTCCTTATCCAGGTTTCTAGTTTCGCAGACTGTATTACGGAGTCATAAATTTCTCGGTTCGGGATTAAACCGGTGACTTGGGACACCATTATTTTCCCAAGTGGCGACTCTGAAAAATTAAATAAATTGATCCCGTTCCAACTGTCCTTCAAGTGGAAAAACTCCTTCACTGATTATTATTATATCCCTTCTCGGGATGTAGTATTAAACAGTGGCACATTACATTTGTGCATGCCGCGCCAAAAGGAGGTGTGACAAGGGTGAATCTTACCCTTTACTCATATTTTAATTATTTAATGCATCTTCATTTATGCTATTAAATCTGAACATAATCGCCATCAACATTTATATTTGACTATGCTTTTCTACTTTCCCTACTAATCTCGGATCTAGAGTTAATTATCTTTAACTAGGATTTACCCCTTCATCTTTATGATGATTGATTTGCTTAAAATGTGCTAAACAACTTTTGAGATAAACACATAGGAACATTGACAGGTAAGTCTATAGAGTTGGCAAAGATTCTCCCTAAGAAGAAGGTTAATATAGCTTGTGTTTAGGATACTATGTGTCACGATCCATTTTCTGAATAAGTCAGAACCGGCACTCGATCACTAAACATGACCGAGCGAACCATCTCTACTTATCACATCTATTATAATTCCAAACTTCATATGCAACAAGGCAATACTCTAACCAAATACTTTTGATTAATTTAAACATTTAAATAAATCAACTCCAAAAGTTTATTCATAGTAACCAATGAAATACTGCTAAGTTATTATCAAAAACATCTTAATCATAACCCAACGACTATGTTTATGAAGCCTTTACTGATAAACTGACGCACTGCTCAAGACACGAGATTTCCTGACCAGTTCTGTAAGTAACAAAGAAATAACTAAATAAGATGACGCTAAGAAATACTCCACGAACAAAAGCGGAGCTCAGCAATAACACTGTAAGAGAAGGAAGTCCTAACTCGTAGCCCGCTCGCCTACAAATCAAGTTCCTACGTTGTACCGCAGACTAAGGTTGTATGGTAGTCCGGGCCTGGGCCTAAATGGGCTAAACGGGTCGGGCTTAAGGGCCTAGGCTTAGCGGTCCCGGGCTCTAGCGGTCTCGAGTTTCACGGTCCCGAGCTTCGTGGGCTCAATGGGTGAAACCGTCCCGTGACGGGCCTAAGCCCATATGGTCCTGGGCTAAATGGGTTGGGCTCGTGGGCTTAGCGGGCCTAACGGGCTTTTTTATATCCGAGTTTTATATATATATATATATATATATATATATATATATATATATATATATATATATATATATATATATATATATTGCTATTATACATGGCTATATAAATATATGCAGTATATATAATATAAAAATCTATTAAAGTGCGTGCTGAAAAAGTAAAATAATAAAATAGTAGTAAAATTAAATTGGCATGCATATAAATTAATAACAAAGTACAACATGAAGCCTAAATACGTCTAATAATTTTAAAATAACACAAATTATTGAAAAATCTTAAATACGAATTTCCGGATGACGCTCAAGACAATACTTTATATGCCTCCTTAAAGTGTTTGTGCCAGATCCTAAACGAAAATTTAAGATTTTACCACAACTCTTGCACTTTAATATTTGGCCTTGTTCATTTTCTTCAAGCACTTCATAGTATTGTGAAACAAATAAGCGCACTCTTTCCGAACGAGGCATGATTTAACTTGAAAATTGAGATTGAGACTTAAAGTCTTGAAAATTGGAGATTGAGAGATCGAGAGAAATTTAGATTGAGAAATGAGTATTGAGTATTGAAATTAAGAAGAGGGAGTGAGGTATTTATAGTGTTAGAGAAGGTTAGTTTTGTAAATTAAAAAAAAAACAAAAAAATGGCTATTTTTGCAATATGACTGTTGGTGGTCATTGGGGGCGGGGCCATTTTGAAAAATCTTATTTTGTAGTATATATAGTATATAGTATATATATATATATATATATATATATATATATATATATATATATATATACTAGTATAGAAAACTATATAGTATGTTATGTATATATATTTCCAAATATAATTTCTTGTAATGTTTTGTAATATATATATGTGTGTGTGTATGACGATCCGTCGTCATGTGAGTTACCGTCCTGTTTTCCCCATATTGTGTTGCTTTATATTTCAATATCAATATTTGAGTGATCGGGTAGAATTGAGTTGATTTTAGTTGGAAATGAGGCACTTAGCCTCTTAGAAGGAAGCTTGCCTTGGAAAAGTCAATCAAAAGTTGACTATTTAGTTAGAGGGCTCGGATGTGAATTCTGGTTGTTTGGTTAGCTTCGGGGGATGCTTTGTGACTTAGGAGTGCGATCAAAATTGAATTTGGAGGTCCGGTGTAGAATTAGGCTTGACTTGGCGAAGTTTGAATTTTGGTGAATTCCGGTTGATAGGTGGGATTTTGATCCGAAGGTCGGAATGGTATTTCGAGAGTTGCAGTAGCTTCGTTAGGTGATTTTGGATATGTCTGCAAATTTTCAGGTCATTCGGACATTGTTTGGTCGGGTTTTGATCGAATGCGTATTGTGGAAGTTTTGAAGAAACTTAGGCTTGAATTCGATGTGATTTAATGGTGTTAGCGTTGTTTGACATTTTTTGAGGGTTGGAGAAAGTTTGAATAAGGTTTTAGCAATGTGTTGGTGCCTTTGGTTGAGGTCCGGGGGGCCTCGGTGTGATTCGGGGGGTTAAATTGGAAATTTGAAGCATGTTGCAGGTGTGGTTTTTTTTATGGCTTATGGTATTCCGCATCTGCGGAAAAGGAGCCGCAGAAGCGGTTCCGCAGATGCGGCAAGGTGGTCATAGAAGCGGTCCTTTGAGGTCCTGGCATATTCCGCATAAGCGGAAGGCTTTCCGCAAAAGCGGACACCACATGAGCAATTTTCGACTGCATAAGCGGTCTTGAGGATTCAAGTGAAGACCGCATAAGCCATCATATTGGCGCAGAAGCAGCAACCGCATGTGCGGTTTAAGACCGCAGAAGCGGTCCCTGAAGGTTTAAGTCAGACCGTATGAGCGGTCATTTGGGCGCAAATACGGTGGCCGCACGTGCGGTAAAATAACCGCATAAGCGAAACGTGGTAGGGGTTTTTGTGAATAGCGTTTCACGATTTTTGAAAGAGAAGAAAATATTTTGGACTTCGACTTAGGCGGTTTCTTGGGCGATTTTGAAGAGAATTCGAAGGGGTTTCATCAGGTATGAATCATTGGACTCGGATTATGTTATTATGATGTAAAAACATGGATTAATCACTGAATTCAAGGAGTTAAAGGTTAAAAATGGAAGTTAGGGCTTGAAACTTAAGAGAGTATGAATTGATGATTTGCGGGGTCAAATGGACTCCGATTCTTGTGTATTTGGTATGTACGGTCTCGTGGCGAGACGAGAATTTTGGCGATGTAAATTTTGTAATATTTCAAGAGGTGGGCCCGGGGCTCGGGTTTTGCCAACTTCGTGTTTTGGGTGTTTTTCGAGTTCTTTCAATTGGGTTATGTTCCATTAGCTTGATATAACGTATGCCTTATTGTTTTGGCCAGATTTAGCATGCAAGGAGGTTAATTCTGGAGGAAAAGGCTTGGCGGACTAGTTCGGTAGCTGGTTTGAGGTGAGTAATTGATGTAACTGTTGCTCTGAGGGTTTAAAACCCCCGGACTTTCACATCGTGATGCTATATTGAGGCGTGACACGCATTCTACGGTGAGTGCGGGGTCGTTTACTGTTGGGGATTAAGACTTGGTACATCCTGAGTGTAATTTCTACTAGATAGACGATTGAGACGCATATCTTGTCACTGTGAATTAGGCTTATTGCCGTGTTTGGGGCATTGTACCGACCTGTAGAATCCTTAAGGGATCTTATGTGTTTTACCTCACTCGTGTGCATATCATATACTCTCATTCATGTTTTCTACTATTAAAATAATAAAAGAACTATTTTTTAAATCATGAATATTAATGAAAAAGGATAAGAGGGTTGAGATCCCGATAGTAAGTAATGCCCGATTGGCTATGCATTTATTTGACTGAGATGGGTCGAGGACCCGACTGTGAGGATGATTTCCTTGTTATGGATCGGGTTGCACGCCGCAACGATGATATATTGACAGTAAGCCCGTGAGCCTGTTTGATGCCACGACATGGCAGATATTGCGCTTGGGCTGTAGGAGCCCCTTCGGAGTCTGTACATACCCCTAGTGTGTGTCGTCGACGTTAAATAAGTGGAGCGGATTGCACGCCGCAACGGGTACTAGAGTGTACCGTTATATGTGTTGCATTCTTTCATACATTATTTCTTATAGGGTCATTTCACAGCTGAACTGAAGAAATTCATACGCTGAGCTACTTGATAGGGATAGTCTCTCTGCTATGCGGAAGACTGTGACAAAGCTCACATCCGAGCTAGAAGCGGCCAAGAAAGAGAAAAGCTTAGAGATGCTCAGTACATTGGCATGCAAGAGCAGATCAAATATCTCCTAGCTTCTGGAACTTTTCTGATTTTTCGGTCTCGGGAGTCATGCCAAAGGCTCGCCTTCCCGTGCCTCCCATCCTCCAAGTGCTCGTTTCTTCCATCCTCCCTGTGATTGTTCTTCCCGTCCTCGACAAGTACACCCTTCTAGATACCGTCTTGGTGATTAAAGTTCATGAGAAGGTAGTGATAATGATGTACAAAATAATCCTTGACTTTTATACACTTTGAAATAGACAAATAGAATTGGTTTTTGAATTGGGCTTGTAATAACAGTTAAATTTGTTTGGTTAGCTTAATGTGTTAGTTCTATTGAACATTATACTTTATTGGTTATAATGTTGTTGTTAATGATGTTGTATTTTTATTGTTGTGTTATTGTTGTGTTGGCTTTGATTTTGTTGTTTCTATTGTTGTTGTTGTTGCTTGTAATAGGGATTTGGTACGCTGGCAGGTAGAGTAGCTGCAAGAACAGGCAGTTTCTACCAATTATACTTAGAAAAACGACCTTTTTTGGTTGCTTGTTGGTCGCTTTTCTATTTAAAAAATTAATTTTCTGGGCAATAGTGGCCAAGGTTGGTCGCTAACTAACCCAAATTTCTCAAAAAGCGACAAATTTTGGTCGCTAATCTACTAAAAAATATATTTTCTTGAAAATAGTGACCAATTCTGATCGCTTATGTTTAAAAAATAATTAAATTCTTGAAATTAGCGACCAATGTTGGTCGCTTATGTTTAAAAAAATAGCGACCAACTTTGGTCTCTATTTTTTAGATTTTAAAATATAATATTTTGTTTACAGACCAAAGTTGGTCGCTATATTTTGATTAATAATAAATAAATAAATACGTAATTTAAGAATAGCGACCAATTTTGATCGCTAAATTTATATTAAAAAAATATTAAAGCGACCAAAGTTGGTCGGTATATTATTTACCCGGAATATTTGGTCCTTTTACCTTAGAGACCAAAGTTAGTCGCTAATTAGCGATCAAATTTGGTCCCTAAGGTAAAGGGACCTGTAAGCAACCAACTTTGGTCGCTTTTTGTGGTCGCTTTTTTTCCAGATTTCTAGTAGTGAGGGTAGAGTTATTGCTAATGTTTCAACGTCAGTTGAAGCCCCATGAAAAGAACTACACTGTACATGATTTGGAGTTGGTATCAATTGTTCACGTACTTAAGATTTGGAGGCATTATCTTTATGGCATGTCTTATGATCTGTTCACATATCACAGGAGTCTCCAACACTTATTCAAGCTAAAGGAATTAAACTTAAAGCAACAGAGGTAGTTGGAGCTACTAAAGGACTATGATATGACTATTCTTTATCATCGGGGGAAGGCCAATATGGTGGTTAGTGCTTTGAGTAGGAAGGCTGAGAGAATATGGAGTCTTGCTTATATTACAGTTGGGGAGAGATCGTTAGCATTGGTTGTTCAAGCTTTGGCCATTCAGTTAGTGAGGTTGGATATTTAGGAGTCGAGCAGAGTTTTTGCTTGTGCTGTATCATTGTCGTCCTTGTTTGAGCGCATCAAGGCGCGTCAGTATGACGATACCCACTTGCTTGTACAGAGGGACATTGATGATACTCTATAAGTACATATTTTGGTCACTTATTACACTTGAGTTTACTGCACTTTAATTGAGTTTGAGCTTTAATTGCTAGTGTTTTGTACTAATTGTGTGTTTTATGCCTTGTAGGTGTGATTCCGAGCTATATAGATGTTATGGAATGAATTTAAGTGATTTGAAGCTTTGAAGTCTGAGTAAAAGCTCAAGAAATTAAGCCGGGATCATGTTCGGGGGTCAAATTTGATAGTTGAGAACAAACAAAGACTCGATAAGGCATATTACGCATTGTCTAGTACATTGGACATAACATCTTACTCAGAACTCCGTTTGGGCTCCACAATATATGGATGTAAAACTAACTCAAAGAGCTACAACTTTCATGTTTTACATTTTTCCAAATTCCAAAAGGAACATGGTGAAAAATTGTAGTCTCATCGCGACCGCGACATAATAGCGGTTGAAGATGGTTGCGGACAACTGAAGAATGAGAGGGCATGTTTGGCCGCGGTTCCACCGCGACCGCGGCAAAACCGCGACAAAACCGCGGTAGAAAGCGTAAATATCAGGGACTAAAGTGCAAAATATAGGATTTTAAGTCCTAAACCCTATATTAAACAAAGGAGGTTAGCCAAGAACAAGAAAAAGGGACATATTTTGGGCGAAAAAAAATTAGACCTAAGGAGGCAAGACACTACTTTAGGGTTAGACAACACCCTTGGAGGCAAGAAAACATTGGAAGCAAGGCGAAGAATTCTTCTAAGAGTTTTTCTTTCCTCTTCCTATTTTTCATTGTTGGTTAGGACATTTAGTATTGTAGTTTTACGTACTATTATGAATAGCTAATTTATTAGCTAGAGTTTTGATAGAACCTTTTGTAGGATAAATTCTTGTTATGTTTTTATATAATTGAGCCATAGCTTTTCTCTATTTGTTCAACTACGTTTATATTTTGGTTGATTGAAGAGCTCTCAATTAGCTTTGCCTATTTAGTATGCATAACTTGGGAGAGAGTGAATATTTAGGTAATTGTTGAACAACACCACTCCCAAAGTATATGAGGGATCAATAACCGAGGGTTTAAAGGCGGGATTAGGGATAACGAAGCCTTGGGTGAGATCTGAAGTGAGATGTATTAAAAGCCAGCTAGCATAGCTTGAGAGAGTGCGTCTAGTAAATTTTTGTAATTACTCGGGAGAGATTTACGGTAATAAGAGTGCTCATGATCGGTAGAGAATACTTATGCGAAATTATAGAAGACATAGCGGAAAGGATTCCGACAATTGAGGAAATCATAACTCTTGATCTCCTTAATCTTGTCTCTAACTCTTAGTATCTATAGTTGTTAATTTATTATTTTAATTTGTTAATTAATTAGTTAAACACAAGAATCTTAATATCTATAAGTTAGGAATTGTTCAATCTTATCTTGTTGGTGATAGTGAACAACTGTAGCTAAGCCTTAGTTCTCTGTGGTATTCGACTCTGGACTTGTAAACTGAATTATATTTGTAGCGACCGCATTATCCTTTTTATAAGACATATTTAGGTTTGTGAGCAAACATGATGCTTCAAAGTAATGCTAAGGAGGTTACAATCAGAGATTATGGGGTATTGAGGCTTCAAGGCCGGATCTATGTTCCAAATGTGGATGGAAACTGCCTCAACATTTTTTTCCATGGCTAACTTTAATTTTCTGGCTTGTTTTCTCTTGTGTCATCGCACCCAATTATGCAACTATTGAATATAATTTGATATATATAGTGAGGTACTATCAAGTTTGTGTTTTGCCCTCCCACTTATTATCCACGTCTTGTATTTGAAGGGGACACCATATGATCTTCTAATAATGCTAGAATGAGTTGTATTTATTAAGTAATTAAAAGTCAAACGATGTCAAGTTGGATCGATTAATGTTAGAATAAGTTGTATATATGCATGGTAATTAGTTGTTTTGCGTTATTGATCGTGCGTATACTAAAAAGAAGTTTTTTGAATTCAAGAAGTGAGGAGACAGAAGAAACCATGCCGAAAACTAATTCATACATATACTGAAAAGAAGTTCATGTTGGAAAACAAATTCAAAGTTGTAGTAGGAAATCTTTATAATGTTCTTTGTTCACTCATTCAAGCACAATGTGAACTAAGGTAGAATTTACTATTCTCATTTGCGATTATTGCAGAAATTTCCCTTTAATATCAAAAAATATTATTGAAGAAAACAAAAGTAAACCAAACAATCATGCTTACAAGTTAAAACTAGTGATTTTACCTGAAATTAACTGCTGCTACTTGGACATGGATGAAATGGAATATCCGTAATTCCCTGTAACATCTGTAATACTTGTTTCATGGGAGAACGAAGAGCTGGTTCGTCCTGAATGCACCAGATTGCCACTGAGATCATTCTCTCCAGTGTATTCTTGTCTACTTCTTCACTTCCAACAAGCTTGTCTATTTCACCTTCTACAAGGCAACTATATGCCCATTTCGAAAGCTGAATTTCTTCTATTTTCGTCACATACACTACAATGTTTCTTCTGCAGCTAATGATTTCTAGCAATACAATACCAATAACTGTAGACATCTACTTTGACAGAGATAGGGGTATTTGTTTGCCATTCTGGTGCCAAATACCTTCTAGTCCCTCTTACACCCGTGAGTGTTCTTGTTTGATCAGGCATTAGTAGTTTGGCCAACCCAAAATCTGATATTTAGATGTCAAGAACTCGTCGAGTAAGATGTTTTGTGATTTTATATCACAGTGGATGATTGGAGCTTCACATTCTTCGTGCAGGTAAAGGATTCCCCTTGCAACATCTAGTGCAATATTTACTCTTAAGTTCCAATCAGGGCGAGTAGCTTCTCGGAACAAGAGATTTGCTAGGCAACCATTGCTCATATATTCATAAACTAGAGCTCTTTTTGAGCATTCAGCACAATATCCAAGCAATCGAACCAAATTCCTGTGTTGAGTTCCCCCAATGGACCTCATTTCTGCTCTGAATTCCCTTTCACCTTCATCGACTACCTTCTCTAGCCTCTTCACCGCCACAAGGTTTTCCCTTTGTCGAAGCTCCATTTATAAACTACACCGAAGGCACCCTTTCCTGAATTTGAAGACATAAAATCCTGAAATTACAAGAGCAGTACCTGAATACAGAACAAAACTTATCGATAAAACCAAGATCACTACCCATGATGGCTTCACTGAATCTATTGTTGATTTTGCTCGACTATATTGCTGACTTTGAAAAAACCAGTGTGAGATCCTTCAGGAGCACCTTTGATGTTTCATGCATTGGCCAATTTCGTCGAAAAGGGGGCAGCATCACAATCATAGTCCTCAAAACAAGATTTGCCACAATCTTCTTTTCCTAAAAATGATGTAACAAAGTAAGGAGGATCCTCCCAAGTAAGATTGGTCGTAGTAGTAATCTTGTAGACACTTGAATCTTCTTTGCCATGAATGCACTTTCCTCTAGTGAAGTTCCTTTGACAATCACCAAAGCTTGGATCAGTCTCTTTCAAGTATGATCCTGGTAGACACATGCAAGAGTGTACATTGTGACTTGTAACACAAAAGCTGTTAAGGCCGCAGAATCCCTTCACAAGACAGAGATCATCGATCGCCTCCCACTCCAATAGTATTTTGGAATTACCATTGGAGTCAAATTCATGAGAATAGAGTCGAAAATTTCCATCATGATCTAGTGTAGCCCGATAAATACCTGTTTTCTTCTGCATAAGTGGGCTATATAATCGTCGAATTACTGAAGAATCAGTGTCATTGATCAGCAATAAGATGCCCATACTGCTAAGAAGCAGATGATTTCTGCAACCAGAGCAATAAACCTGTGAAACCTAATAGGCATCCACTGCCTCATTCATAATTTTGGGGTATGCAACAAGGTTCCCGTCCCCCTGCATCACGAGGCGAAATCTCCCTGAGGAATGATTTCTGGAGGAGAAACTAGAAATCAATTTTCGACTCTATTCTCATGAATTTGACAAAGGCCAAGGTTGAATCTGCAGATATTTTTGGGTCATCAGGAAACGCGATCCAGACAATAGTATCATTGTTATTGGAGCCTCCTACTAGCCAAATTCCTACCTTGTAAGTTGATTGTCAAAATTGGCCAACAAAAGTAGGTGGAAATTTTTTCTATAAAAGAAGGCTTAATGTTTAGGATTTAGACACATATTTTATTTGCCTTCTTTTCTTTTTAATGCATTTGTATCTTCTTTCTTTAGTATTTTTCACTTGTATTTTAGAGTTGAATAAAATATTGGTTGTATTCGAGGAGTAGGCAAAATTAGCCGAACCTCGTAAATTATGGTATTCCTTTTATTCTTGTTTTATTGTCTTATTTATTATTTGGTGGCTCCCATAATTTTTGGAATAGTAGTTGTGACTCATTCACACTATATATATTTGGCTTCCGCAACAATTGGTATCAGAGCCAAGGTATTATCTCGGTATGCTCTGTGGTTGCAGCACAGTCTAATCTTCCACATCAGAAAAGATTTATCTTGGTAACTGAGTCAAGGTTCTATCTGAGTATGCTCTGCGGTTGCATGTTAGTCTGATCTTCCACATCAGAAACATTTATGTCGTCAACTATTAAATAATATTTGTGTCAAAGATGAGAGACAATAAACAAGAAGAATCTAATTCAAATGTCAACAATACGTCATCATTGGCTTCTTCGCTTATGACAAGAATTGTGTCAAATAAAAAATTTACGGTAAAAATTTTTGACAGGTCCTTGGGATGTGGCAAGGCGAGGTTCTAGATGTCCTTTTCAACAAGGGCTTGATTTGTCCATTGAAGAAAAGAAATCAGATGTTAGTGGAGAAGAAGATTGGAAGAATCTTAACCGTGTTGCTTGCGGTACCATTCGATCTTACCTTGCTAGAGAGCATAAATATCCATACACAAAGAAAACTTCTGCAAGTAGATTATGGAAAGCACTAGAGGACAAATTTTTGAAGAAAAATAGTCAAAATAAATTGTAGATGAAGAAGAGACGGTTTCACTTCACCTACGTTTCTGGTACTACGATGAATGAACATATCACCAGTTTTAATAAGTTGGTCACAAATTTGTAAAATATGCATACAACTTATGATGATGGTAACTTGGCCTTGATGTTGTTAGCGTCACTTCCTGGTGAGTATGAGCACCTTGAAACTACTCTACTCCATGAAAATGACGAAGTTTCTTTCATAGAAGTTTGTTAGGCTTTGTACATCTATGAACAAAGAAAGCGAGAAAAATAGAAGGGCGGGGACGGAGAAGCACTATTTGTGAGGGGTCGTCTTAAAATCAAACGAGGACAAAGAAAGGAAGATCTAAGTCAAGATCTAAATCCAACAAAGATGAATGTTCCTTTTGTCGAGAAAAGGGGCACTAGAAGAAAGATTGTCCAAAGTTGAAGAATAAGGCCAAACATAACAATGGAAATGCCATTATGGATTCAAATGTAGCTGATTGTGATGATTCAGCCTTCTCATTACTTAACAAAGTCATCAACATCAACAACTATATGGTTGATAGACTCGACTTGTAGCTATCATATATGTCCCAACAGGGACTGATTCGTGGAATTTCAAAAAGGAGAATATGGAGTCATCCACACATCGGATAACAACCTTCTTACCTCATATGGAATTACAATTAAGGAACCATGATGGAATGATCAGAACATTAAAAGATGTTCGATATGTACTGAGTTTGAAGAAGAATCTCATCTCTGTGAGAGCCCTAGAATCAAAAGGGTTCGAAATCGTTGCAGAAAATGGAGTGATGAGAGTATGCTCTGGTGCACTAGTGGTAATGAAGGATAATCAGAAAAATAATAACATGTACCGCTATCGTGGTAGTACAGTTATTGGAACAGCGACACTGACGTCTAGTGACAAAAAGTATGTAGGAGCAATCAGGTTTTGACACATGCACTTGGAACATGCTGGAGGAAAATCCTTAAAAATTCTATCTGATCAAGGATTATTGAAAAGGGTAAAGGTTTGTAATTTGGAGTTTTGCGAGCATTGTGTCAAAGGAAAACAGACAAGGGCTAAATTTGGTACAGCGATCCATAATACTAAAGGCATTTTGTATTATGTATACTCTGATGTTTGGGGTCCTTCCAAAACGCCTTCATTGGGTGGGAAGCACTATTTTGTGACCTTTGTTGATTATTTTTTTCGAAGAGTATGTGTTTATACAATGAAGAGCAAAGATAAAGTGTTGGGAATTTTTCTCAAATGGAAGACAATGGTGGAGAATCAAACAGGCAGGAGGATCAAGTGTATTCTCACAGATAATGGAGGTGAATACAAAAATGATCATTTAAATAAGGTCTGTGAAAATGATGGCATCGTCCGATACTTCACTGTCAGACATACACCACAATAGAATGGAGTGGCAGAACATATGAATCGGACCTTGTTGGAGAAGGTACGATGTATGTTGTCCAATGCTGGCTTGGGTAAGGAATTTTGGGTTGAGGCAATTGTATATGCATGCCACCTCATTAATCGCTTACCATCTACTGCTATTGATGGAAAGAAACCATTTGAAAAATAGTATGGAATGCCTGCTGTAGATTATGACTCTTTGCACGTATTTGGCTCAACTATATATTATCATGCGACAGAGTCAAAATTAGATCCTAGGGCAAAGAAGGCTATTTTTATGGGGATTACTTCTGGAGTCAAAGGATACCGCATATGGTGTCCTATGATAAAGAAAGTAATATTCAGCAGGGATGTTACCTTCTATGATTCTGTTATGGTAAACAAGGTAATAAATGAATATACCAAACAAGATGATGGTGTTTTTAAGCAGGTGGAGTTTGAGGGAAAATTTACTTTTCCCACACAAAAAGCAGAGGATGAAACAAATGAAGATTATTCTCTAGAAGGATAGCCAGTAGAGGAGATTCCAACTCAGGAACCTCAACAACAACTTGATCAATAGCAACCAGCAGGCCAAAAAGGATAATAACAAATCGTCTCATAGAGATAGTTGCTTGTGCAACCGTAATTGCAGCTGATGATGTTCCTACCACTTATAAAGACGCACTCCAAAGTTTCAGAAGAAGATAAGTGGAGGATTGCCATGAATGATGAAATACAGTCCCTTCATCAGAATCATACATGGAGATTGGCCAATCTCCCGAAGGGAAAGAAAGCAATTGGGTGCAAATGGGTATTTGCAAAGAAAGAAGGATTTCCTAACCAAGAAGATGTTCGCTACAAAGCAAGATTGGTGGCCAAAGGATATGCTCAAAATGAGGGAATTGATTACAATGAAGTGTTTTCTCCAGTTGTAAAATATTTATCCATTAGAATTATGTTGGCTTTGGTAGCACAATTGAATTTGAAACTAGTTCAGATGGATGTAAAAACTGCGATTTTACATGGAAACTTGGAGGAGGAAATCTACACGTCTCAGCCAGAAGGATTCAAAGTTTCTGAAAAAGAAAATATGGTGTGCAAACTTGAAAAATCCTTGTACGGATTGAAATAATCTTCTAAACAATAGTACAAGTGATTTGACAAGTTTATATTGCAGCATGGGTACAAAAGAAGCAAATACGATCATTGTGTGTATTTGCGCAAGCTTAAAGATGTCTCTTTTATATATCTTCTCCTATATGTTGTTGATATGTTGATAGCTTCCAAGAATTCGAAAGAAATTGATAAGTTGAAGATTCAACGGAAGAAGGAGTTCGAGATGAAGGATCTGGGAGAGGCAAAGAAAATTCTTGGCGTGGAGATAATAAGAGATAGATGTTTAAAGAAACTCTGTTTATCTCAGAAAGAACATTTGAAGAGAGTAATACAATTGGCATATATGACAAGACTAAGCCAGTTAGTACTCCACTTGCTCCCCATTTTAAGCTAAGTACTACTATGTCGCCAAAGGATGAAGCTGAACGAGAGTATATGTCAAAGGTACCATACGCAAATGTTGTTTGTAGCTTGATGTATGCAATGGTCTGTACGAGACCTGACATTTCACAAGCTGTTGGGTTTATTAGCAGATATATGCATAATCCAGGAAAGGAGAATTGGCAAGCTGTGAAGTGGATTCTACGGTATATTCATAATACTGTAGATGTTGGGTTAGTTTTTGAGCAGGAAGATAATTAGTCTGTAGTTTGATATTGTGACTCAGATTTTGTGGGTGATCTGGACAAACGAATATCAACTACCAGTTATGTGTTTACTTTTGCAAAGGCACCAGTTAGTTGGAAGTCAACTTTGCAATTAACAATTACTTTGTCTATAATAGAGGCACAATATATGGTTATTACAGAGGCTTTGAAGGAGGCAATTTGGCTTCAAAAATTGCTAAAGGAGCTTGGGTGTTGAACAAAAAAGTATCACAATTTTTTGTGATAGTCAAAGTGCTATTCAATTAGCGAAGAACTAAGTTTATCATGCAAGGACGAAGTACATTGATGTTCGGTATCATTTCATACGAGAAATCATAGAAGAAGGTGGAGTCACGGTGAAGAAAATTCATACTACAGAGAATCCTGCTGATATGTTGACAAAAATGGTGACCGTGATCAAGTTTCAACATTGTTTGGATTTGATCAACATTGTTTGGATTTGATCAACATTGTTGAACACTGAATATTGAAGATGAAGACACAACCAAAATTTGTGATAGAGAGAAAATTGAAGATGTGAAATTTTCCTAAGGTGGAGATTTGTTGATTGCCAAAATTGGCAGTAGCCCCACATCGATTGGGAAGCAAAAGCATGTGGGAATTTTTTTTTATAAAAAGAAGACTTAATGTTTAGGATTTAGACACACCTCTCATTTTCCTTCTCATCTTCTTAAGGCATTTGTATCTTCTCTCTTTAGTATTATTTCACTTGTATTTTGGAGTGGAATAAAATATTGGTTGTGTCCGTGGAGTAGACAAAATTAGCCGAACCTCGTAAATTATGGTGTTCCTTTTATTGTTGTTTTATTGTCTTATTTATTATTTGGTGGCTATCATAATTTTTGGTATAATAATTGTGACTCATTCACACTATATACATTTAGTTTCCGCAACAGTAACCACTTCCTTATGGATAAAAACCAAAGGCGAAATGACCAGAATCTGAGTACCATGGTGTAGGCTGAGTAGTGGGATGAAGAGAAGATCCTAATTCTATTGTATTTGGTGGCATTGTTGAGCTCTAGCTGATCCAAAGACCAAATACAATACAAGGAAGAAATATAGAGACATGATATTGGAGTGAGAGAAAGCAGCACAAGTTTTAACTTTTAAAATCCTTGTGAAAATAAGAAAAAGGAAAAGAAAACTAGAGAAACAACAAAGAGAAACAGAAAATCTAGTCTCAAGAAATATCCAAGAAGAAACTGGGAATATTATTTGGTCAAGTCAACCATTAGGTCTTCTCTTAATGGGTTAGCATCAATAGAAAACTATAAACGACCAGAGAAAAGGAAAATTAATTCTATCTTTAAACTTTCCATGCGTATGAATTCTAACTTTGAAAACAAAGGCTGAAAAGGACTACAAAGAAAGAAACTTTAACTACTCCCTTTGGTCCATATTAGTAGAAAATATTGTTTCTAAATTCTCCATTTCTCATTCTTTTGTTTTTCTTTCCATGTTTTACAATCAAAGTACAAAGGTCTGATATGAAGACCAAGATCAAACAGATTAGAAGTAAGAACATATTTGGCAACAAAGAGCCAAAGTTATGCTTGCTTGACATTCAAACTGGTTTTGGTTCACATAAATAAAATGCTTGACATTCTATTACAAAGTAAAATTTATGCTTCATTATACACCTATGTTACAATATACAGAAGACATAAGAAACCTAAACAATGTTTGTGTATGCTAAAAATGGTATGTCCATAATACCTTCTAACATGAGAACCACATTCCTCATAGAAGGGCGCAGATCAGGATTATCATGAATGCATAACAAACCAACCTTCACCATCGTCTCTAAGGACTTCACATCGACTTCCTCATCTCCCACTAGCTTTTTGAGATCATTTTCGACAAAGCATTTGTGTACCCAAGTAGGAAGAAAGATCTCATCCTCAGTGGAGACATTGACATCCATATTACTTCTACAGCATATGATCTCCAAAAGCATCACTCCATAGCTATAAACATCTACCTTGTCAGAGATCAACGTGCTATTCTGCAACTCTGGTGCCAAATACCCTCTTGTTTTGAGCTGAAGTTGGTTCCCTACTTGATTAGGAACCAAAAACTTTGCTTGCCCAAAATCAGTGATTTTAGCTGTCCACAAATCATCTACAAGGATATTGTGTGCCTTTATGTTGCAGTGAATTATGCAAGTCTCACATTCTTCATGCAAATAAAGTATTCCCCTTGATATGTCAAGTGCAAGCCTCATCCTTTGCTCCCAAGAAGGACTTGTTTCAGAATTAAACAGGATATCTGCAAGTGATCCATTGCTCGTGTACTCATATACAAGAATCTTTTCAGACCCCTCCAAGCAAAAACCAAGCAAATGAACCAAGTTTTTGTGACGAGCTTGCCCGATTGCTGTCATTTCTGCATTAAACTCCCTTTCTCCTTCATCCCCCAACTTCTCCAGTCGTTTTACAGCAATCGTTCTGTTACATTCCGATAAAATTCCTTTATAGAGGTTTCCAAACGAACCATGCCTTATCTCTTCCTTGAAATGTTCAGTGGCTTTTTCAAGCTCGCTGTAACAAAATGATCGAAGAGTGAACTCCTCGTTTGGCCCCAAATATGGATTTTCCAACAGTTTTTGATATTGGCGATCACCGCTTCTGTAGAAAAGATAACTGCAAATTGCAACAATCGTAAGCAGAAATGCTATGGAGCCAAGAGCCAGGGATAGAATCAAGATTAACTCTTTCCGGCTTTTATTTCTATTCCCAGCTTTTCCAGGATAAGGAACAGTGTGACCAGCACTTTGAGAAATATCGTAGCTCTGCTTGACAAAAGCCTTGACAGACTGATCAGTTGGATCAAGTGTTGAATAAATTAATGGAAGCTTGAATTTGCTGCAAACTCCATTCACATATTGAGCAGCCCAACAAGTACAATCCTCCAAGCAAGATTTTCTGCAATCCTGCTCAACAATTGAAACCTGAGAAAATGGATATCCTCCAAGTTTTAAGTGTTGAATCATGGTGAGATTGTAGGCCAATAATGTAGAGTCGCTGCTTCCACAAGACTCTTCATAAACAAATCCCCGATAGCACCCTTGGAATTTCTTTTCATTGTTGACATATAAAAATCCCGGTAAGCAAGAACAAGCACCTGTGCTGCTTCCATTTCTTGCAGTACAATAACTGTTTACCCCACAGAATCCGCTGGCTTGGCATTGATTTTGTAGCGATGACCAATTGATTTCCAAGCTCGATTCATCTCTGCCTTCAAAACTGTGTGTATAAAGCCTAAAAATACCATCAGGATCAAAAGTAGCGCGATAAATCACTGTCTTATTTGGTGCTCGAGTTGAGCTATTTGCTATTTCATTCACTTGAAAACCAAAACCATTAGAAGCATTTCTGAACAGTTGACCTCTTGGAGTAAGACTCACAAAAACTGAATCAACATCACCGAATTCGCCTCTACTTTGTAACATAAAAGCCCAATAGGAAGCCTCAGGTCTATTTATGTAATTGGTTGGATATGCAACAAGGTTCCCATCAGCCTGCATACTCAAATAAAATCTCCCTACTGAATGATCAATTTCACTGACACTAGAGACAAGGCTGTGGTCTGATATTAGGCGCTGGCCAACGAGGAGGGTGTCCGTTGGATAATGAAAACTTTCCCAAATGATATCTATTTTATTATAGAGAACAAAGTTACCAGAATCAAGCATGGAAGCTGAAGTTACTGGCTCTGGAGATTCTGCAATGACTTTCTTGTTCTGCTTGGACCATAGAATAAGTTTGCCTTCTTTTGTAAACTCGAGGTATCCATCCGAATGAACTGGAGGATCATAGAATAAGTTTGCTCTACCAGCAGTCCAAACGACAGTTTTTTCACTCGTGGAAGCTAACCATATGCCAACTTGAAATGCATCCCCTTTTGAATAGAAACCAAATGCAAAATGGCCTGAAGAAGATAGCCAAAAACTCGGATTTCGGTTTGGATAAAGAATAGAACCTAAGGTTATGTTGGAAGGTTGTTTCTGTGCTCCAACTTCAACAGCTGCAAATAGCATTGAAAGCATCAAGAATATCAAAGTAGCCATGGCAGAAAGATGAGAAAATAGTAATATTTGCTACTTTTCGTATAAGAATATGTTGACTAATATACGCAGTGGCATTTTCAATTTTAAATGGTACGAATGATTAATACGTTGACAGGGAAAAGAGGATGTAAACATAGGGTAACTAGGAAATTTCTTATGTACTGAGACGTTAATATTTTTCCAATTCCTATTTGAAGACGTTAATTCTTGCGTGTTAAGTGGTTTAAGTTTGTCTTTTACGCGTTGGATGGTTATGTATGTTTTGATTTCATTAAAGAGAAAACGATTGCATCACTAAAAGTCAGGGATTACGTAGGGCATGGTTCTGCTCATATTGGTGTTGTTTGACAGAAGCAGGTAGGATGAATTTTGCAGCTACAAAGGTCAGAAAATGGGGACAAATTAGCAGAAAGCTACGAAGTGCAAAACAAGTTTTTTTAAAATTATTTTTTAGGGATTTTTTTTACCCTGGAAACTATTACAAACTTTTGTGATATGTAGTATATTACAAATCATTTATCCTATATAAATGTATCTTTTTTACAAATTATATACATTCCCACAAAGGAGATTCCTTCCAACCGGTTATTACCTTTTAAAATCTGTGATTAGTGTGAATCAATTATACTTCTATTTAAAAAAAAAAAAAAAAAAAAAAATCACATACAAATAAGGTAATTAAGTAACTGAACTAAACAACTGATTGAGTTGCTTAAACAACTTTAGAAACAACTTGAGTTGACTATGGTCAATATTTTAGGTAAACAATCCCGGAGGAGTATTTTGAAGACTCCGATAAGTTTGTATTGTAATTTTGGACTTGGGCATATGCCCGAAATTGAACTCAGAGATCCATAGGTTGATTCATTTATTTTGCCGAAAAGTAGCAATTTGAATGTTTGAAAATTTCCTAGATTTGAACATAGGTTGATTTTATTGTTATCGGGTTCCGATTTTAGTTTTGGGACTTAGTATAGGTTCATTTGCTATTTGAAACTTTTCTGCAAAATTTGGGGCAATATGAAGTTAGTTTGATAGGATTCGGACGTTTGACTATGATTTTAGAGATTCTTGAGTTTTTTGTGAATTTCATAAGTTTTGATGTCTAATTCATGGTTCTAGATGTTATTTTGGTTGTTTGGGGTGAGCGAGTTCGTATAATATCATTACACTCGTGTGCATGTTTAGTTTGCAGCTTGATGAGCTCTAGTGAGTTTCAGATCATTTCGAACTTGTAGGACTAACTGTTTCTAATGTCTGATGTATTGTGCTTCGCCGTTGCGAAGCTTATCACATTTTTTCAACATATTACATTTTTCTCTTGAACCCTGTGAAGGTATTGTTCGTACTTCGTAGGAAAACGAAATAGGACAAACAGAATAATAAAATAGTGACAATCATACATAATGGCAAAACCCAATTTCAATTGAAACTAATTAGTTTAGTTAAAGTAGAAATTTTTTCTTCTCAATCATTTATATTTTGCTGCATATTCGAAAGTTGGGAACAAAATATATAGCTTCAGTGAAAGTTCAGTGGAGCACCCAGCCAGTTAAGGAGGCAACTTGGGAGATCGAGAGAGGATTTAAGAGGGGAAAATGTGATGTTCTGACCGGTCATTTTGAGTATTGTAGCCTTGTTTCTCCATTTATTGCTTATTCTATGTTCAGTTGTAGTTATGTGACTTTTTGGGATGGTTGGTTTGGTTTCAGAGATATTTCAAAATTAATTGGAACACTTAGTCCCAAAGTTGGAAGTTTAAGTTCACAGAGTTGGCTAGATATTGACTTATGTGTAAATGATTCCGGGATGGATATTTGATAGTTCTGATAGCTCCGTGTGATTATTTTGGACTTAGAAGTATGTCCGAATATTGATTTGGAGGCCCGCAGATCGTTTTGATTTGATTTGGCGAAAGTTAAAAAGTTGAAGGTTTGGAAGGTTGACAAGTTTGACCGAGAGTTGGCTTTGTTGATATCGGGCTCGAATTTTAGTTTCAATAGTTGGATTAAATCTGTTATGTCATATATGATTTTTGTACAAAATTTTAGATCAATCGGAGTTGGTTTGATAGGTTTCGACATTGATTTTAAAAGTAGAAAATTCATTAGTTTCGTTAGGCTAGAATTGGGGTACAATTCATATTCTTTATATTGTTTGATGTAATTTGAGGCTTCGACTACGTTCG
>JASVEL010000648.1:0-118026 GCA_032618575.1 Nicotiana noctiflora
CAGAGATCCGGAGTGGTATTGAGATATGGACTGCGGGTTCGATTCCCGGAGATCCTGAGTTATTGAGATATAGACTGCGGGTTCGTTTAGCGGAGATCCTGAGTTATTGAGATATGGACTGCGGGTTCGATTCCCGGAGATCCTAAGTTATTGAAATATTATTGAGATATGGACTGCGGGTTCGATTCCCGGAGATCCTGAGATTTATTGAGACATGGGCTGCGGGTTCGATTCCCGGAGACCCAGAGGTACTGTTAATGGGACTGTGGGTTCAATTCCCACAGGTCCTGGACTTGTTGATTGAGTTTTGTTACTTGTTTTTAGCTTAATTGTATACGGTTGCAGTAATCACTTTATTGATGTTATTTCAGAATTATTCTCATTTAAACTGCTAATTTTTGTCATTATCATTTTGTTATTGTTTCTCTTAGTAGGGCCCTGACCTTCCTCGTCACTACTCCATCGAGGTTAGGCTTGGCACTTACTGAGTACCGCCGTGGAGTACTCATGCTACTCTTCTGCACACTTTTGTTGTGCAGATCCAGGTACATCAGGACATGCTCATACTAGGTGATTCAGCAGCACTTTGGGAGACCTCGGGGTATGATCTGCTATGTCCGCGGATCCGGATGCCTTCCTTCTATTCTAATAGTATTAGTAGATGTTTTTCCTTCATTTTGTTGTTAGATACTCTTTACACATAGAGCCACAATTGTATATTCTCATTTAGTCTGTGTTACCCGTGGGATTCCGGGTCTTGGTAGTGTTTTTATACATTGTGTTTTGACGGGTGTATGTGCCAAGCGGCACGGATTACATTCTTTTTCATATTATGTTCCGCTATTTCTTATTAATGTTCATAAACTTGTATATTCCACAACGTGTTAGGCTTACCTAGTCGTGGGGACTAGGTGCCGTCATGACAGGTTCACGATTGGTGAACTAGGGTCGTGACACCCAGGCAACAAATGGCCAAGGTGCAGACATTGTATGCAATTCGTAGGGTGAAGAGTGAATCAAATCTCCATGTACTTGACATTGATGGCATTTCCTCACATATCTAATACAATCCCACTCCATAGTGAGCCAATAATATCCAGCTCTCAGTATTTTCTTTGCTAGAATGTATCCGCTCATATGTGGTCCGCAAGCTCCTGCATGTACCTCAGTCATAATTATGTCAGTTTGTGGTGCATTCACACATCTCAATAATCCCAAATCTGGTGTTCTTTTATATACAATCCCTCCACTGAGGATAAATCCATTTTCCAATCGTCTTATAGCCCTCTTCTGATCTCCAGTGGCTTGTTCTGAGTACTTTCCTATTTTCAAGTATTATTTGATATCATGATACCACGGCTGCCCATCAAGTTCTTCTTCTACAGCAAAACAATAAGCATTTTGATCATGCATCTGTATCTGTAGTGGATCTACATAAGCTTTATCTAGATGATGCAACATAAAGGATAATGTGGCTAGAGCATCTGCTATTTCATTGTGCATTCTTGGAATGTGTTTTAACTCTATGGATTGGAATCTTTGAGACAGTTCATGTAGACATTGCCGGTAAGGTATCAACTTTAAATCTCTTGTCTCCCATTCTCCTTGAATCTGATATATCAAAAGATCCGAGTCACCCATGACCAAAATCTCTTGAACACCCATATCTATTGCCATCCTCAGTCCCAATATACACGTTTTATATTTAGCCATATTGTTGGTGTAGAAAAATCGAAGCTGAGAGGTAACGGGATAATGCTGACCTGTTTCTGAAATAAGTACTGCTCCAATTCCTACTCCTTTACTATTGACAGCTCCGTCGAAGTACATTCTCCAACCTGGCTTATTATCTTGCTCTACTTCTGTAACGACCCGACCGGTAGTGGTTAGAAAAGCATGATTAGGTAGTACTTAACTGTTTAGTTGCCTAATTGCCATATTTGAACTCCTTGATAATTATTGGCACTATTTTTCGGTGAAGTTATAGTTAAGCATAATTATTCTCTCCGTGGATTCCTTTATTGGTTGTGCTTGTGGACTGCGGGTTCGATTCCCGGAGACCCAGGGCTGTGGGTTCGATTCCCAGAGACCCGGCGTGATATTGGTAGGGACTACGGGTTCGTTTCCCGAGATCCTGAGTTATTGGTAGGGACTACGGGTTCGATTCCCAAGATCCTGAGTTATTGGTAGGGACTACGGGTTCGATTCCCGAGATCCCGAGTTATTAGTAGGGACTACGGGTTCGATTCCCGAGATCCTGAGTTATTGGTAGGGACTGCGGGTTCGATTCCCGAGATCCTAAGTTATTGGTAGGGACTACGGGTTCGATTCCCGAGATCCCGAGTTATTGATTATTTATTGAGATATGGGTTGCGGGTTCGATTCCCGGAGACCCAGAGGTACTGTCAATGGGACTGTGGGTTCAATTCCCATAGGTCCTGGACCGGTTTTATTGAGTTGACTATTTGTTGTTAGCTTAATTGTAGACGATTGCAGTAATCATTTATTGTTGTTACTTTCGGAAATTATTATCATTTAAACTGCTTATTATTGTTATTATCATTATATTATTGTTTCTCAGTAGGGCCCTGACCTTCCTCGTCACTACTCCATCGAGGTTAGGCTTGGCACTTACCGAGTACCGCCGTGGTGTACTCATGCTACTCTTCTGCACACTTTTGCTGTGCAGATCCAGGTACATCAGAGCATGCCCGTGCTAGGTGATTCCGCAGCTTTCTGGGAGACCTCGAGGTATGATCTGCTACGTCCGTGGATCCAGAGGCTTTCCTTCTATTCTAATAGTACTAGTTGGCATTTTTCCTTCATTCCGTTGTTAGACACTCTTTATACATAGAGCCACAGTTGTATATTCTCTTTTAGTCTATGTTACCGTGGGATTCCGGATCTTGGTAGTGTTTTATTCATGGTGTTGACGGATGTATGTGTCAAGCGGTACAGATTACATATCTTTTATCCTATTTTTCCACTGTTTTCTTATTTAAGTGTTCATAGCTTGTATATTCCGCAACGTGTTAGGCTTACCTAGTCGCGGGGACTGGGTGCCATCACGACATGTTCACGATTGGTGAACTAGGGTCGTGACAAGTTGGTATCAAAGCACTAGGTTCATAGGAGTCACGGGACACAGACCGGTTACTTAGAGTCTCACTGATCGATACGGAGACGTCTGTATTTATCTACGAGGGGCTATGTAACCGTTTAGGAAACTCTTCATTTCTTTGGATTCCTTGTCGTGCGACATTTTTGGCATCAAAATCTAAACTATTGATTTCTATTCTCTCACAGATGGTGAGGACACGAGCTACTCGCGACGATCAGGTACCCGCACCCCCTGTTGTAGCCGTCAGAGGCCGGGGCCGCGGTAGAGGAAGAGGACGCGCCCGAGGTGCAGCCACAGCACCCGCGCGCGCTGCCGCTGAGGTGCCACAGGTAGACCAGGTTGGAGCGCAGGCACCCGGTACACCGACTACAGCTGCTACTACTCCAGCACTACAGGAGACCCTGGCCCAGTTCATGAGTATGTATACCACTTTAGCTCAGGCAGGACTGCTTCCTCTCGTCGCAGCTACATCTCAGGCCGGGGGAGGGGCCCATACTCCCGCAGCCGTTACACCGGAGCAGCGTGTGCCAGTGGGGCAGGTTCCAGATGTTTTGGTTATGCCTCCTGCCGCCCCAGCACAGCCCGGAGGTGGACCAACTGCCTCTGAGGACGAGCAGCGTAGATTGGAGAGGTTCAAGAAATATGACCCTCCAGTGTTTAGTGGTTTGGCTTCAGATGATGCATTGGGTTTTCTAGAGGAGTGTCATCGTATTCTTCGTACTATGGGGATTGTGGAGACCAGCGGGGTTTCCTTCATTGCTTTTCAGTTTCGTGGGGCCGCTTATGATTGGTGGCGCACGTATGAGTTGGATAGTCCAGAGGAGTCTGCTTCATTGACTTGGACGCAGTTTTCAGATCTGTTTTTGAGGGAGTTTGTTCCACAGAGCCTTAGGGATTCTTGGCGCTCGGAGTTTGAGCGGTTGCGACAGGGCTCCATGTCAGTATCGGAGTATGCTATCAGTTTCACCCGTCTAGCCAGGCATGCACCGGCTTTGGTAGCCACGGTCCGGAGAGAGTGCGGAGATTTATTGAGGGCCTGATTCCGCCGATCCGGTCCAGCATGGCCAGAGAGTTGGAGATAGATATATCTTATCAGCAGGCGGTGAGGATCGAGAGTATGCTCCCTAGAGAGCGGGGAGATAGAGAGGCCAAGAGGTCTCGTGAGTCGGGCCACTTCTCTGGTGCCCGCAATTCAGCAGCCGGTCGTTTTGGCAGGGGTTATTCCGGTCGACCAGTTCACTCGGCATTGCCCACAGCCGGTCTTACTCCAGGTCTTCCAGCACCTCAGGAGCCTTATTATGCTCCCCAGTTTCCAGTGCACCTCCTGCGCGGGGTCCTTCTAGGGGTCAGACTAGTGGGGGTGAGGCCGGTCAGTCACAGCCACCGCGTCCTCCCAGAGCTTGTTTTGAGTGCGGGGATACTCGCCACCTGGTTAGGGAGTGCCCCAGGTGCATAGGAGAGGAGTGCCCCCACAGACTTCGCAACCTCAGCGTGGTCCACAGGGTCAGCAAGCCATCATTCCAGCCCCGACCGCCACCCCACCTGCCCAGCCAGCCATGGGCGGGGATCAGGGTGCTAGAGGCTGCCCTCGAGAGAGGGGTCAGGCCAGATTCTATGCTATTCCTGATTGCGCTGCGGCTGTTGCATCTGATTCTGTTATCACAGGTATTATTCCGGTTAGTCACAGGGAGGCATCGGTTCTATTCGACCCTGGTTCCACTTTTTCATATGTGTCCTCTTACTTTGCTTCTCATCTGGGTGTGCCTCGGGATTCTTTGAGTGCCCCCATTTATGTTTCCACTCCGGTGGGTGATTCTTTGGTCGTGGACCGTGTATATCGGTCGTGTTTGGTTACCATTTGTGATTTTGAGACCAGAGCGGATCTATTGCTGCTCGGGATGGTCGATTTTGATATTATTCTGGGCATGGACCGGTTGTCGCCCCATTATGCTATTCTTGATTGTCACGCCAAGACCGTGACGCTGGCTATGCCAGGCATTCCACGTATTGAGTGGAGTGGTACTCTAGATCACACCCCTAGCCGTGTTATTTCTTTTCTCGGAGCTCAGCGTATGGTTGAGAAGGGGTGTGCTGCTTATCTAGCCTATGTGCGGGACGTCAGTATTGACACTCCCTCTATTGATTCTGTTCATGTGGTACGTGACTTTGCTGATGTATTTCCGGCTGATCTTTCGGGCATGCCGCCCGACAGAGATATTGACTTTGCTATTGACTTGTTGCCGGGCACTCAGCCCATTTCTATTCCACCATACCGTATGGCTCCTCCCGAGTTGAAGGAGTTGAAGGATCAATTACAGGAGTTATTGGGCAAGGGTTTTATTCGACCCAGTGTTTCGCCTTGGGGTGCTCCTGTATTATTTGTGAAGAAAAAGGACGGTTCTATGCGTATGTGTATTGACTATCGTCAGCTGAACAAGGTTACAGTGAAGAACCGGTATCCTTTGCCCCGTATTGATGATTTATTTAACCAGCTACAGGGCGCACAGGTGTTTTCAAAGATTGATTTGCGCTCTGGATATCACCAGCTGAAGATTCGGGAGCCAGATATCCCGAAGACTGCCTTCAGGACCCGGTATGGTCACTATGAGTTCCTCGTGATATCTTTTGGGCCGACTAATGCCCCAGCAACCTTTATGCATTTGATGCACAGTGTGTTCAGACCTTATCTGGACTCGTTCGTGATTATCTTCATCGATGATATTCTAGTATATTCCCGGAGCCGGGAAGAGCACGAGCAACATTTGAGGATAGTGCTTCAGATTCTGAGGGAGAAGCAGCTTTATGCCAAGTTCTCTAAATGTGAATTCCGGTTGAGTTCAGTAGCATTTTTGGGCCACGTGGTGTCGAGTGATGGTATTCGAGTAGATCCGAGGAAGGCGGAGGCCGTGCAGAGTTGGCCCAGACCCTCCTCCGCTACTGAGATTCGCAGTTTCCTTGGTTTGGCGGGCTATTACCGTCGTTTTGTAGAGAGGTTCTCTTCGATTGCAGCACCTATGACCAGATTGACCCAAAAGGGTGCCCCTTTTTAGTGGACAGACGAGTGTGAGCGATCATTCGTAAGCTCAAGACAGCTTTGACTTCGGCCCCTATATTGATGTTGCCTACAGGTTCGGGGTCCTATACTGTATATTGTGATGCCTCACGAGTTGGACTCGTGCGGTATTGATGCAGGACGGTAGGGTGATTGCCTACGCGTCGAGACAGCTGAAGGTACATGAGAAGAATTACCCTGTTCATGATTTGGAGCTAGCTGCCATTGTTCACGCCTTGAAAATTTGGCGTCATTATTTATATGGGGTTCCTTGTGAGATCTACACTGATCACCGGAGCTTGCAGCACTTGCTTAAGCAGAAGGACCTGAATATGCATCAGAGGAGATGGTTGGAACTACTGAAGGACTACGATATTACTATTCTCTATCATCCGGGCAAGGCTAATGTGGTTGCTGATGCCTTGAGTCGTCGGGCAGAGAGTTTGGGGAGTTTAGCATATCTACCAGCTTCGGAGAGGCCTATGGAGATGGATGTTCAGGCTTTGGCCAGACAGTTTGTTAGACTGGATCTTTCGGAGCCCAGCCGGGTTCTAGCTTGTGTGGTTTCTCGGTCTTCTCTATTTGACCGCATCAGGGAGCGTCAGTTCGACGACCCTCATTTGCTTGTCCTTCAAGATAGAGTTCGGCGTGGTGATGCTCGAGATGTTACCATCGGGGATGATGGAGTCATGAGGATGCAGGGGCGTATCTGTGTGCCCAATGTAGATGATTTTCGAGAGCTGATTCTAGCAGAGGCCCATAGTTCGCGGTATTCCATCCATCCAAGTGCCGCGAAGATGTATCAGGACTTGAAACAACATTACTGGTGGAGGCGGATGAAAAGGGATATAGTTGATTATGTTTCTAGATGCCTCAACTGCCAGCAAGTGAAGTATGAGCATCAGCGTCCGGGTGGATTGATGCAGCAGATTGAGATTCCCGAGTGGAAATGGGAGCGCATTACCATGGACTTTGTATCCGGACTTCCACGGACGGTTAGGAAGTTTGATTCTATTTGGGTCATTGTGGATCGGCTGACCAAGTCCGCCCATTTTATACCGGTGAGCACTGCTTATTCATCGGAACGACTGGCGGAGATCTATATCAGGGAGATAGTTCGGCTGCATGGTATTCCAGTTTCCATCATTTCAGATAGAGGCACTCAGTTTACTTCACGGTTCTGGAGAGCCGTGCAGTAGGAGTTAGGTACTCGGGTGGAGCCGAGCACGGCATTTCACCCCCAGATGAATGGACAATCTAACCGCACTATTCAGATTTTGGAGGATATGCTTTGTGCATGCGTGGTTGAGTTTGAAGGGTCATGGGATCACTTCTTGCCACTGGCGGAGTTTGCTTATAAAAATAGCTATCAGTCCAACATTCAAATGGTGTCGTATGAGGCATTATATGGTAGGAGATGCAGATCCCCAGTGGGTTGGTTCGAGTCGGGCGAGGCTAGGTTATTAGGTATATAGATGGTCCAGGATGCGATGGACAAGGTCAAGGTGATGCAGGATAGACTTCGTGCAGCCCAGTCTAGACAGAAGAGTTATGCGGACAAGAAGGTTCACGATGTGGCTTTTATGGTTGGCGAGCGGGTTCTGCTTCGAGTCTCGCCCATGAAGGGTGTTATGAGGTTTGGGAAGAAAGGAAAGCCGAGTCCTAGATTTATTGGCCCTTTTGAGATTTTGAGGCGTGTTGGGGAGGTTGCTTACGAGTTGGCCTTACCTCCCAGCCTAGCCGGAGTTCACCCCGTATTTCATGTCTCCATGCTCCGGAGATACCATGGCGACCCGTCGCACGTGTTGGATTTCACATCTGTTCAGCTAGACAAGGATCTGTCTTATGTTGAGGAGCCAGTAGCCATTCTAGACAGGCAAGTCAGAAAGCTAAGGTCAAAGAACATCGCTTCGGTAAAGGTTTAGTGGCGGGGCCAGCCGGTCGAGGAGGCGACTTGGGAGACCGAGCAGGATACGCGCAACCAGTACCCTCATCTTTTCACTACTCCAGGTATGTTTTCTATGCTCGTTCGAGGACGAACGGATCTTTAAGTGTGGGAAGATGTAACGACCCGACCGGTCGTTTTAGAAAATTACGCCCCAATCCCTAATTTAACTGTTCCCCTAAGTTCATTTCTGCTATTGTGGGTTGCCGGGAGAGTCGGTTTCGAAAATTTGAGCATTTTGGGACACTTAGTCCCTAAATAAGAGCTTTGAAGCTAGAAAATGGCCCGTAGCCGGAACAGTATTAAGATGATCTCGGAATGGAAATCCGATGGTTCCATTAGTTCCGTTAGGTGATTTCGGGGTTGGGAGCGCGTTCGGAATGTATTTTGGAGGTCCGTAGCTCAATTAGGCTTGAAATGCCGAAGGTTGAAATTTTGGCGAATCCGAACGATAGGTGAGATTTTGATCCGGGGTCGGAATGGAATTCCGACAATTTCTGTAGCTTCGTTATGTGAATTTGTATATGTCCGCAAAGTTTTAGGTCATTCGGACGTCGTTTGGTCGGGTTTTAGATCGAATGTGCAATTCGGAAAGTTTTAAGAAATTTAGGCTTGAATTCGATGTGAATTATGGGTTTTGATGTTGTTAGACGTGTTTTTATGATTTGAATGAGTTCATATCGTGTTTTGGAGTATGTTGGTGGTTTTCGTTGGGGTTCCGGGAGCCTCGGGATGAATTCGGGGGTCCAAACGGACCAATTTGTGCCAAAAGGCATTGCTGTTCTGCTGCAATAACTGCAGAACAATTTTGCTCTCCGCGATCGCGGAGATGGCCATGCGATCGCGTAAGGGAGAAATCCCGAGCTCTGCGATCGCGAAGTAAAGCCTGCGATCGCGTAAGTCTGGAGGTTGAACCAGTGCGATCGCGTGAGGGAGTATGCGATCGCGTAGGGTATTGGTCGGAAGCAGTGCGATCGCGTGAGGGAGTATGCGATCGCGTAGGGTAGTTGGGGAGCCGGGCGAGTTTGTTCTTCGCGATCGCGTTAGTACGTTTGCGATCGCGTAGTGTTGCTGAGTTGTTCACTGCGATCGCGTCCAGGGTCACGCGATCGCGTAGAGGAAAATTAGGCCGTCCATATTTTGTGCATCGCGATCGCAAGCCCAGTGCTGCGATCGCGTAGAGTAAAATGGCCTGGCAGTGACTTTAAGTCCAGAACATTTCAGCCGCGGCCTAACACACCAAAACCGCCATTGTTGAGCTCCAAGAGAGGATTTTGAAGGGGAAACGCTGGGATATCATCGGGAAATCATCGGGGGTAAGTTTCTTGACCTTAATTCGTTGGTTTATCATGAAATCCGTGATTATTTCACCGAAATTGGAAGATTAAAGGTGGGTTTGAGCCCTAGGCCTAAATGTTAGAAAATCTCCCTGATTTGAGCGGGCAAATGGAGTCCGAGTTTGGTAAATTTTATATGCCTAGACTCGTATTGAGATAAGGAACCCGAATATGTAATTTTCGTGATTTTTCGATAAGCGTACCGAAAGTCGGGTTTTGGCAACTTGTGGGTTTTGGCGTATTTCGAGTTGTTTTGATTGGGTAATGCCCAATTGACATATTTTGATATAATTCTATTGATTTTTATCAGATTCTACACTTGTGGAGGCCGACATTCACGGCAAGAGAGTTGTTTCATAGCGGTTTTGTACCGGAGTCGAGGTAAGTGGCTTGTCTAACCTCGTGTGGGGGAATTTTCACCCCTAGGATATTATGTGATAGTTTAAGTGCCTTGTACGCGAGGTGACGGGCGTGTACATGCGCTGGTTGTTGAACACGTACTTTATTTAAAATGTTCGATGAGCGATATTTCTGTCTTTGGCTGTTAATTTGATATTTTTACCCGGTAGTGGTTAGAAGAGCATGATTAGGTAGCACTTAACTATTTAGTTGCCTAATTGCCTTATTTTAACTCCTTGTTAATTATTGGCACTATTTTTCGGTGAAGTTATAGTTAAGCATAATTATTCTCTCTGTGGATTCCTTTATTGGTTGTGCTTGTGGACTGCGGGTTCGATTCCCGGAGACCCAGGGCTGTGGGTTCGATTCCCAGAGACCCGGCGTGATATTGGTAGGGACTACGGGTTCGATTCCCGAGATCCTGAGTTATTGGTAGGGACTACGGGTTCGATTCCCGAGATCCCGAGTTATTGGTAGGGACTACGGGTTCGATTCCCGAGATCCTGAGTTATTGGTAGGGACTACGGGTTCGATTCCCGAGATCCTGAGTTATTGGTAGGGACTACGGGTTCGATTCCCGAGATCCCGAGTTATTGGTAGGGACTGCGGGTTCGATTCCCGGAGATCCTGAGTTATTGATTATTTATTGAGACATGGGCTGCAGGTTCGATTCCCGGAGACCCAGAGGTACTGTCAATGGGACTGTGGGTTCGATTCCCACAGGTCCTGGACTGGTTTTATCGAGTTGACTATTTGTTGTTAGCTTAATTGTAGACGATTGCAGTAATCATTTATTGTTGTTAATTTCGGAAATTATTATCATTTAAACTCCTTATTATTGTTATTATCATTATATTATTTGTTTCTCAGTAGGGCCCTGACCTTCCTCGTCACTACTCCATCAAGGTTAGGCTTGGCACTTACTGAGTACCGCCGTGGTGTACTCATGCTACTCTTCTGCACACTTTTGTTGTGCAGATCCAGGTACATCAGGATAGGCTCGTACTAGGTGATTTCGCAGCTTTTTGGGAGACCTCGAGGTATGATCCGCTACGTCCGCGGATCCGGAGGCTTTCCTTCTATTCTAATAGTACTAGTTGGCATTTTTCCTTCATTCCGTTGTTAGACACTCTTTATACATAGAGCCACAGTTGTATATTCTCTTTTAGTCTGTGTTACCGTGGGATTCCGGATTGGTAGTGTTTTATTCATGGTGTTGACGGATGTATGTGCCAAGCGGTACGGATTACATATCTTTTATCCTATTTTTCCGCTGTTTTCTTATTTAAGTGTTCATAGCTTGTATATTCCGCAATGTGTTAGGCTTACCTAGTCGTGGGGACTGGGTGCCATCACGACATGTTCACGATTGGTGAACTAGGGTCGTAACAACTTCTTCAACATTCATTGCCTCCTCATCCGGAAAATATGTCTTTAGCGGCTCATATTCGTCATCCATTGGATTCTCTACTAGATGATCTGCAACTTCTTGCACCTTCATTGCCATATGTGTTACATAGATAATGTCAAATTCTGTGAGCAAAATCTGCCATTTAGCAAGTCTTCCTGTAGGCATGGGCTTCTGAAATATATACTTTAATGGATCCAACCATGATATCAGATATGTGGTATAAGCTGACAGGTAATGCTTCAGTTTCTGAGCAACCCAAGTTAGTGCACAACACGTTCTTTCTAACTGAGTGTACTTTATCTCATAATATATGAACTTTTTACTGAGGTAATATATCGCCTGCTCTTTCTTTCCCGTCTCATCATGCTGCCCCAGTACGCAGCCAAAAGAATTGTCTAGCACAGTCAAATATAAAATCAGAGGTCTTCCCGATTCCGGAGGAACTAACACTGGAGGATTGGCCAAATATTCTTTAATCTTGTCAAAGGCCTCTTGGAATTCATTGGTCCAATTTACCGCATCATATTTCTTCAATAATTTGAAAATAGGCTCACATGTTGACGTCAGCTGAGCAATGACCCTGCTGATATAGTTCAATCTGCTTAATAAACTCATCACTTCTTTCTTATTCCTCGGCGGAGGCAAATTCTGGATTGCTTTTATCTTCGACGAATCCAATTCAATACCATGCCGGCTTACTATATATCCCAGTAACTTTCCTGAAGGCACCCCGAAAGCACACTTTGCTGGATTGAGCTTGAGATTATATCTTCGGAGCCTCTGGAAAAACTTCCTCAAATATTTGACATGGTCACATTGCTTTTTGGACTTAATGATGACATCGTCCACATATACTTCTATTTCTCGGTGCATCATATCATGAAACATGGTGGTCATTTCCCTCATATATGCAGCTCTGGCATTTTTCAACCCAAACGGCATCACCCTGTAACAATATGTTCCCCAAGGCGTGATAAAGGCTGTCTTTTATGCATCTTCTTCGTCCATTAAGATCTGATGATAACCCGCATAACAGTCTACAAAAGACCCAATTTCATGCTTGGCGCAATTGTCAATCAGTATATGGATATTTGGCAATGGAAAATCGTCCTTTGGACTGGCCTTGTTGAGGTCCCTGTAATCAACACACATCCTGATTTTCCATCCTTCTTCGGAACCAGCACAACATTAGCTAACCAAGTGGGATATTTGGTGACCCGTATGACCTTCGCTCTGAATTCCTTGTTAATTTCTTCTTGTATTTTCACACTGATGTCCGTTTTAAATTTTCTTAGCTTTTGTTTTACCGGCCGACATTCCAGATAAATAGGCAATTTATTGTAATGACCCGACCCGTTGTTATGGGAATTACCACCCCTTACCGTGAAATTACATATTTTATGCTTTTATATCAGTGTTAGAGTTTATCGGGTGAATTAGGAGTGATTCGGGTTGAAAATGAAACAAATAACCTTCTTGAAAGAAGCTTGAATATGGGAAGTCAACCTAGAGTTGACTATTGAGTTAGAGTGCTCGGAATTGGATTCTGATGATTCGACTAGTTTCGGGGGATCATTTATGACTTGGAGAGCAATCAGAATCGAATTAGGAGGTCCGGTGTAGTTTTAGGCTTGAATTGGCTAAGGTTGAATTTTGGCGAAAATCGGACGGTAGGTGAGATTTTGATCCGGGGGTCAGAATGGAATTCCAACAATTTTTGTAGCTTCGTTATGTGATTTTGGATATGTCTGCAAATGTTCAGGTCATTCGGACGTCGTTTGATCGGGTATCAGATCGAATGTTAGTTTCGAAAGTTTTGGAGAAACTTAGGCTTGAATCTGTGTGAAAATGGTGATTTTGATGTTTAGGATGGTGTTTTTATGATTGAAACAAGTCCGTATTATGTTTTGGAGTAGGTTGGTGGTTTTTGTTGGGGTCTCGGGGGCCTCGGGATGAATTCGGACCATCATCCATGCATTTTAGACTTGGAAAAAAACCTGCAGAAAATTGCAGGTCAGTGCAGTAGAAATTAAGCCTTCGCGTTCGCGTGTAGGCAGTCGCGTTCGCAAAGGCTAGGCAGGCCAAGGCATCACGATCGCGTGAATACCTACGCGTTCGCGTAGGCAGTGTGGGGAGAAGCTTCGCGTTCGCGTGACTGGGAGTCGCGAACCCTTAGAAGGGAAAGAGTCAGCTTCACGTTCGCATGACCTGATGTCGCTTTTGCGATGACTAAAAGGATCGGAGCATCGTGTTCGTGGGAGACCCATCGCAAACGCATAGAACAAAAACGCTGCCAGTGAAATTAAAAACCAGAATATACCAATCGCGGGTTTATACACTCAAAACACAAATTTTGAGCCCTAGAGAGAAGAACTCACGGGAAAACGCTGGGATTTCATCGGGTAATCGTCGGTGGTAAATTTCTTGACTCAAAAACATAACTTTATGGTAGAATTAATATCAATCTTCATGAAATTGGGTAGAAACTGTGAAGAATTATGGCCTAGGTATTGAAAATGAATTTTTGAGTTTTGAAAGGCTATTCGAACTCCGATTTCGATAAACTTAATATGCATGGACTCGTGGCGAGACGAGGATCGCGTTGGTATAAGTTTATGAATTTTTCGGATAGCGGGCCGAGGTTCGGGTTTTTACCAACTTAGTGTATTTATGCATTTTTCATGCAAATTAAAATGGGTTATGTTTCTTTGACCCGTAAATGATATAATTATTGTTGTTTGAATGCATTCTACATGCGAGGCAGCGAATTCTAAAGGAAAAGGCATTGCGGATGAGTCTACGACTGGCTAGAGGTAAGTAGTTTGTGTATATGGTAGCCTGAGGGTTCGAAACCCCAACTTAGCACATTGTGATGCTAGTAGGGCGTGGCTCGCACCCCGTGTCAGGTGCGAGATTGATTGTGACTGGGGATTGAGACTTGGTATATCCCGGATATGAATAATATGCTATTAGTGATGGAAATATACTGTGTTTGACATATTTGTGGGCTGTAAGTCTTGTTTGGGGCCTTGTGCCGACTTGTAGTATCCTTAGGGGATAGTATATATATGATAGCTATACTTGCTTAATCACTAATCTCAGTCTTGATTTTGAAATCACAGTATTAAAATGCTAAGTCACCTGTTTTGCAAAAATTAAATAAAAGTTAAAGTATTTTCATAAATTATGAACTGGAATCTGGAAATAAGTAAATTGAGATGTTTTGTGACTTATCTGATTATTGTGGACTGAGGATAGATCGGGTTGCACGCCGCAGCGGTTATTATGATATGAGGATTAGGCTGTACGCCGCAGTGGTATTGCGCTTGGGCTGTAGGAGCCCCTCCGGAGTCTGTACACACCCCAGTGAGCACCGTCGACGTTAAATGGATCGGGCTACACGCTGTAGTGGTTATGTGCATTGCATTGCATCTTTATCTGTTGAGTTATTCTATGGTAGCTGTATTGTACTGTTGATGCTAGTTCGTAGGAGGTTCGGACTGTAGTTTAGCTTTATATTGTGGTATTCTGTGGATTTCCTACTTTCATCTGCTTTTATATATTTATTACTCACTGAGTGCTTAGTACTCACCCCTACTCCCTACACCTTTTGTGTGCAGACTCAGGTACTCGGGAGTAGTAGACGAGCATTTCCAGCTTTTGCAGAGTCATACCGAGTTGCTGAGGTAGCTGCCGACGTTCGCAGAACCTAGCTTCTCTTCCTCTTTTTAGTTGTTATTTTGTATTCAGACTTGAGTACTTCCATACAGTATTCTCTACTTTTTGTTGGGTTTTGTTAGAGGCTCTAGACTTGTGACTTCGGATCTTTGGAGTGTCAGTTGCTTTCGTATTTCTCAGTATTTTGTTCATTTTTATTTTTATTGGAGTTCTTTGACTCATATGTTCTTTTGAGTTGTCCATTTGGGACTGATATTCATTATGATAAATAATTTTTGGTATGACTGGCCTAGCTTAATTGATAGGTGCCATCACGACCGGATTTAGGTCGTGACAAGTTGGTATCAGAGCCTAGGTTACTAGGACTGGCGAGTCATGAGCCGGTTTAGTAGGCTTTCGCTGATCGTTACGTAGACATCCGTATCTATCCTCGGAAGGCTACAGAACTTTAGGAAAAACCTCACTTTTCTTGGATTCATATCGTGCGGTTTGTGTTATCGTGAAACTAAACTTTTCCATATTCTATTCTCTCGCAGATGGCGAGAACACGTGCTAGCGGACGTGGCGGATGACCACCATTGGCACCCAGAGGCCGTGGTCGTGGTAGATGTAGGGTAGCAGTAGCAGCACCTGCTGACCCACCAGCTGACTAGACTCAAGGTCAGATTCCTGCACCGGTGGCCCAGGTTCATGATCAGGTCCCAGCTGCAGACGCTCCGGCAACTCAGGTTCAGGCACCGGCAGTTCCCATTGTGATACCGGGTCTTCAAGATACTTTGGCTCAGATCCTATCAGTATGCACTGGCTTGGCTCAAGTAGTTGCAGCCTCTACTGCAGCGTCTTCTTCACAAGCAGTGGGAGGGAATCAAACCCCTGTGGCTCGAACACCCGAGCCGGTAGTATAGGGTATTCAGGCACTTGGGGCAGCTCCAGTTCATCCAGTTGCGCCCGTTGCACCAGCTCCTGCTCATGTGGTTCCAGTTATGTCTGACGATGAGCAGTGTCGTTTGGAGAGGTTTGAGAGGCTATAGCCTCCGGCATTCAGTGGTGCTGAGGGCGAGGACGCCCAAGGTTTTCTTGATAAATGTCAGCGTATGCTTCGCACCGCGGATATTCTGGAGTTCAGCGGTGTTTCATTCATCACTTTTCGGTTCACAGGTGCATCATTTCAGTGGTGGGAGGATTTTGAGAGGCGTAGGCCCGCTGGGGCAGCACCCCTCACTTGGCAGCAGTTCTCCACGATATTTTTGGAGAAGTATGTACCTCAGTCCCAGAGAGAGGAGTTGCGTCGTCAGTTTGAGTGGCTGAAGTAGGGGGACATGACAGTTACTCGGTATGAGATGAGATTCACACAGCTGGCCCGTCACGCCATGTGGATGGTTCCTACGGACAGAGAGAGGATCCGGAGATTTATAGATGGCCTTATTTATCCCATCCGTATATTGATGACCATAGAGAGAGCTTTGGCAATTACCTTTGAGAAGGTGGTTGATGCTGCCCGTCATATTGAGACAGATCGCCGCAGAGAGCGGGTGGAGAGAGAGGCTTAGAGGCCTTGTGGTACTGGCAGTTACAATGGTGCTACGTTTGGGGGCTAGCCTCAGCATAGCAGGGGTCGCTCTTTCATATCTCATCAGTCTGGACGTGCAGAGTCCAGTGGAGTTTCATCAGATCATGGTCGTCAGGGCCATCAGGGTTATCAGGGTCAACAGGGCCATTAGCAAAGTCAGCCTGCATTGAGTGCTCTTCCAGCTCAAAGCTCTGCTCCTGCTTCCTCAGCACTGGATTCATCTGCAGCGAGGGGTCCTCAGCAGCCCCTTCTTCCATCTTTAGGCTGTTGTTTTGAGTGTGGCGATTTGGGCCATATCAAGAGAGAGTGTCCTTAGTGGCTTCGCAGGCGGTCTCAGTAGAGGGATCAGCCCTCGTCTTCTACTCCTGTTTCTTCAGCGCCAGCACAGTCAGCTAGGACTGGTGGCCAGGTAGCCAGAGGTCGCCCTAGGGGCGAGGATCGTACTGGTGGAGGCCAGGCTCGTTTCTACGCTCTTCTAGATAGGAAGGATGCTAGTGCTTCAGATGCGGTCATTTCAGGTATGATCTCAGTCTGCCACACGGATGTTTCTATCTTATTTGATCCCGGATCCACCTATTCCTATGTTTCTACTTATTTTGCACATCACTTGGGTATGACCCGTGGTATTCTTGCTTTTCCCGTACATGTGTCTACCCCGGTGGGGGAAACGTTTGTTGTGGATCTTGTATATCGATCCTGTCTTATTACTATTGGGGGTCTGGAGACTCGAGTTGATTTAGTGCTACTGGGCATGGTAGATTTCGATGTGATTCTAGGCATGGATTGGTTATCTCCTTACCATGTGATTTTGGACTGTCATGCCAAGACAGTCACACTAGCTATTCCAGGTAATCCGAGGATCGAGTGGCATGGCTTGACTGATTATGTGTCCGACAGGGTGATTTCTTATATAAAGGCCCAACGAATGATTGGGAAGGGTTGTTTATCTTTTTTGGCCTTCATTAGAGATATTGAGGCTGAGACACCTAGTCTTGATTCAGTCCCCGTTGTGAGGGATTTTCCGGATGTATTTCCAGTAGACCTGACGGGCATGCCGCCTGACAGGGAAATTGACTTTGGTATTGACTTGGTGCCGGGCACTCAGCCCATTTCTATTCCTCCATATCGCATGGCACCAGCTGAGTTGAAAGAATTGAAAGAACAGCTTAAGGAACTCTTAGATAAGGGTTTCATTAACCCGAGTGTGTCACCTTGGGGTGCACCGGTATTGTTCATGAAGAAGAAAGATGGCACAATGAGAATGTGCATTGATTACAGGCAGCTGAACAAGGTAACAGTGAAGAATAAGTACCCATTGCCTCGTATCGAGGACCTATTTGATCAGCTCCAGGGAGCTAGTGTATTTTCTAAGATTGATCTTCGATCGGGCTATCATCAGTTGAAAGTAAGGGACTCAGATATTACGAAGACAGCGTTTAGGACGCGGTATGGGCACTACGAGTTCCTGGTGATGTCTTTCGGGCTGACTAATGCCCTAGCTGCATTCATGCACTTGATGAATAGTGTATTTTGGCCGTAGCTTGATTCTTTTGTGATTGTGTTTATTGATGACATTCTAGTGTATTCACGCAGCCAGGAGGAGCATGCACAACACTTGAGGGAGGTATTGCAGAGGTTGAGAGAAGAAAAGCTTTATGCAAAATTCACTAAGTGTGAGTTCTGGCTTGATACTGTGACTTTTCTGGGACATGTAGTGTCTAGTGATAGTATTCGGGTTGATCCACAAAAGGTTGAGGCAGTGCAGAATTGGACCAGACCTTCCTCTACTGAGATTCGGAATTTCCTCGGCTTGGCAGGCTATTATCGCCGGTTTGTTCAGGGTTTTTCATCTATTGCTTCACCGTTGACCAAGTTGACACAGAAGAATGCTCCATTTGTGTGGTCTGATGAATGTGAGGAGAGCTTTCAGAAGCTCAAGGAGGCTTTGACCACAGCTCCAGTACTTGTGTTGCCCTCAGCTTCAGGGTCATATACAGTGTATTGTGATGATTCTATAGTTGGGCTTGGTTGTGTATTGATGCAGGAGAGGGTAGAGTTATTGCATATGCTTCTCGTCAGCTAAAACCCCACGAGAAGAACTACCATGTTCATGATTTAGAGTTAGATTCTATTGTTCATGCCTTAAAAATTTGGAGGCATTACCTGTATGGTGTATCTTGTGATGTATATACAGACCACCGCAGCCTTCAGCATTTGTTTAAGCAGAAAGATCTCAATTTGAGGTAGCGGAGATGGATCGAATTGCTTAAAGACTATGATATTACTATTTTGTACCATCCCGGGAAAGCCAATGTACTGGCTGATGCATTGAGCCGGAAGGCTATTAGTATGGGCATCTTGGCGTATATTCCAGTTGGGGAGAGACCCCTTGCAGTTGATGTTCAGGCGTTAGCTAATCAGATGGTTATGCTGGATATTTTTGAGCCTAGTCGGGTGATGGCTTGTGTAATAGCTCGTTCTTCTTTATATGATCGTATTCGAGAGTGCCAGTATGATTATCCACACTTACTTGTCCTTAAGGACAGAGTTCAACACGATGATGCCAGAGATGTCACTATTGATAGTGATGGTGTATTGTGGATGCAGGGCCGGATATGCGTGCCCAATGTTGATGGCCTTCGTGAGTTGATATTGGAGGAGTCCCACAACTTGCGGTATTCTATTCATCCAGGAGCCTCGAAGATGTATCAGGATTTGAAGAAGCATTACTGGTGGAGAAAGATAAAGAAAGATATTGTGAACTATGTGGCACGGTGTCTATACTGTCAGCAGGTCAAGTATGAGCATCAGAGACCTGGTGGTGTATTTCAGCATATTGATATTCCTGAGTGGAAGTGGGAAAGGATTACTATAGACTTTGTTAGTGGACTCCCTCGGACAGCGAGAAGTTTGTTTCAGTTTGGGTGGTTGTGGATAGGCTGACCAAGTCAGCTCACTTCATCCTGGTGTGTACTACATACTCCTCGGAGCGGTTGGCAGAGATATTCATCCGTGAGATTGTCCGATTGCATGTTGTTCCAGTATCTATTATCTCAAATAGGGGTACTCAGTTTACTTCTCAGTTCTGGAGGACTTTTCAGCGGGAGTTGGGTACACAGGTGGAGTTGAGCATAACGTTTCATCCTCACACGGACGGGCATTCTGAGCGTACTATTTAGATATCGGAGGACATGTTGCGTGCTTGTGTCATTGATTTCGGTGGTTCATGGACTAATTACTTGCCTCTTGCGAAGTTTGCTTACAATGATATCTATCAGTCCAGCATTCAGATGGCACCGTATGAAGCTTTATATGGGAGGCAGTGTAGGTCTCCAGTCGATTGGTTTGAGCCCGACGAGGCTAGGTTGTTGGGGACAGAGTTAGTTCAGGATGCCTTAGACAATGTGAAGGTGATTCAGGAGAAACTTCGCACAGCTCAATCGCGTTAGAAAAGTTATGCGGACCGGAAGGTCCGAGATGTGTCTTATTTAGTGGGTGAGAAGCTGTTGTTGAAGGTTTCGCCTATGAAGGGTGTTATGAGGTTTGGGAAGAAAGGGAAGTTGAGTCCAAGGTTCATTGGACCTTTTGAGGTGCTTAGGAAGGTTGGGGAGGTAGCCTATATGCTTTCTTTGCCACCCAGTTTGTCAGTAGTTCACTCGCTATTCCATGTATCCATGCTCCGAAAGTATGTTGGAGACCCGTCTCATGTGTTAGACTACATCCCGATAAAGCTGGATGAGGATTTGACTTATGATGTGGAGCCGGTAGCCATTTTGGTTCGACAGGTTCGTAAGCTGAGATCCAAGGACATAGCTTCAGTGAAAGTGCAGTGGAGAGGTCGTCCCGTGGAGGAAGCAACTTGGGAGACCGAACAGGAGATGTGGAGCAGATATCCACACTTATTTAAGACTCCAGGTATGTTTCTTAACCCGCTCGCGGACGAGCGTTTGTTTAAGTTGGGGAGAATGTAATGACCCGGCCCGTTGTTACAGGAATTACCACCCCGTTACCTTTCAATTACATATTTTATGCTTTTATATCAGTGTTAGAGTTTATCGGGTGAATTAGGAGTAATTCGGGTTGAAAATGAAACAAATAGCCTTCTTGAAGGAAGCTTGAATATGGGAAGACAACCTAGGGTTGACTATTGAGTTAGAGTGCTCAGAATTGGATTCTGATGATTTGACTAGTTTCGGGGGATCATTTATGACTTAGGAGAGCAATCGAAATTGTATTTTGGAGGTCCGTAGCTCAATTAGGCTTGAAATGCCGAAGGTTGAAATTTTGGCGAATCCGAACGATAGGTGAGATTTTGATCCGGGGGTCGGAATGGAATTCCCACAATTTCTGTAGCTTCGTTATGTGATTTTGGATATGTCCGCAAATTTTCAGGTCATTCGGACGTCGATTGATCGGGTTTCGGATCGAATGTTAGTTTCGGAAGTTTTGGAGAAAACTTATGCTTGAATGCATGTGAAAATGGTGATTTTGATGTTTAGGATGGTGTTTTTATGATTGGAACAAGTCCGTAGTATGTTTTGGAGTAGGTTGGTGGTTTTCGTTGGGGTCCCAGGGGCCTCGGGATGAATTCGGACCATCATCTGTGCATTTTAGACTTGGAAAAAACATGCAGAAAATTGCAGGTCAGTGCAGCAGAAATTATGCCTTCGCGTTCGCGTGAAGGCAGTCGCGTTCGCGAAGGCTAGGTAGGCCAAGGCATCACATTCACGTGAAGACCTACGCGTTCACGTAGGCAGTGTGGGGAGAAGCTTCGTGTTCGCATGACTGGGAGTCGCGAACGCGTAGAAGGGAAAGAGTCAGCTTCGCGTTCGCGTGACCTGATGTCGCATTCGCGATGACTAAAGGGAGTGGAGCATCGCGTTGGCGGGAGACCCATCGCGAACGTGTAGAACAAAAACGCTGCTAGTGAACATACCAGTCGCGGGTTTATACACCCAAAACATAAATTTTGAGCCCTAGAGAGAAGAACTCACGGGAAAACGCTGGGATTTCATCAGGTAATCGTCGGAGGTGAATTTCTTGACTCAAAAACGTAACTTTAAGGTAGAATTAACATTAATATTCATAAAACTGGGTAGAAACTGTGAAGAATTATGGCCTAGGTATTGAAAACAAATTTTTGAGTTTTGAAAGGCCATTCGAACTTCGATTTCGATAAATTTTATATGCACAGACTCGTGGCGAGACGAGGATCGCGTTGGTATAAGTATTTGAATTTTTCGGACAGCGGGCGCGGGGTCAGGTTTTTACCAACTTAGTGTGTTTATGCGTTTTTCATGCAAATTTAAATGGGTTATGTTTCTTTGACCCGTAAATGACATAATTATTGTGGTTTGAATAGATTCTACACGCGAGGTAGCGAATTCTAAAGGAAAGGCATTGCGGACGAGTCTACGATCGGCTAGAGGTAAGTAGTTTGTGTATATGGTAGCCTGAGGGTTCGAAACCCCAGCTTAGCACATTGTGACGCTAGTAGGTCGTGGATCGCACCCCGTGGCAGGTGCGGGATTGATTTTGACTGGGGAATGAGACTTGGTCTATCCCGGATATGAATAATATGCTATTAGTGATGGAAAAACACTGTGTTTGACATATTTGTGGGTTGTAAGCCTTGTTTGGGGTTTTGTGCCGACCTGTAGTATCCTTAGGGGATAGTATATATGTGATAGCTATACTTGCTTAATCACTAATCCCAGTCCTGGTTTTGAAATCACAGTATTGAAATGCTAAGTCACATGTTTTGCAAAAATTAAATAAAAGTTAAAGTATTTTCATAAATTATGAACTGGAATCTAGAAATAAGTAAAATTGAGATGTTATGTGACTTATCTGATTATTATGGACTGAGGATGGATCGGTCTGCACGCCGCAACGGTTATTATGATATGAGGATCGGGCTGCATGCCACAGCGGTATTTGCGCTTGGGCTGTAGGAGCCCATCCGGAGTCTGTACACACCCCCGGTGAGCACCGTCGACGTTAAATGGATCGGGCTACATGCCGTAGCGGTTATGTGCATTGCATTGCATCTTTATCTGTTGAATTGTTCTGTGGTAGCTGTATTGTACTAATGATGCTAGTTCGTAGGAGGATCGGACTGTAGTCTAGCTTCATATTGTGGTATTTTGTGGATTTTCTACTTTCAGCTGCTTATATATATTTATTAGTCACTGAGTACTTAGTAGTCACCCCTACTCCCTGCACCTTTTGTGTGCAGACTCAGGTACTCGGGAGCAGTAGACGAGCATTTCCAGCTTTTACAGAGTCATACCGAGTTGCTGAGGTAGCTGCCGACGTTCGCAGAACCTACCTTCTCTTCTTCTTTTCAGTTGTTATTTTGTATTCAGACTTGAGTACTTCCATACAGTATTCTCTACGTTTTGTTGGGTTTTGTTAGAGGCTCTAGACTTGTGACTCCGGATCTTTGGGAGTGTCAGTTGCTTTCGTACTTCTCAGTATTTTGTTCATTTTTATTTTTATTGGAGTTCTCTGACTCATATGTTCTTTTGAGTTGTCCATTATTGTTGGGCGCCATCACGACCGGATTTGGGTCGTGACATTTATGTACCACCAGATCAGTGCTGAGTCCGGGCATGTCATCATAGGACCAAGCAAATATGTCCTTGTACTCATGTAACAACTTGATTAGATCTTCTCTGAGGGAAGCCTCTAAATGTATGCTGATATTTGTTTCCCAGAGATTATCCTCACTCCCCAGATTAATAGATTTTGTCTCATTTAAGTCTGGTTTGGGTTTTTCCTCATATTGATTCAAATCTTTACTGATTTCCTCCAATATTTGCTCATCCTCATATTCTACTTTATGTTCACTTTCAATTTCCTGTATAACTATCCGATTATCAAGACTGGACCGGGAATCCTTCATTCATGACATATCATTGGAATCAGCAAATATTGAACTGTACAAAAGAAGAAAAATAAAATAAAGTAAAAGTGGAGGAAAGAAAGAAATTGCACTTCATTGATTTTTCAAAAAGATAGCAGACATTGGATACATTTGTTTTTTATGGGGTGTGGGATTACAAAACAAAACAGCTTTGGGGAAAATGAAATATTGTTTAGGCTAACTACCACAACTCCCTCCTGATTGGAAGAGGAGTAGCTTCCCAATTATTAAGTGCAGTGCTGGGTCCCATGAACTGAACATCCATTCTACTCGTTCCCTCACCCATCTCCAACATATTTACATCCTCAAACAGCATCTCGAACCTTGTTAGGAGCTCCGCATCTGGCCTTATTTCAGCATAACTTGGCATGGCAGTCGCCAAGTGTCTTCATATACCAGGCCTAGTAAAGGAATCGGATAATTGTGGAATAGTTTTTAAGAGGGCCCAACTTTTCTTCTTCATTTTCTTGGTTCTTTGGATATCGGCAACATTAAGCTTAAAACCCAGGCCAAAAGTGTCATTATTTCCTGGTAAGTGGAATGGTTGTGTTATCCCTTGTAGAGTTATCCCCAAACCTTTACCCGGTGCAAACCCATTTCTGATCATTTCTTTAGCCACCATTACTACTATGGGAGCCACTGTAGTAATTGGCATGTTCTCCCCTTCTGATATTTTATTAAGCACCACAACATCCATAACTTGATATACCCACAGGCCCTTGTCCCCTTCAGTTTCTTCGAACGGCGTTATGGTGTTACAGACATCATCATCTCCATGCACTATGATCTCCTGTTGTTCCCATTCAAATTTCACTATCTGATGCAGAAAATATGGTACAGATTTTGCCGCGTGGATCCACAGACGTCCTAATAAAAGATTGTAAGAAACAGCAACATCTAGCACTTGGAACTCCATAGTGAAGTCTACTGGTCCGATAGTAACTTCCAACACAATGTCCCCTACAGTATTCTTGCCTCCTCTATCAAAGGCCCGTACACACACACTATTTCGACAAATTCTATCAAGACTAACCTTCAGCTTTCCTAGGGTTGGAAATGGGCAAATGTTGGCACTTGACCCGTTGTCTACCAGAACATGGGTAACCACAGATTCTTCGCACTTGACAGTGAGATACAGTGCTTTGTTATGCTCCGTCCCTTGAAGTGGCAATTCATTATCTGAAAATGTTATCTTATTTGTCTAAAAGATCTTATTCGTGATTTTCTCAAGATGGCATAATGAAATTTTCTCGGGCACATGTGCTTCGTTCAGAATTTTCATCAACGCCTTCCTGTGCTCTTCAGAATGTATTAGCAATGATAACAATGAAATCTGCACAGGCGTCTTTCTCAACTACTCTACTATTGAATAGTCTTGAGCTTTCATCTTTTTCAAGAACGCTTCCGCTTCTTCTTCAGTAACTGCCTGCTTCCCATGATTCAGATTCTCTTTTACCACTTTTGTTTTCTTTAACTCTTCCGGGGCAAAGCATCGCCAGGAACGAGTTAGGCCATATGTTTCATTGACTTCTCCTGTAACCTCCTTCCCCTTGTACATCACTGCGACTTTGTTATAGTTCCATGGTATGGCTTTAGTGTTTACGACTGGTATCTGCACCACCGATTTGATGACTACTGGTTCCACATAAGCTCCCTTCACGGTCAATAAAGGCTTGGCTCCCGGCACTACTACTTTCATGGTCTCAACTACTGACGGCTTCTTTATTGGCAATTTAGCTGACGCTTTCTCTTTCTCAACCTATCCTCCCACTTTACTATTGGCTTTTATCATCATTACTGATTAAAAAGGTTTCTTATTGCTCTCTATATGTTCCAACTCTATCATTTGTGTCTCATAATGGGCTAGCAATGGATTCTGTATGATATTGGGAGTTTCTGGAGCCTGCACCTCGATCCTCCTAGTATCAATAAGCTCTCGTATGGCGGATTTCAAGTGCCAACACTTTTCAGCATCGTGTCCCGGTGCCCCGGAACAATATTCACATCGGACTGATTGGTCAATGTTTCTGGGTGGTGGAATTGGAAGTTTTGGCTCAATTGGGCTTAGCATTCCTAGCTCCCTCAGGTGATGATAAAGACTGGTGTATGACTCCCCTAAGGAGTGAATGTTTTCTCTGTTTGGGCTCTGTTTCCTCTTACTTCCGGATCTAGTCGGATGTTGAGTCTATTTTGATTTTTATATGTTCTGGAAGGTAGGTAAGTGTTTTGTGTGTGGTAGACGTTCTGTGGAGTTTAGGTTCGCCATACATGTGGAGGCGGTGGGTAAGATTGAGCATGTGGGACGGAAAAATGTGGAGTGGTGGGAGGATAATATGGTGGAGGTGGGTTGTAGGGTGCTGGTGGGTATGGTTGGTATGGACGAGGTGGGTGATGATATGTATTTTGGCCCCGAGACCGTGATCTACTTTCAACAACTGCTACCTCCTCCTTCTTCTTTTTACCAATAGATCCCTAGTTCCGGTTTGTATTGCCTAATTTGTGGCCTTAATAGCCGAAACACTCATGATCTTATTGATTTTCAACCCCTCTTCTACGAAACTTCCCATTTTCACCACCTCATTGAAAGTTTTCCCAATTGCTGATACCAGATGACCATAGTAAGTAGGCTCTAAAGCCTGTAGAAAGTAGTCCACCATTTCTGTTTCCTTCATGGGAGGATCTACCCGTGCATCTTGTTCCCTCCATCTAAACCCGTACTCCCGAAAACTTTCCCCGGGTTTCTTCTCCATTTTTGTTAGCGACAGCCTGTCTGGAATTATCTCCAAATTGTACTGGAAGTGGTTGGTGAATGACTGAGCTAGATCATCCCAGATGAACCATCTAGTGCGATCCTGACGGGTATACCACTCCAGTGCAGAACCGCTCAAACTCTAGCAAAAATAAGCCATCAACAACTCGTCTCTTCCCCCTGCTCCATGCATCTTGCTACAATAACCTCTTAGATGGGCTACCGGAACCCCATGTCCGTCGTACATATCAAACTTAGGTAGCTTGAATTCGGACGGGAGCTGTACCTCCGGAAATAAGCATAAATCTTTATATGTGATGCTCACTTGGCCTCCTAGCCCTTGTATGTTACGGAAATATTGTTCTAGACTTCTCATCTTCCGTGCCATCTCTTCTTGCTCCAAGTTTTTGATAGGCTTTTCTTCCGTCATATCCATAAGTGGTGTATAGGAGTCATGCTGCCTCAACGTTGGCTCCAGTGGATAATAATGAGTGTCCTGAACATGGAACACTGGTTCACTCGACGATTTGTGTAGAGCGGCATGTGGTGGTTCCACATATACGGGGGCGACCTAAGGTGGTTGTGGTGGAACTTGTTTGGATAGTGATGGTGGTGCCTGTGAAGTTGTGGCATAGTAGTGTTGGTAATTTGGGTACGTGGAGGATGATTTCATGGTAGGTGGTTTAGGATTTGGATTTGTGGGAGAGACATATGCTGGATTGGCTGGATAGGTGGGCAAAGGTTGACCCCTGGACCAGGCTTGGTACATTTCCGACATTTGCTACTTTAGCTTATACATCTCCTCTTTCATACCCGCAACATCTACAACCTCTTTTTCCTGTACCGGGTCCATGATGGTAGGTTCAATCTCCTGAGTTACTGCCTTAGACATAGCTTTTGAACGTGTATTGTAATTGTGATGTGCCAGAATGCCAGTTGCCAGCTGAAAATCTGATACTCATCAACAACAAAACTTGTTAATAGTTAGCTCATAAGGGGTAAAATGTAATGATTAATATCACAACTTTTGCCTTGATCATTATGCATCATCCCGACATTTATTCCTCCTTGAACCACCATTTTTTTTTCACCTCTATTTTTCATTATTTTTCTATTTGTTGTTTTTTTTTCTTTTTTTTTTCTTCTTTTCCCATTTTTTCATTTTCGTTTTTGCGTACCGTTCCTACATGTTTGCCTATCGCACAGACAATTTGTATAAAAACGGAAAGAGAATGATAACAACATCTTTTGAAATTTTTCATTGATACTCAAAAACATCGGTCACAAATGATGTTGTACTACAAATGCAAAAGAAATACATATACAAAATGCATGCCATACAAATACATTAATGCTCCTAGTGCCCGCGAGACGTCGTTCGGTCATGCCGCGGGCCTATATGCTAATCCACTTTGGAGTTTATCTAGGTCATACATTACTTTCTTTACAAAGAACTTTACTGCTGATGTGAATGTTGCCTGGGACATATCTTCACACAATTGGCATTTCCTGGTGATGTACTGAGCAATGTTGACGATTCTTTCTTGGATGACCCATTTTTCCTGAAGCAGCCTGCTAATCTATTTGGCGCGAGTGTCTAAGGTTTGTTGGTTCTCCTTTTGTAGTTGTTGTAACTCAAATTCTAATCGATTCATAGCCATGTAACAATATTCTCTCTCTACTTCAAACTCTTTCATTTGCTTACTACTTTTGACTTCGGTTGTAATGACTTTCTTTCTCAATCGAGCTACCTCAACCTTGTGTTCATCTTGTAATTGCTGAACCATTCTAGCTCTTTCCTCGAAATTTTTGGCCAGTTGTCTCCGAACCCCGACTAACTCATTTTCTGCTTTATCAAGATCAAAGCTGTAGTAATTCACTTTACGCCGAAGATTTTCAATCAATTTCTCATCTCGGGCTAGGCGAACTGGGGTTTCGGCTGCAATTTTCATCTTTACAATTTAAGCCTTTAAGATTTCATTCTCTTTTCTTAGCTGCTTATTTTCTCCCTCGTCGGATGCCGCGTGAAAGCCGCTTTCGAATTGGAGATCTCGAAATTGTTTTTCTAGCAAGCTGATCTTGGCTCTATACTCATTTTCTCTGGCCACCCAATCTCTGTACTCCTTAGACTGCTTGGCCAATTCTTGAATGTGAGTCCTTTTCATTGGTCTATCATGCTCGACATCCCGGCGATACCATGCAGCATACCCTGGCGATACTTCTCCCTGAGCTCGGTTTCCCACACAAGTGTCTACCTTCAAGCTTTGTCATTCATTCCAAATCTGTTGAATCTTTGCTTCCGGGAATTGTTCGTCCGGACTGATTTCTATTGCTTGTAAGCTGGTATAACCTGATATTTCCCAAGCTATCATAGTACCCTATACGGTGCATAAGGCTGAATGCTTTTAAGACCTATGATCAAGAAATGTGACCCTTCCATTGGCATGTATATCACCTCATCGAGGGGCAACCATCAATATGACCAATCAATTTGACTGGCAGTTAACGATCGCAAGTGTGAAATCCAACCTTTTGCTCCTTCCGGCAACTTAACTTCTTTTGTTCTTATATAAAACTCTTCAATGCACGTCTTCTCAAACGACCCATAACTCGAGAATGGAGGATGATGACACAAATGTTCTATCAACCAAATCGGGAGAATCAAATTGCAAGCCTCAAAGAAGTCATGCCTCGCTTTACAGGATGTAAAGGCATGCCAGTGTGCTATTATCTTATACAAGAAGAGTATTGGCCACCTCGACGACCCTTGTATCAATGTTTCCATCTTTTCTCGGGAATATGACTAATTCGAGGAACGCCACTATAAAAGCAAATCGCCTATGCTTGTCCTACTTGACTCGGTTGGATTTACTGCAGAGCTTGTTCGTTGGGTCGTTGAATCCCCCGATCTGATCATATCTGCTGAAGATGAAACTTAAAGAACAAAATCCATTAGCAAAGTCTTTGTAATGGACGTTCCTGGCAATATTTAGAGAATCGAGGAATCTGTGCACTGTTATCGCCCTCGGAGCCACCAGTATTTTTCTTTCAGGGGAACCTCATCTTTCCCGATATCGTAAGCAATTTCCTCTAAGGTAGGAGTGAGCTCAAAGTCTGAGAAGTGTAGAACACTATACGTGGGATCCCAACAAGTGACAAGTGCCCGAATAATATCACCACGGGGAATTATGTCCATCAATCCCGTAAGGTCCTTTAGATAGCGTTTGACCCAAGCTTGTCCTTCTTGACCCATATCATTCCACCATAGTCTCAACTCCAACGGGATTTTATTCACTAAGGTGAAAGGTTCATTTTGTATTGTGCTCATCCTGCATATTTATTAAAGGCGATTTTATTCAGAAAAGGAAAAATATTTTTTTTGTCAAAGACAATTTTCATTTTTGAAAGAATTGGCCTTTTCAGGCTATTTATTTTGAATGAAAAAGACATGATTTCGAAGTGGCCATTTTTGCCAAAACAGCCTTCCGGCGTCCTTTCGGAATATTCGGCTATTTCCAAAAACAGCAATCACCTCGATTATTTGAAACTAAAATTCAATATTTTTTGGTCATTTTCTAAAAGGGTGGTTGGACCAGTCAAGGGTTGCCTACGTATCCTACCTAATGGCGAGAATCAAACCTGCGTAGTTCGGTCAGATTATGTGATCAATTATTTCAACAACATTGTTCCTCCTATTTTTTTCAGATTTATTTTTTTTTCATATTTTCGACAACATTTTGCTAATATCTCAATACTCTTTTTCAATTTTCTCTTTCTTTTGCTTTTCGTGAATTTTGCCGGTCCGCATAATGATCCAGGACAATTAAAATGCAACATATAATATGCTCGGTCTTTAATATTCCGGGTCACCTGTCCTAGACGGATCCAACCCACTGTATTGAGTCCCCTAAGTCAGTTATGATGCAAATAATTGTGCTAGACCTATGTTCAATATCTTATTGTTTCATATGGTACTAGACCGTGTACCCGAGTGGACAACTCGGATCGAGGAGGGGGCTAAGTACCAAGGACCCGCAGGGTCGTTCGGCTTTGTAACTTGTCGGTCCTCTATTTCTTATTTTGGTTATAACTTAACAGAAAGGGGAGTCTCAACCAGTAAGCACATCTCCAGAGGTAAAGAAAAGAAGGTTTTTTGGCATAATTCTATATATACAATTCACGTAATATCAAAGAGATAAAACACATAGCACGTTAATCAAAGCATATAATAAAGTCAAATAACATCAAGAACGGCAATTCTAACGAGCTCGAATTCTTAAACCCTGAACCGAATTACTGGGTTGCTTTTCCCCAGCAGAGTCACCAGAGCTGTCACACCTCCCTTTTTACTACCTTTTTTGATTTTCCCGGATAGGAGAATAAGGTATACCTCGATATTACAAATACCCCGGGAAAGGATATAATAACAACGAGGAAGGAGTTTTTCCAATTAAAGGATAATCGGTTCGTGATTTTTATTAAAAGTTTCAGAGTCACCACTTGAGAAAATAATGGTGTCCTAAGTCACCGGTTAATCCCGAATCCGAGGAAGTTGACTCTGTTTAACAGTCCGCGCAATAAGAAATTTGGAAAAAGAATTCTGTTAACCCGGGAGAAGGTGTTAGGCACTCCCGGATTCCGTTGGTTTCCTATCTTAACTGTCATTCTTGATTTTAATTGATTTCACTATATGCTTTTAAACAATGTGTACATGTTTCACTTTAAATTTTTATGAATTGCTATGTTGCGAAAACGTATTTCGAGTCACACCGGAACCAGCACGCTTGTGACTTTTAACACGTTTCAGCTTCATTGAGATTTATGATTTGAGTCATATTAGATGTGCACTCGTATTAGGGAAAGTGTATTTTAGAATCGCGCCTATTTCATCTAACGGCTTGTTATTCTTTTGGAAAAAGTCGTGGAATTCGCTAATGACCTTCCCGAGTCTATCATATTGTTATTCGTTTATATGGGGGCCCCGCTATTTCGTTTTCATGTGAGGCTCATCCCACTCAATATTTATAGTTTAATCCTAATACATAACTATATTTTCTATCATTTGGTTTTTCCCTAATCATTTTTAACTATATTATAATTTCAGAAAATAAGTCCAGGCCTTATCCCTTTATGTTACTGGGCCTGGACATTTGGGCTCCTACTCAGCAGGCTGATTTATGTATTTGGGTTTCAGAAACCTAGAACACATTGCAGTTATTTATCAGAAGCCCAATTGTTGATCTAACTGAATCCAGGCCTGTGTTATTTGTTAGGCCCAGTCCAAACGAGATAGAGAATGAGAAACAGAAACAAAAATTTATTATATACATGTATTTGAAATCAAAAGAGGATGAATAAACTCAAAATGTATTTATTTATTAAAAGAAGAAGTAATACAAAATTAACATTTCCAGTTTCAAATCACATCCATCTACTACAAATTGAATTCGACTAACAGACTACTTTTGCTTTTATATTTTATCAACTAATTTTTAAACTACTGAAACAGATTATTTGTTGGCTAAAAGTGACAAAATACTACTTAACTATATGAAACAGAATTATTACTTAACAATTCACTAATTGTAACTCCTACCTTTTAACTATCAGAGGTTAATTGTATTAAAGCAGTAAGCTAAATGTGTAACGAATTAATAAATCTCGTGATTACTGGCTTTGTATTTGAATAATGGTTTTACTCTATCATTTTAATCGCTATCAAATTGTTTAAGCTGAACGAATTGATATCAAACTAAATTAACTATCACTTGATAGTGTAGTTACGATTATAGATCTGTTATGAACCTGTTTTCTAAACTAGGTGAATTAATTCAATTATTAACATGTTTTAATTAGGTTTAAGTAATTATGATTACTACTACTACTCTAATCTACATATACTCTATTACATTGTTTTTTTTCCAGTATTAGTTTATGCCTCATATGTACTACTTATACAACCATTGCCTATCAAAATTACAAATCATCTACTTGTATGCTAAAACAAAAGTAAATAACATAAGTAGTTCTTCAAAAATCAATTCAATTCATTCATTCTCTTCAAATTGACTGCGGTTAAATATTGAAGTATCAGATGTGTACCTGATTCAGCAAAGAAACTCTTATGAGTCTAAGGGAGAAAATGAAATGAATAAGCAGTTGATCGCAGCAACAAAGCAATAGCAGCATAAATGAATCAACACAGCAAGCACAGTAGTAATCAATAGTCGAACAAGAGTTCCAGGCTCAGCAAAATATCAATCCAATAGCACAGTAGAAGAAAACCAGTAGAAACCCAGCAAAACACAAGAGATAACAGAGGATTCTTAACATAATTCAGAATTGTGCTCGACTAAGACCTAGAAATTGCTCTTATAGTATGATATTTTTCTTAATTTTTAGAATGTATTCTCTGAATTCTAAAAATTCCGCCCTTATTCAGGCTTAATTCAAACCTATTTATAGATGTGAATGGTGAAATTTTGAGGGGGAAATTTGAAAAAGTTATTCCCAATTCCATCCCCTTAATTCTTTTATTTATTACACTTTGGTACTAATTTCAGATTCAAAAATGCTTTCCAGCCTTTGCTGGAAGGTTCTAGGGGGATCTATTGGCTTCTATTTGGGGTCAATTACTAATGTACCCTCACTTGCAAAGGTTATTAACCATTAAGCCTTTTTGTTGGGTCTATTACACCCTTTGTTTTGTGCATTATTGCAGAAATACTAGGCCTAAATGTCTGATTTGTCCCTATAGGCTCTATTAAATCTACAATTATGCCATTTTTTATTCCTTTTATTAATTACTATTTACCCAACCTATCTAAGGTCTGGGTATGCAGCTTTATACCTTATTTAACTATTGGCCAGTATTTATAAGTTTTTTAAGACTTAGCCAGATTTGAACTTTGATTTTCTTTCAATTTTGACCTTGTAACGACCCGGCCCGTCGTTACCAGAATTTACCACCCCGTCATGTTGCAATTACATGTTTTATGCTTTTATATCAGTGTTAGAGCCTATCGGGTGAGTTAGGAGTGAATTGAATTGAAAATGAAGCAAATATCATGTTTGAAGGAAGTTTGAATATGGAAAGTCAACCTAGAGTTGACTATCGAGATAGAGTGCTCGGAACCAGATTCTGATGATTCTACTAGTTTCGGGGGATCATTTATGACTTGGGAGAGCAATCGGAATTGAATTTGGAGGCCCGGTGTAGAAATAGGCTTGAATTGGCTAAGGTTGAATTTTGGCGGAATCCGAATAGTAGGTGAGATTTTGATCCGGGGGTCGGAATGGAATTCTGACAATTCCTGTAGCTTTGTTATGTGATTTTGGATATGTCTGCAAATTTTCAGGTTATTCGGACGTCGTTTGATTAGGTTTTGGATTGAATGTAAGTTTTGAAAGCTTTGAAGAAACTTAGGCTTGAATCCGTGTGTAATTGGTGATTTTGATGTTTAGGATGGTGTTTTTATGATTGGAACAAGTTTGTATCGTGTTTTGGAATATGTTGGTAGTTTTCGTTGGGGTCCCGGGGGCCTCGGGATGATTTCGGACCATCAACCGGGCATATGGGGCTCGGCAAAATCTGCAGAAAACTGCAGGTTTCTGCCCAGTCATTTAGACCTTCGCGTTCGCGTGACATGGGTCGCGTTCGCGAAGGCCAGGTGGGCTAAAGCATCGCGTTCGCGACAAGGGCGTCGCGTTCGCGTAGGTCAGAGGGAGTTAAGCTTCGCGTTCGCGTGAGGGGGTGACGCGAACGCGTAGAAGGAAAATAGGCGCTGGGAATTTTGTTCATCGCGAACGCGTGGTGGAGTTCGCGTTCGCGTAGGGTAAGCCAAGTTGAGCATCGCGAACGCGTGGTAGTCGTCGCGTTCGCGAAGAGTAAAAGGGAACTGGGCATCACGAATGCGTGGGAGCTCACGCGAACGCGTAGAGCAAACGGGTCTGGCAGTGAATTAAATCACAGAAACAGAAGGCTCACGGGTTCATTCACCCAAAACACAATTTTGAGCCCTAGAGAGAAGAAAACTCGAGGAAATCACTAAGAAATCATCGGGTATTCATCGAAGGTAAAATTCTTGACTCAAAAACATCATTTTATGGTAGAATTAACATCAATCTTTATGAATTTGGGTAGAAATTGTGAAGGATTGTGGCCTAGATATTGAAAACGAAAATTGGGTTTTGAAAGGCCAATCGAACTCCGATTTTGGTAAATTTTATATGTACGGACTCGTGGCGAGACGAGGATTCTGGAAATATGAGTTTTGAAATTTTTCGAGATGTGGGCCCGGGGCTCGGGTTTTGCAAATTTCGTGATTTTTGATATTTTTCGAGTTCTTTCGATTGGGTGATGTTCCATTAGCCTATTATGATATATTTGTGCTGATTTGTGCTAGTTTTGACGTGCGTGGATGCCGGTTCGAGGAGCTAAGGCATCGCGGGTATGAGCTTTCGTCGGTTCGAGGTGGGTAATTCTTGTAAATGATGTCCTGAGGGTTAGTAAACCCCGAACTTGCACATCTTAGTGCTGTGTTGAGGTGACTTGCACGCCGGATAACAGGCGTGGGGTAGAGCACCATTGGGGATCGTGACTTGGTCCGTCCCGCGTAATAAATAATGACACCTAATTGTTGAAATGAATTGGACTAATTATCATGTTTGGGCTTCGTGCCGATTATTTGAATCCTTCGGGGATTAGTATCATTGTCTTGATAACACTGTACATATTTTATTATAATTTAAGGTTTAAAATGGGATTTTTGCTATTCAGCATTCTTATAAGGTTATGAAAAACTTGAATAAGGTCTTAACAATATTTTAGCTGTGAGCTAATGTGATATTGTTGCCCGTAGGGCTTTCTTGATTATTTGTTAGACTGATTGGGGCTGAGTGCCATATGTTAGGGCATGACATTCATGTGAGCATATGCATACACATGCATGGATCGGACTGCACGCCGCAGTGGTATATGGATCGGGCTGCGCGCCGCAGCAGGTGTGATATCGATATTGTGCTTGGGCTGTAGGAGCCCCTCCGGAGTCTGGACACCCCCTGTGAGCACGGGTACCCAAAAGGATCGGGCTACACGCCGTAGCAGTCATATGCATTGCATGGCATACATACATTGGTTTATGTGTACTACGTGGCATAACATTTTAGCACTCATACTTTACTGGCACATGTGCATTTGTTGCTTTATTGACCAGATCTCCTGGTATAAATTGTTAAGGAGTGCTGAGCCCGAGAGGCTGATTTGAGTGCTGACTTGCACTGCTTGAGATTCTCCCAAGTATTGGTATGTTATAATGAAAGAAAGTAGCTAAAAATTGAGATTTCTAAATAATCTACTCACATATGCTGAAAAGGAATAAAATGATAGTGTTTTGAAGTTTTATGATAGTTCTGTATTGTGTAGCAAGAGATAGTGCCTTGCGTGGTTTTCTTCCCTTCAGCATTATTTACTTTTATTACCGCCGAGTTGGAAGTACTCACACCCGACTCCCTGCACCTTGTGTGCAGATCCAGGTACATTACAGCAGAGCTGATTCCATTGCAGCTCGGGAGTGCTTTTGGGATAGTCGAGGTAGCTGCCAGCGTTCGCAGGACCTGATTCTCCAGTTTGTCTATATTTTGTTCTGATCATCCCACACTTGTGCATAGTTATATTCACTATTTACACTTGTATATTCCGTAGAGGCTCATGACTCTTGACCCTTCGGTCTATGGGAGTTGGCACGTGTTGGGACTTGGTTCCCTGTTTTTAATATGTATCTATCACTGTTGAATTATTTCCGTATGCTTAAATTAGATAAAGTGAGCTTATGGCTCCGTGATTGTTGATAATTGGTCAGGCTGGCCTAGCAGTGTGCTGGGCGCCATCACGACCGGATTTGGGGTCGTGACAAGTTGGTATCAGAGCCTAGGTTTACTAGGCCTCATGAGTCTTGAGCCGGTTAGTAGAGTCTTGTGGATCGGTACGGGGACGCCTGTACTTATCCTCGGGAGTCTGCGAACCTTTAGGAAACACTTCACATTTCTTGGAATTCTTATCGTGCGTACTTGATTCAGCTTGAGATATAATTTTGAAATTCCTTCCACACGTCCGTGTACGCATCGAGCGCTCAGTAATGTAATTGCCTTATGGCTTGTGATTTCCTCGAATGAGGGGCGAGATATAATCTCTTTGAGTTCATGTTGGGCTTGTCGGGAGGACTTGAGGCCGGATCCTTGTCTATGGCTTGAGCACCAAGGTATTAATTTTGCGAGTTGGTATTATGAAGTTCATACGATCGATACTGATCCTTATTGTGCAAATGGCAGTTTGATAATGGGAGAGCTGTGAGGTATTCAGTTCTTGTTGTGATTTGATATGTAGCCCTAGTTATGGGCGTGAGAAATATGTTCATTGCCTCTTAGCGGAAATGTAAAGTGCACTATGTGTAGTGGAACGAGTTTAAACTCAGGAAGACTAAAGTGACTTTGCTATGTGTATCCTGGTGGAAGGTATCGTGATGAAATGCTAAATTGAGAAGAAGTAGGAGGGTTGATCCTCATGTGTAATTGAAAGGTATTTGATATGTGTTATGATTCGAGCAGATACAGTGCAGGTTCAAGTATAAATCGTGATAATATCATTCGTGTAGTATTGAGATTTAATGTTGTTGAAATACATTGTGATATCTTGTTGAGTTGTGGATGTATTGTTAGGATGGTTTGGTGATTCTCTGGCAGGTGGATAAGCCAATTTACAAAGGAAACTCTGCCAAAATTTTTACAAAATTTGGGATTTAGAAAGATTTCTGTCACCTAAAGAGAGTGGGCTTATTAGTGGTGCATGTATATCTGCAAGAATTGCAGAAGAGCTAAGGTCTCTGATGATTCGAGTCTCTGTCAAGGCTTGAAAATGACTTGAGTTTAATCTCATATTAACATTTCGGCATCACTTGAGTAATAATGATATGAGTGGTTGAAAGTGCTTTGATGTATGACTCCGAGCTAAGTTAGGAGGTTATTATTGATTAACTGATTGCACTGTCGTGTGCTGTGTTGGCTCTGTCTCTAGGTATTTTTGGGAAATTTTGATAAAGGTTATGGTGCTTCGTAGATGTGAAGAAATACTAGAATGTTGTGAACTTATGTTGGTAAAGAATGTTCGGTTTATAGAAAAGAAAGATAGCTAATTGTATCTGTAAGTAATTATGTTCTGCGATGTCAGAGTTCTAACAAAACACGAGTGGTTCTACTCAATAGGACAGTTGCATTACAGCTGAATAAGGGTGAATGATGCCCGAGAATGGTTTTGCAGTGTTCAAGATTTGGCTTGTAACAGTCAGGTGCCTTAAGGTTTGTGTATGTGGCTAAAGATGGCGGTTTCGTTAGAGAAGATCAAGGCTTGTGTCATATCATGTGAATGATGGGATTCTAGGTATCCGTATTGGAAAGTAATGATAACAATTTAAAAAAAAAATCACAGGAAGTTCATCAAAATAAAGTATGGTAGAATGTGGTACTTCTGGGAAATATTGAGAGAGTATTCAGTGGCCTATATATCTTAGACCGTGTGGTCTTATGTACGAGTCTCGTGTGGAATGAGTTGATGTGTTATGGTGCTACAATAATGGCTAATATTAAATCAAAGATGAATCAGAAAGGAAACTGGGTAAATGGAACAACTTGTTAATAAACCGAAGCGGTATGATAAAGAATACGACTAATTCCTGGTATGTGGTTGAAGTAATGAGTCTTGCGGATATTGTGCAATAAAGCTTTTGAGTGCTGGCAGTCGTGTAACCCGATATGGGTATAATATGAGTCCTGGCAGTTAAACTTATGCAACGAATGGGAAGAAATAGTTTGTGATGTGTTTTATCATTGTTTGAAAATGAGTATACTCCTGTCGGTATGCGAAGCGTGGAATGTGTAATGAGTTTTCTTCTATATGGGATCACGAAAGTCCTTGACTAGTGGAGTGCGCCGATGTTGAGGCGGAGGAAAGGGATATGAATTTCCATGTTGTCTTAGTGTGATATGGCATACACGATGTGTTATGGAAAGGTGATAATGGTATATTCTAGATTTTGAGATCAATGCATAATATATGGGAAGTCAATAAAGATTATTGAGCAGCGCGGACAGCTGCAGGTGAATTAAGAATCGATCTTTCCGATGATTTAAGAAAATGGTACTGCTATTCTATTAACTTGGCAGGGAATATGATCCAAAAAGGACAAGGTAATGTAAACTAATGATATCCAGTGGTATGGTGGTATTCTATTGTTGGATCGACTATAATGACTGAGTCGTTGATGGCATAGTGAAATTTTTGAATGGCTGTCGTGGTATGAATGGACGCTTGATGTGTGTTATGTATTCATACGGTGGAGTGTGGAACCAGGTATAGCGATTCATGTGTTACATATGTGTTGGAGACTAGAAGTTCTCGTAATCCGCATATGCAGTGGTTGTATATCGCGTGTATCGGCAACCGTTTTGTGATTATTGGAAATCGGAAGCCCTAGTGGCTCTCTCTTAGCTTGATATGATGAATTTGGGTTATGATACCTTATTTCAGATTGGTTGACATAAGTCAGGTCGTCTAGACAAATGTGATATGGACTATGTCGGAAAATGGCACAAATTGCGTAGCAGAGAGCATCAGAGTATGCTCTAACAGAGGTAGTTGTACCTCAGGACCAGCAGACAGCTGGTGGGTATTGCTTTGTTGGTTGGACCTTAGTGGCGGATGTTAGTGTAGAAGTATCCACCATTGATTCGGTTCCAGTATTAAGAAACGTTGTCAGATGCGTTTCATGTGGTCGAGCATGAGGCTATATATATGAGGCTATATGTATATATATGTTTGCTATAATGAGAAAATTCGACTCGATATGCATTTCTTTTGCGAGATTTATGCGTGGATTGGGTGGCACACCGCCACAGGTATGGTATCTGGATCGGGTGGCACGCCGCTTACAGGTATGGTATCTGGATCGGGTGGCACGCCGCCACGGGTATGTCATTGGAGCGGGTTACATACCGCAACAATGTAATGTGAAAATAGAGTTAGTTATATATTACCTGGTATACAATACTTCCTAGCTTCTGAGGAAAAGTCCGTTTTGAGTATCGCTTGGCAAATGGCACGTCGGTTGTGTCCTTTCAGGATTTGATAGCATACGTTAATTGTTTCACCGTGGGTGAGGTTGATTGCTTGGGTTCAAGACCTAGATATGTGTGTGGCTAACCGTTTTAAGCTTAGTGGCTTGAAGTGCTTCATGAGTAATAACGTTAGGATAGAATCACGAATCGTGGCAAGGCCACGTGATGTTATGACCTCTCGAGGAGGATTCAGGTACTTTATTTCTATAATCCGAGATGCGATCTCAGTTCTATGTTATGATGACACAGAGGAATTGAATTGCAGCTCTTTTGCTGGAGACAGTTATCATGATTTGAGTTGTCATGATTCGAGTGTGTGCATACGTTTCTATTGGAGCCTATGTTGTGCTCGTCGTGGCTTAGGCCGGTGTTGAGGTGTTTATCACCAATGCGGTGTGTTATAATCGAAATGACCGTTGGAGTCATTAATGAATACGAGCATATTGGATCTTGGCTTGTTAGAAAGGTAAAAATCGAGGTTTGACTCCGAAACCTATCGTGGTATGAGTTTTAAAAAGGGAAATAGATTCACGAATGGTTAACCTGAGAGATGGGTTCGGTATATCGCGTTCTTCCGCTTCCGTGGGCAAGATATGAAGGTGTTGGAACAAGACTCTATCTAATAAAAAAAAGGGTTTTTCAGTTGGTATTTGGTTATCATGGGGAGTTGTGTGATTAGAGACTATTGTCTCGAGTGATTGGGTTGTTTGATACATCATATGATCTCACCGGAATAGTGAATATGGGTTATTGCAGGGGATTCGAGTGTATCCTGTGTATAGGCATGAGATTTGCATTTGGCCTATGATTTCAGAAAGTGCAATGTGATTTATAGTTCAGATGGTTTGTGAAATTTTGACTATATGGTGTTTTCGGACTTATGTGAGATAGGGTGAGGTATGATCGCCCAGTATATGCTTGGTAAGGTCATTCAGCTATTGAGTTGTTTCTAGTACAACTCTGAGTCCGCTCGAGGACGAGCGTTTGTTTAAGTTGGGGAGAATGTAACGACCCGGCCCGTCGTTACGAGAATTTACCACCCCGTCATGTTGCAATTACATATTTTATGCTTTTATATCAGTGTTAGAGCCTATCGGGTGAGTTAGGAGTAAATTGAATTGAAAATGAAGCAAATAGCATGTTTGAAGGAAGTTTGAATATGGAAAGTCAACCTAGAGTTGACTATCGAGTTAGAGTGCTCGGAATCAGATTCCGATGATTCGACTAGTTTCGGGGGATCATTTATGACTTAGGAGAGCAATCGGAATTGAATTTGGAGGCCGGTGTAGAAATAGGCTTGAATTGGCTAAGGTTGAATTTTGGCGAAAACCGAACGGTAGGTGAGATTTTGATCCAGGAATCGGAATGGAATTCTTACAATTCCTGTAGCTTCGTTATGTGATTTTGGATATGTCTGCAAATTTTCAGGTCATTCGGACGTCGTTTGATCGGGTTTTGGATTGAATATTAGTTTTGAAAGCTTTGAAGAAACTTAGGCTTGAATCCGTGTGTAATTTGTGATTTTGATGTTTAGGATGGTGTTTTTATGATTGGAACAAGTTCGTATCGTGATTTGGAATATGTTGGTGGTTTTCGTTGGTGTCCCGGGGGCCTCGGGATGATTTCGGACCATCAACCGGGCATATGGGACTTGGCAAAATCTGCAGAAAACTGCAGGTTTCTGCCCAGTCATTTAGACCTTCGCGTTCGCGTGACATGGGTCGCGTACGCGAAGGCCAGGTGGGCTAAAGCATCGCGTTCGCGACAAGGGCATCGCGTTCGCGTAGGTCAGAGGGAGTTAAGCTTCGCGTTCGCGTGAGGGGGTGACGCGAACGCGTAGAAGGAAAATAGGCGCTGGGAATTTTGTTCATCGCAAACGCGTGGTGGAGTTCGCGTTCGCGTAGGGTAAGCCAAGTTGAGCATCGCGAACGCGTGGTAGGCGTCGTGTTCACGAAGAGTAAAAGGGAACTGGGCATCGCGAACGCATGGGAGCTCACGCGAACGCGTAGAGCAAACGGGTCTGGCAGTGAATTAAATCACAGAAACAGAAGGCTCACGGGTTCATTCACCCAAAACACAATTTTGAGCCCTAGAGAGAAGAAAACTCGAGGAAATCACTGAGAAATCATCGGGTATTCATCGGAGGTAAGATTCTTGACTCAAAAACACCATTTTATGGTAGAATTAACATCAATCTTCATGAATTTGGGTAGAAATTGTGAAGGATTGTGGCCTAGATATTGAAAATGAAAATTGGGTTTTGAAAGGCCAATCGAACTCCGATTTTGGTAAATTTTATATGTATGGACTCGTGGCGAGACGAGGGTTCTGGAAATATGAGTTTCGAAATTTTTCGAGATGTGGGCCCGGGGCTCGGGTTTTGCAAATTTCGTGATTTTTGATATTTTTCGAGTTCTTTCGATTGGGTGATGTTCCATTAGCCTATTTTGATATATTTGTGCTGATTTGTGCTAGTTTTGACGTGCGTGAATGCCGGTTCGAGGAGCTAAGGCGTCGCGGGCATGAGCTTTCGTCGGTTCGAGGTGGGTAATTCTTGTAAATGATGTCCTGAGTGTTAGTAAACCCCGGACTTGCACATCTTAGTGCTGTGTTGAGGTGACTTGCACGCCGGATAATAGGCATGGGGTAGAGCACCATTGGGGATCGTGACTTGGTTCGTCCCGCGTAATAAATAATAACACCTAATTGTTGAAATGAATTGGACTAATTATCATGTTTGGGCTTCGTGCCGATTATTTTAATCCTTCAGGGATTAGTATCATTGTCTTGATAACACTGTACATATTTTTATCTAAATTTCAGGTTTTAAATGGTATTTTTGCTATTCAGCATTCGTATAAGGTTATGAAAAACTTGAACAAGGTCTTAATAATATTTTAGCTGTGAGTTAATGTGATATTGTTGCCCGTAGGGCTTTCTTGATTATTTGTTAGACTGATTGGGGCTGAGGGCCATATGTTAGGGCATGACATTCATGTGAGCATATGCATACACATGCATGGATCGGACTGCACGCCGCAGTGGTATATGGATCGGGCTGCGCGCCGCAGCAGGTGTGATATCGATATTGTGCTTGGGCTGTAGGAGCCCCTCCGGAGTCTGGACACCCCCTGTGAGCACGGGTACCCAAAAGGATCGGGCTACACGCCATAGCAGCATATGCATTGCATGGCATACATACATTGGTTTACGTGTACTACGTGGCATAACATTTTAGCACTCATACTTTACTGGCACATGTGCATTTGTTGCTTTATTGACCAAATCTCCTGATATAAATTGTTAAGGAGTGTTGAGCCCGAGAGGCTGCTTTGAGTGTTGACTTGTACTGCTTGAGATTCTCCCAGGTATTGGTATGTTATAATGAAAGAAAGTAGCTAAAAATTGAGATTTCTAAATAATCTACTCACATATGCTGAAAAGAAATAAAATGATAGTGTTTTGAAGTTTTATGATAGTTCTGTATTGTGTAGCAATAGATAGTGCCTTGCGTGGTTTTCTTCCCTTCAGCATTATTTACTTTTATTACCGCTGAGTTGGAAGTACTCACACCCGACTCCCTGCACCTTGTGTGCAGATCCAGGTACATTACAGCAGAGCTGATTCCATTGCGGCTCGGGAGTGCTTTTGGACAGTCGAGGTAGCTGCCAGCGTTCGCAGGACCTGATTCTCCAGTTTGTCTATATTTTGTTCCGATCATCCCACACTTGTGCACAGTTATATTCACTATTTACACTTGTATATTCCGTAGAGGCTCATGACTCTTGACCCTTCGGTCTATGGGAGTTGGCACGTGTTGGGACTTGGTTCCCTATTTTTAATATGTATCTATCACTGTTGAATTATTTCCGTATGCTTAAATTAGATAAAGTGAGCTTATGGCTCCGTGATTGTTGTTAATTGGTCAGGCTGGCCTAGCAGTGTGTTGGGCGCAATCACGACCGAATTTGGGGTCGTGACAGACCTCTTTTAACAGGTATCTTTCATTAGTGCCTATTTTAATTGGTTTGCAGGACTAGCTTGCTTATTTACCTAAGATTAAACCTTTTAAATTTTAGCCAGTCCAGTGTTTTGGACTTGGCTTTGCAAAATTAGTCATTATTACAATACTGGCCACTTAGAATTAGGTTAAGACCTTAGCCAGTTTTAGATTTAAGTCTATTATTACAAAATTAACCAGTTTCAGAATTGGCCATTTAGATTTAAGCCTAAAGAATTACAGAATTGGCCAGTTTCAGTACGGACCACTCTATTATTATTTCAATTGTAACCATTTTTATGTCATTTTCATTTCTAGCCAATTAACATACTTAACATACTTTCAGAATTAGCCAATTATCTAATTACTTATCTATTACAGCTATAACTAATATCCCCTAAAGCATAATAAGACTAATTGTAGTCTAAAAACATGAACTTATCACAAATATAGCCTTTTATATCAATTTGCACACATAGCCACAAATCAGAAATCATTTATCATCTAACCAAAACTCACCTAAGAAATTTGAATATGGTTGAATTTCAATTAAACCACTCACAACTCAGATTCAGGCATAGCATAACAAATTTGACATAAAGAGATATATTCAGAATATTTTCATGTTCAAACTCACAAAAATCCTAAAAAGGCTCGAGCATATTTAATCAAGTATAATAGACAGGATTATCAAAAAGACCAATGAAGCATGTTATCAAAAGAGAAACAAAGTTGTTAACAGAAAGCATATCAAAGAAAGAAGCTAAACTAAACATGCAACTAATTAATCAACTAAATAAAAAAAACAGATTTAAACATAGAAAAGCATGTTGAATCAATTAAACGGAAATAAAGAGATGGAGAGGGGACTTAGCTTGCAGGATTGCTCTCCTGAGCTTTCCTCATTTTTCTTTTCTTTTTCTTGTTCTTTTCTTTTTCTTGTTCTTTTCTTTTTCTTTCTTTTTTCTTTTTCCAGTTTTCTTTTCTTTTCTTTTCAGACTTCAGATTTGAAGTCTTTATTGAGTATCAAATGTTTTTTTATTGGGTTTTGGGGGTAGAGATGGGTGTATCTTTAGGTGGGTGTTACAAAGTTTGCCGGAGTTAGGGTTCCGGTAACTTGTTCTCGAAGATTCGAGAAGTTTGAGTGATATTCGAGGGAAGGTGAGTATATGGGGTTAAAGATCGGGGCAAGACGGTTCAATGGTGTTAGTTTGAAGGTCTATCTCAAGGGTTGTGGTCACCGAAGAAGAAATTTGGTGGCCAGAATTTCTAGAAAATAGGGCTTTTAGGGTTTCTTTGGGTTTTAGGGTGGTTTGGTGTACAGAAGTAAGAAAAAAGAGGTTTGGGAGTTGAAACTGGCCGGAGACGGCCATGAAAGGCGGCCAGTCTCCATGGCCAGCGAGGAGAGAAGAGGAGATGAAGAAGACATACGAGGTGGCTAGGGTTTTTGCTAAAGAGAAGTGCCTGGTCTCTGAAGAGACCAAACCATATATACCCACGATGATTCAATGGATCCTGGCCCTTGGATTGTCTTTGATCAATGCCTAGGATCTAATATTCAAGAACGACGTCGTTCTGTTTTAAGTGGAGAACTTGGATGGATAATACAGGCGTCGCTTCTATCATCGATCATGACTCTTATGAATAATGCATAAAGTAATAACTAAAACATCATAGTGAGGGAAAGACAAACCGTCGACATCAGACTTATTGAAGGTGATACTACCTTAGAAGTAATCATACTGCTTGTGGGAGATGGCCCGCTTCAGCCTCTGAGTGTTGGAAAACATGACGTGGTTGATCGTCGAGTCGTTACCAGTGCCGGCGATCATGTTTATTGTCCATGTTGGGGACGACTTTAGTGGCCTCTGGGACTGCTCTCGCCCGCGTGAGAAATTGATTTTTCCTTTTTCGCTGAGTAGTTCTTTCAGGTATCCTTGGTTCAGCATCCTGACCACCTCTTGCTGTAGACCTATGCAGTCTTCGGTCATGTGTCCCCGTTCCTGATAGAACTCGCACAGAATGTTTGATTTTCTTGTGGCGGGATCTGACTTCGTCTTCTGAGGCCACTATACCTTGGTGCCTAGATTCTCTAGTGCGTACACTATTTTTGAAGGAGACACACAAAAGTTATGTGATGATAATAAGGGGGCATACCTCTTTCATTGACATGTCGTTATAACACATCCATGTGCCTGGGCGGTGGATGAGAGGATCTGGTATACGGCTGATGTCATTCTCTTCTGGAGCACGGGAGATGTTCTCGACCTCCCTCATGGTGCCGCTCTTTCCTTATTTATGAGTGTATCATTGTCAGCCATTGGGTTGGCCCGTTGAGATCGTCCTCATCTGCTAGTACTTCGATGCAATTTGCGTTATAGATTTTCTCCCATGTCGTAGGGGGATATTTTATGAGGTGGTTCAGCAGCTTCTTAGTTACTCTTGATCCGTCTCTACTTAGTCCGTTCTGGAAGGCAGCGACTGCCATTCCTTCGATACGTTCGGTATGCTCATTCTCACCCTATTGAATCTGACGAGGAAGTCCCTAAGCCCTTCACCTGTGATTTGTCTGACGGCGAAGATGTCGTTGACCCTTGCCTCTGCCTTCTTTGCACCCGTATGTGCAGTGACAGACTTATTCACCATTTCTTCGAACGTTAATATTGCCTTGGTAGGAAGTTGGGAGTCTCATGTCAAGGCTCCCCCAGTTAACTTCTCGCCGAACTTTTTCAACACCAATGATGGTACCTATCCTTTTGACAGGTCGTTGCCTTTCACGGTAGTGACGTAATGGATCAGATGATCCTCAGGACCAGTAGTCATGTCTTACACCCTCAAGTAGGAGGAGCATCTTGAAGGTTTTTGGGATAGAGTAGGGGCAGCTTCTTCAGAGTATGGTTGCTCTAAGAAACTCCCCATGTCGCGTTTTGATAGCAACTTAGGGGCTCCGGGAATTTTGTCGACCCTCTCTTGGTGTTCCTTCATCTGGTCGCGGAGTGCTTTGTTTTCATTTTCCATTTCCTCCATCTTCCTCAGGATGGCGGTTAGCGTGCCATCATTGGTATGTGCCTCGACGGGCTGGTCATTTACTCGTGGCTCCTCCTGTTCATCTATGGCAGTGGTGCTACTTATCATTGGTACTGACTTTATGTTGCCTTGTGGTAGTTTCTCGACCAAGCCAGTCAAGGTGCTTGTCACCCATTCTTCCAGTAGTTTTTTAACCACCAAGGGTGCCTCCTTGACAGCAGATGTGGAAGCTCCTTTGTCATGCAAGATCGTTGGATCTTCGAAGGTGGAATGTGAGATCTCTGCGCCTGGTGCAGTGCTGGGGGTTGTGTTGATGATAGCATCGCCGCTGACCCTATTGAGAGGACCAAGAAGGTTAGTTGTGACTCCCATTATTGCTTTGGATCTAGCGTCAATTTCAGTCATTTTTTTATTTTCGTGCGATGTAGAGGGAGATGGTTGGTTGATCTCTAGGTGGATACTATGATTTTGATTCTCGAAATCCCCACAGACGGTGCCAAATTGTTTGGCTCAAAAGTTAGTTGTTATTTTATAAGCTTAAAACAATCAAAAGATAGATAAAAGGTTAATCATAACCAAATATAGTGAACCTAGATGTAAGATCAATGTAGTTGGGATATAGAAGATATAGCAAAAATGAAAAACTTTAAGAACAGTTGCTTATCGAAATAAAAAAAATAGAGAGAGAATGAGAGAGTTGTATTATTAGATAATAACACTACAGGAGGCCCCCTTTATATAGAAAGGGGCCTCCTTTAAAATAATAATAAAAAATATCGGAGCGTAGTCGACGTCCTCTTAATGGGGAAGTCCAAGCATAAATGATGTCGTTTGCATCCTTACGTCCAAACTATACCCCTGTTATAAGGAGCGTGTGAGAGGAGTCGTACACTCTCGCCGTAGGGATGTGAAGGATCATGTTTGGCCCGTACAGATACATATACATCCTCTTTTGTTTATAACTAGGGTGGATTCCCTTAATCAAGCTACTGTTGGCGTGTTACCGTATTACTGTGACTTTCCAAAAGAAGAAAGGCTAGAAGTAATAAAGAAAGTGAAAGAGCAAGGCCAATGTAGCATCCACTGTGTAGTATATATGTCTCCACTTCTCTGTGTGTTCTCAGCGTAATTTCTGGGCTATCTTCTGATCAAATATTTCAGGTTGTCATAAATAGGGCACATATCACTAAAGTTTAGGGCCTAGATAGGGTGTCCGATGTTACTATGTTAGTGACAAGCATGTACGTATCCATATTGAGGTTGGCCTAACTTTAATTTTCATCTCTTCCTCTGACTTTTCTATGTCAAAGGTAGTATTCTAATTTCTACTAGTACTAGTTTTCAAAACAGTACGTCAATATCAGATCAGATGAATTGATGAAACCAATCGCGAATGAATTTACATCTTTCAGGTTTCTTAGGAAAAATAAAATTGTATAATCGCTTTTAAATAAGTCAAAAATTGTATATTATATATATATATATATATATATATATAAGTATAACTGACCCCGTGTACTTTGTAAGTGTTTAGTCTAGCTTCGACAAAGTAGTGATAAGACTAAGGCGGGTCATCTACACTACAACATGCATACATTATACAATAATGACAACGAATGGAAATGCAGAACAAGATTTAACAGTCAACTATAAACAATAACTACATCCTCATGAAATGAACCAGTGTCGTCTAGAATGGCCAATCCTTAGCATTTCAGATAAGAATACTGAAAACCAAATACACCTCAGGGAATAGAAACACATAGGTTATTGCGGCGTGCAACCCGATCTCACCGTACAACACAAAATCCTTCCTTATTTTATCGTAATAATATCAACAACAGAGATAATATATATAAATATTGCAGTGCGCAACCCGATTCAACCATATATCAATATCAAGATTATAATTCACCGTTATTTACCAGGTATCAACAAGACCAAACATTCGTCATTTCTTAAAAATTATTAATCTTTCAAGCCTTCAATTAAAAAAAATTATAACTTGAGCTAGGAACCTCCGAATTCGGTTCTGAGCATACGCCCAGGACTCATATTTCGATACGTACTCATGGGTATCGTCAACCGAAGTTAACTCAAATAAATTTATAAAGCAAAACTCTCATTTTTATCAGTTTTTAACATATATGCCATCCGGATAAACATCCAGACCGCGCATGTAAATCGAGAAAGACTAAAACTTCGAAACACAAAATGTAGTTCTAAAACATAAGATGACATATTGGCCATCACACTCGACCTACACACATTATTATCTTGTATAAAATTATACCGATTTTGTACACTTTTTCGCCTACCTAAAAATAGTTTCTAGCCAGGGGCGGAGCCACAGTTGTGGGTGCGGGTTCGGACGAACCTAGTGACTTTTCCCGAGATCCTGTATTTGTACTGAAAGATTTACTACATTATATATATATATATATATATATATATATATATATACACACACGTCAGCTGAACCGAGTAACAAAAGTGTTATGGGTTCAATGGTAAGGGGGTTTGGGTTCGCTAGGAGATACCTGAGTTCGAATCCCTATATAAGCAGTGTGTTATCATTATTTTTTACAAAATTTTTAATAGCATAAACGAAATGAGTAAAGTAAATGACACTATGATTCTTGTCGTTATTAATCGATTTATTTTTGCTGCTATAGTTGCCATCACTTTCTCCAAAAACTCCAAAACATTGCTGGCTGCCTCAGACTCCAGCTCCAAAACATCCCAAACTTCAGCTACAAAACTCCATTAAACTCCCACAAAAATCAGCTCCCAAAATCATCCTTTTACAGCCATAAACCACCCCGAAAATGCTATTAAAGCAGCCCTTTCGCACACAAAAACAGCAATTCCAAATAGCTCCAGCGATTGAGGTCATCTCTTTCGAGTATTTTTTTTGGCATTTGGGTCTTATTTAACTGCATCATCCCTTACTTTTGATTTGCTTATTTGTTAGAATAGAGTTATGTTTCACTTATTGCTATACTTATGCTCTTATTAAGAAGAAAACTTTTATATGTCTACAATAGAGCTACGGTGGAAGAAAATTCAGTGACTTTTTTGAGACCTTGTATCTGTAATTTAGAACCCATACCCTCAAAATCCTAGCTCCGCATCTGTTTCTAGCGCTGGCTAGAAGTGATAATATCCCAATGTTATTTTTATTGTTTTATTTTATATGATGTTGTTTGACTCGACACTTAATATAAGAAAGAAATGCAAACTCTTGAAACTTGTAGTACTAAATATATAATACTATTTGTACAACGATTAGACTTTTGAAATTTGTGGTATTAAAAATACTATAATTTTGTATGACTATAAAAAATATTTATTAACAACAAAATAAGAACTTAAGTTAAATTATTTATTAATATAAATTTAAATTTTTTATTTTGACAACCTAATAAAGAAAGTGTGTTATATACGGAAGGAGTCGTTAAAAAGCTTTTGCGGACAGTTGTTTGAAACAGCTCCCCGGATCCTTTTAGTTTTCTATTTGTCATTGCCGAAGCATTGAAAATAATCATGTTTCTTCAGAATGGTGTGGATTTAGCCATTAATTCGGAGACAGTGCCAGAATTTTAAACTTATAAATTTAGGACCCTGATCTTTTGAAGTTATTAAATTTTAAATTAATAATATATATAATAAAAAATTTAAAAATAAATACATGATTTGAATTAAAATCATTAGGTTAAGCCAAACTCGTAATTTGCACAGGCTCTGTCCCGGATTGTAATCATGTGATGATCGATGGAGTAAAGTGAACCCATCTAATTTGATTTAATTGGCCCATATATGTCCCCTCTGGACAAAGAATCCTGCACCAGATCTTATGATGAGAACTCTTCAAAGAATAATCATACAATGCTAAGGTAGATACATTAGTTTCTCCGACGTTTGATGGTCCAATTATTGCACCTTCAATTGCTAATACAGTATTTCGATTATGAATTTATAATTAACCTAAAGAAATATGATTCTTATTAATGTCTATGTTGTTATTTTTGAGATGATTTTATTATTTAAATACTTTATTTGTATAATTGCGGCGAGGCCGAAGAATTTTTTAAATAATTTAACATGAGTGCATAATTTTTTATGTTTATTTTTTTAAAAAAAATCAAACTTAAAAATCCGAAATATCCAAACAGATTAATTCGAAACCAAACTTAAAAAACTCTATGTAATTTGAACTATTTAAACGCCCATCAATATTCAGAAACATAAAATTCTGAACTCGTCTATGTATGTCGTCGGCCATATATATCAGCTTAGGCCTCATTTGTTTGCACTTAATGGAGGTCTGAATCTTAATCATTCAAATCTTAGATATTAAGTGCGTTTGTTTTTAAAATCTGAAACTTAATTATTCAGATCTTAATCATGAAGTGTGTTTGTTTTTTTTACTTCACAACCGCTTAATGAGTCTGAATAGGTCCGTATGATTCAGATCTATAACAGAGACTTAATTTCATTAAGATGCTATCATATATTCATTATTAACTGTCGTCACCGCCTACCATTATCAACTACCATCATGCCACTACCAACACCCCCATATTTAACCATCACCACCACCACCACCACCACTCCCACCACCACCATCACCATTACCACCAACCACCTCCACCACTACCATGCCACCATTATGCTTAATTATTGCCTCCATTATCGACCATCATCACCTACTATCCCTACCACTCCGACCACTATGATTCTTGCCCATAATCAACGATCATCCGCCTCCACTACCACAACTGACCACCCCATCACCATTTACAACCACAACCGGCACAATCCATCAATGTAACCTACACCATTCACCCACCACCTTCCTCAATCATAACTACTACCACCACCCGATATTATTAACTATCACCACCAACCACCACCATCTCCAATCATAATTGCCACCATACCAATCACTACTAGCTACTAGCATGAACCACCATCATCAACCAAAACTACCACCAACCACCGCTTCTAGTTGGCATTTATCCGTTAGCCATAACCACCAATAACTATCATATTTTTAAAAATTATATATTCTATTGATAGAATATTAGATTAGTTATTATTCCATTTGAAATTTATGTTGAAAAGTTTTCAAATAAATAAATTTCATATATTCAGATGTTAAAAATCAAACAGTCTTAATTATTTCTATTCAGATCTTAATACACATCTTAATATATTCAGATGTATATCCAGATTTAGATGTCTTAATCTTAATACACATTTTAATATTCAAATGTATATTCAGATTCAGACGTCTTAATCTTAAAAAAAATAAAAAAAAATAAGACCTTAACATTAGACGATCGAAGCCAGCTTAATGGCCCAACGGCTCCTACATGTTCCTCGCTGGTCAAACTCATCACTTTCAGCTCTACTTTCTTGACTCCGTACATATATGTCACTTCTCCTTACTCCTCGTATCTCCGGGTCCACTAACCGCATCCAAGAAATTATTGTATTGTTTTTATTTAATGTTCAATATTTATTTTGGGCTCCGGCTAATTCAAATTTGTGGCATATCAGAACTTTTTTATTTTTTGAGCTGAAATTAGAGATTTGGTTAAGAATGGAGTGATCTTATTCAACCCAACACAAACTTTGTGATGCTGTCTCACTAAATTAAGATTTGGGATTTAAGTTTTTCCTATTTTATCTATGTTTCCTGTTTGATGATCAATCCGCTCTGAAACCTTGTTTGTGATGCGTAAGATTCTTTAAATGACAAGCATCTCCTATAATGAACTTTTCCATTCGTTGCTCGAGCCCCACACCTCTAATTAATTAAGGGTAAAAAATTTATATTTACCCTACCACAACTTTTAATTATTATTTTAAATTTAAGTTAGACCATCGGAATTAAGAAGTGAGTTGCGGTCAAAGACTTTGGTTTACATGACTACAGTTTTTGGAAACCTATTTCAGAAAGGAAAAAAATAGGAAAAATTTACACAAAAGTAAAACTCATTAAAAGATCTGATGGATAAAAAGGTTTATGCAAAAGAAGAACGGTTTGAGAAGTTGTACTCCGTACGTATTCTTATGGGAAAACTTCTTTGAATGTTTTTTTTTTTTTATATAAGTTCAAAAGAGTTTTTGAATACAATTCTCCACCCTAAATATTTTTCGAGAAAACATCCGTATAATATTCTGTTCCATTAACTATTTCTAGAACTAATGAAAAAGGTAGATTGTACTACGTATTACCTGTTCTTTGGGAAGGGTGCAGTGTTAAAAACTTTTGAGATCATGTCATAATTTGAAAAAGAAATATTCCAACCATTTCAACTAGTGTGATGTAATTTGACTACGCATAAAGTTTTGAGAAAGAAATACTAATTTTTTTAAAATTTCTAATCTTAAATATGTTACAGTTTTGTATAGATATAAAAGTTTATTATTAAAATTGAAATGTAAGAAGATAAATTGAATTATTTTTCAAATAAATAACGAACTAATTAAAATTATGGCTTATAGATTGGAACGGAGAGAGTACATTGGGAGCAAAGAAAAATTGATTCAACTTTATTTTTATGTTTGTTCTGCTCGGTTGTACTAAATTGACTACGTGAAATTCATTTACGAGGAAAAAAGATATTTCTTTCGTTCACTTTTACTTGGCATATTTTATTTTTTCACGCCCCTTAAGAAATAATAAATGAAATGCATAATTTACCATGATATTCATATTAATTGATACATATTTTATTGGATTTGAGAAAATAATTTGAAATGAGTAATAAATATTGTGAGTATAACAGGAAAAAAAATTGTCTTCTCTTTATATACCTAAAGTGATAAGTTACTTTTAATATACATACTAAGTAAAAGTGAACGGTACGTAACAATGAACGTAAGAAGCAATGTACCAGTTCAATATTCTTCATGCGATTCTGCTTAATAAAAAGGAACACCATTTGTTGTTTTGTAAAGAGATGCTAAGCATATTAATTAGTAAAATGTATTTTTGGTCCACTTATATAGATAATTGTCACGATTTAGATTTTTCATCCTTAAGAGTCGTGATAGTGCCTACTAGTAAAAGCTAGGCAAGCCAATCATTTCAATTATTTTACCTTTTTTATTTTTAATCCCCTAACAATTATAAGTTAACATATTACAAACAGCGGGGAAAAAAAAGCGAAAAAATAAAATTTAACACTAAGCTATTACCAATATGAATCTGTAAACATAAACCACCAGAACTGGTATCACAATCTCATGGGCTATCTAACATAAACTACAAATAAAGTCTGAACAAGAAAGTACACGTCTGTCTTTGAAATAGAAAAGAACGGAAAGAAGCTAGATAGGAAGGGGACGCCAAGGTCCGCGGACGCCTGCAGGTCTACCTCGAGTCTCCTAATGGACTAAAGGCAGCAACCCTAGCTAAGGTCCATATACTCCAATACCAAAATCTACACAGAAAGAGTGCAGAATGTAGTATCAACACAACTGACCCCATATGCTGGTAAGTGTCAAGCCTAACCTCGGCAAAGTAGTGACGAGGCTAAAAAACAACAAATAAATAACCTACAGTTACATAGTATCTAGGAGAATAATAGTAACAGAAGTAATTCCAAAGTAACGGGGGAGGGTAACATGCTACGGGAAACTACCAACGTAAAGAATCACAATAATAAAGGAATAAGACAATTAATGTATTTGAATCGAAAACGGCGAGAAATCATAACAAACAGGCAAATGCACGACATCACCTATCGTGCTTTAACTCTCAATCTTCACCAATGCAATCAAGTAATAAAAACGTGCGCGACATCACCTTTGGTGCTTCATCTCTCTTCCTCACTATATAAATATTAGAAATGTACACGACATCACCTTTCGTGCTTTATTACTATTTCTCACCATGTGCATCAATATCAATATAAATGTACACGGCATCAACCTTCGTGCTTTATCAGTCTTTTCTCACCTAAACAATAGCAATAACAATATCCCGGCAAGGAAATTAACAATAAGTATAAATACATTTCGGCAAAGAAATCAACAATAAGTATGAGTACAACCCGACAAAGGAATCAATAGTTTGAATTAAATACGTCTCGACAAAGAAATCAGCTATAGCCAAACTTGTACCAATAATCAACTTCACAATTTAACCTCAACTAGATCCAATGCTCAACAATAACCATATACCAAGAAGGTAGTCATAAATCTTGCTCAACATGGGTAATCAACAATTTAGACATTCGTAGTACTTATTAAGAAACACGACGATCACAATCTAAGACTCACGAGCATGCTTGCCACCGACGTATAGATACTCGTCACCACACCTATACATCATACACTACGCTAGCACATAGAAAATAAAGAACAATACCTACTCCCTCAAGCTAAGGTTAGACCAAATACTTACCTCGAACTTTCACGGCCAACTCAAGCCTCAAACACCGCTTTTCATTTAGATTTCGCCTCCAATTCAATTGCATCTAGTCCAAATTAATTTAACAACATCAATAGATTCTAAAGAATTCATACCCAATACTTAATTATAGGTTTTCTATCATTTTTTTCCAAAAAGTAAAAAATCGACCCTGGGCATGCTTGGTCAAATAGTGAGGTTCAGACCAAAACTCGATCCTCCATTCTCCCACGAGCCCGAATATGTAATTCGTTTTGAAATCTGACTCCTAAACGGGGTCTAAATTTTAATTATTCAAATAACCCTAACTCTACCAAAAATCCTAATTTTTACCATGAAAACTATTAGAATTGATTACCAACACTTTTCGGGATGAATTTGTGTGAAGAAAATCTCCTCTAGGTCTTGGGAGTACGAAAATATGAAAAAAAATGGGTTCTTCCCGTTTTAAATCTGTTTTAAAAATACTGGGCAGGCCTTCATAGCGTTCGCAATAGGCTTGCCGCGTTCGTGATGGGTCAGGCCCAGATGGCATTCGTGTTTGCATTGGATGGCCCGTATTCGCGGAACTTTAGGTCCTCATGATTTAACGTTAGCGATCAAAGAACTACGTTCGCCTAGAACATTTTTCCTTCCCCTAGTTCCCGATAAAAAGGCCTTCGCGTTCGCGATAGCGGGTTTGCGTTCGCGAAGGGTAACACCCCCAAGGTTTCACGTTCGGACCCGTGTCTCGCGTTCGCATAGAAAGAATTTTCCTTCCGTCCTACGTTGCTCTTCGCGTTTGCGAGAGTTACTTCGCGAACGCGTAGAAGGAATTACGTGAGCACCTGCAACAATAAAACCTACAACTTTTCTAAGTGTAAAAACATCCTGAACCCCCTCTGAAACTCACCTGAGTCCTCGGGGCTCCAAACCAAACATGCACTGTAACCTAAAAACATCATACAGACTTATTCGTACGATCAAATCGCCAAAATAACATCTAGAACTTCACGTTTAGCTTCAAAATCAAAGAAAAATTTCAAGAACTCTTAAGTTTTAAATTTCACAACCGAGGGTCTGATTTACGTCGTATGAAGTCCGTTTCTTACCAAATTTTACGAGCACAACTTAAATAAACGGGCTCCAAAACCAAAATACGGGTCCGATACCATTAAATTCAAACATATTTAAATTTCCAAAAACTCTTTTAATGTTGTTATTCCTATAAACATTTGTTAGTGGAAAGTTTTGATCGAGCAGAGTGAATAGATCCCTAAGGAACCCTAAAAGACTTCGTTCGATGGGGCATAGCACAGAAGAAACTTAATGGTAACATCAATTAAGTAGAAATTTGAAAGCTAGAATACAAGAAAAGACGAATTTTCCTGGCGAACAAAACAAAGTGCTAAGGTAATGGAATAAGAGAACGTTTGGCATGAGAATGACTGATATATTTGACTACTGCATTGTCTCTTTTATCCATACCTGACGTTCATATTAACAAGTTATCTGAAGAACTAAAATATCACAAGCAGAGATAAATGCAAGATCTAGTACTTAGTGAATTCAAATCGAACTTGATCTTATTATATGTTTCTTTTCTGGAATAAGGACATTCATTCGAGTTTTAATCAAAGTAAAATGACAGTAAAACCCATAGAATATGTCTTAAAAATTTGCCTCTCATTACAAGCAAACCATAAGAAGTCCATGCAAAAGTCCAGAAATTTTAGGGCGCCATAGACAAAAAGCAACAAATATTTCCGTTGTAGCCTTTTCTCTAGCTGTATATATTTAAAGGAGGATTCTCTTCTATATCTTGAATTCCGCATTGAGCTTCTGGAAAAGGTTCCTACAATAGTTAGAGCAACTTATTAATTAGTGTAATATGAAGTTCAACTTAAAAAAAAAATTGTTAATGAGAACAACCACAGGCAAATAATGAAAAGAGAAAAATTACGAATCATTGCCTTTAACAGGGAAAAATTCAATAAGCCAGATGATCGTTGAAAAATAGTCAATTTCAAAAGTTATCAAAATTTAGCCACTTTAATATGAGCGAATACACAATTCAAAATCTGGAAAAATATGTCCGCAAATTGTACTGGAGTTCCAGCATAAATATGTTTGAACTCCTGTAAATTTCACGGGAGTTTCAGGATAACTATGCTGGAACTCCCGCAAACTTTACTGGAGTTCAAGCATAATTATGCTGGAACTCTCGCAATAGTGCTCCAGTCTCCCACAAATTTTACAGGAGTTAGCAAAGTATACTGGTCCAGTATAATATACTAGAGTTCATACACAAATGCACTAGAGCTCCCGTATATTATAGCAAACTAGTGGCTATTTTTCATTGACTTCATAAACAGTAGCTATTTTTTATTGACCAATATAAGAACTGACTATACCATGAAATTTTAACCCTTTAACTAGAAATAGTGAGATAAAAAGATACTCCTACATTGAAAAAGGGACCCCGAATCTTTAAAAAACATCAATAGTAACATTTACATAACTTAACCTAGGGATAGACCTCAATACAAAATTATCAAATCTTAAAATATCGTAATATGGAGACCTATTGGATAGGGATGGAGGAATGGGACAAAAACAAAGATTTCACATACTACTTTTATTTGTTCAGCGAGAAAACAGATCAATGCTACAAGATCAAATCCATAGGGAGTTCTCCATATCAAAAGAAAACCCATTCCCATGGCTCAAAATCTCTGGTCAAGAGTGAAACGGTACTTACCATCCAACCACAATATATTGTGCTACATAATTCAGAATTGAAAGTAGTAGATGCACAAACAAAAGGGAATTTACTCAAATGACAAGATTAATATTTTTAGTGACCTGGAAATGGGCCTGCCTTGTAAAAATTCTGAAGGCCAAAGGCCCCAAAAAAAATGAGTCATCATCAAGTATCAACGTGCCGTAGTAAATTATGGCAATACATATAATTCATGATTAAAGAAAATAAAAAGATAGATATATGAATCTTCATAGCTATTTGTTAATAATCCCTCCAAATCGTTTTGTTTTTTTATAAAACAAAAAATCTACTTTATTCAGTTTGTTATGGTACAAAAGCTGGTTCAGCTTTTGAAACCCTAAAACATGGCTAAACACAATAAAGATAAAGGTCAACAAATAACGTGATTTTGATTATATATACTGTGTTATAACTAAAGCTGAAAATATCAAACTGTTAAAGGAAACATAATCACGTCCTTTTTTAACCATTCTTGAAATAATTTAAATAGAGTTAGTTGTAAATAATCAAACATTTACTGGAGTTACAAAAAATACTTTTACCTCTTTGAAATTCAAATTAATTTGTAGAAGCATCAGCCTGAATAGATAAAAATAGCCATTCATTGCTGCTGCAGCATCATCAAGATTCTCATATCAAATTAACCAAGGAGCCATACGGAGCAAAAAAATTACTATAATTTTTTCACCCACCATACAACTCCATAAAATATACTATATGTGAATCTTGAAGATGCTGCATCTGCAAAAACTGACTGGGATCTTGTCATATTTATCAATCTTGTAAAACCCTAAAACAATATACACTGAAATAAAGGAAGTTTTTAAGTATAAAGGGAAAAGAAAATAAGATCTTTAAAGCTTGAGATTATGCACAACGAATAAGATTCGTCCACTTTACTTTTGAAAGAAAAAAGAAACTGCAAACTATAGAAAAGGAGAGAAAGAGTAGGAGGAGAGATTGTAATATTATTGAACTTGATGATGATAAATGGAGTCTAACGAGGGTTCTATAAATAGCTAAGAGTTGGATAGTGATCAAGTAAGAAAAAAAATAATAAAGGAATAAAAACAAAGATTTAACTTGTAGGAGTACTAGTATTAGTTTTGTACATTAAGCTTCTGTTACGTGCGAAATTTAGAGAAAGACTGAAATACAAAGATCTATTCTTAAACTTGTAACCACTAACAAATTTAAAAGTTTTGTTATACACACATTAATTAATTGGTATCCTTAAAAACATAGAAAGCAATATTCTATATTAAATCAAAATACATTGATCGTATAAACAACGATTATAAAACTCATACTTTTTAAATCAATACAATTTAGCATGTTATAAAATGTTCACTTTTATTATTAAATAATATTACTAATTGCACTTATTAAATAACTTGATATTGTAAATTCTTTTACATTTCAGTATATATAGAAGTTGATCTAAAGGAATCAATAATAGGAGTAAGTGTTTTAACTTACTCGCATCCGGCAGTTAAATCAGTCCAATAATCAGTACATGACACATTTTTTCACTTACATTAATATTACCAAATTATAGTTAATTAATACATATTTTTCCTTTAATATATCACTTAACCATATTAATCAATATAATTTGGAGTAAAAATATTAGATAAGTTTTTACAATCAAATCAGTTTGTTCCAAAAAATTGGTTATTCAATTAAAGTGTTGTTATACACCATATATATAATAATATAGCGTGAAAATTAGTTCTAAAAGAAATTTCACTTTTATAGAAAATACTTGTTATATAACGATGTTGTTATAGAATGATTGGACTCTACTGCGAAATAATAGGATTGGTAGCTAGGTGCCCGAAAGATCTGCAAAGGAGAGAGATTTAAGGTTAAGGTGTACCAATAACAGTTAGCCATCGCAATCCTAAGGTACCAAAATTTACCAAAAACTATATATTCTTACTGAGTCAGCTCAATTTCCACATAATAATTGCAACTTAATATGGAAAATGATAAGTTACCAAGTAAAGGTGACGTTTAGGTTTAGAGAATATGTTGCGTCCTGTAGTAGATTTTTTCAAAATTGACATCCATATTTATTGGAATAGACGTGTCAACTTTTTCTACTTTATCACTTAATTTAATTAATTTGTGATAGCAGATTAATAATTTTCTTTATTATTATTGTATCGATTCGTTATTATCAAGAGATATTGCGGATATTAATTAATAAATAAATAATCTCATTCTATAAATATTTTTTTTCCGTCATTGAAATTCAACATTACATCGTTCTTTATGAAGTTTATATGCCAAGTCTAATTCTTTTTTTTTTTTGGGTTTGAAGAATTAATTAAAATAGTGGTTCATCTAATTTCTTTTTATAATTGTGTCTAATCAATGTATAATTTATATATACCAGCTAGAAAAAGTAAATAGTGAATCTAACTGGCTATTTATGTAACTCCCGGGTAAACGATCTTTTTTGCATGGCCGTCACCTGTCAGTCTTAATTTTATTAAAGTTCCTCATTTAACCTCCAGAATATGGTGAAAAACTTAAAAACCTCTACAATAGTTAGTTTAATACCAACAAAAATAGTTGGACCATTGTATTCGTATGTCGTGCTGATTTCGGGGAGAGAAGTACAAAAGGAATATTAACGAGGTGTTAGGATTATAATGCATTTCTGACAACGTATTAGTTTTATGAGCAAAGTCGGGTTGATGATTAATTTTGAGTGTACTTTTACGTAAAGTATATCCTACTTCATAGTGTTTAATAGATTTATCTTCTATAGTGTTAAATTTTTTTAATACTGTCAACTTAGTATGTAACTCTTGTATCTAGCTCAAAAGTTATTAAATATTTTTTTAAGCAAATTAATTAAAGAAAATGTAGAAATAAATCATAGTTAAAGATAATTAACTCTAGACCCGAGATAAGTAAGATAAATGGAAAAACATAGTTGAGTATACATATTGACGGCGATTATGACCAGATTTAATAACATAAATGAAGATGCATGAAGTAACACTAAGTGGCAATATAATGTAAATAAAGGAAATGATATATTTGATCTTGAGCGAAGCATATCCTCTTTCATTTGATAAAGATAAAGATGAATGATTGACAAATATGCGAATCTTAGGATCCTTTTTGGATCTCATGAAGTTTTGGGATCATAGATCCCCCCGGGAAGTCCTCCCCTCCTATTTATCAGGGGGTTATCCATAGAAAATCCTAGAGGGAATATTCGATAGAATATTTCTTGTGAATATTCCAAAGCAAACTAACTGTTTGATGATGGGGTGATTGTTAGGAAGTTTCCTCCCACTTTTCCCATGATGTAAGCAATGATGCAATGGATGGTAGGTGAGGTAGGTGAGGTAGGTGAGATGGGAATATTGCAAATTGATCCTTCTTGATAGGTGAGATTTGCACTTTTGGTCCCTATCTCAAAACTATAAATACCCCCTCATCTCATTGTATAACACACCAAAAACATTCAATAACTCAAGTATAAGAGTTAGAGAGAAAGAGAGAGTTTGTTTTTCTTTAGGAAGTTTTTCTAAAGGGGAGTGACAAAATAGTGAGTAAAATACTAGTCGGGTATTTTCGGGAAACACTTTTGTGTGCGCCACTATTTTGGGTAGAGCTCGGAAATTGTTGTACCTCCAAACTATTGGAGAAGTCTCTCTTTGTAAGCCTACTAAAAGTTTTAGTGGAAGTTGGTGCCGGGTTTGTGGACGTAGCCTAAACGTTTTAGGTGAACCACGTTAAATTCTTTGTGTCATTTATTTTTCGTTGATCATTTATTTTTCCCACTGTGAAGAAGTGTTTAGTGCCACCGGGTCCTAACAAGTGGTATCAGAGCTTTGGTTAGAATACTACTCATACGTATGGTACTATTCATACGTACGTGTACTATTCATCCATACGGGCACTATTCATACCTACGGTTACTATTCACCGCCGGAAATATGGAGGCAAGGACAAGCAAGATGGTCAACCTAAACGGCACAAATTACCACTTATGGAGAAACAAGATGAAGGATCTCCTGTTCGTGACGAAGATGCACCTGCCGGTGTTCAGTGCTCAGAAACCTGAAGACAAGTCAGACGAGGACCGGGAATTTGAGCACAACCAAGTGTGCGGCTACATACGACAATTTGTTGAAGATAATGTGTACAACCACATTTCTGGCGTGACACATGCAAGGTCGTTATGGAACAAGCTCGAGGAGTTGTATGCCTCTAAAACGGGTAACAACAAATTATTTTACTTGACAAAATTAATGCAAGTAAAATATGTAGAAGGGACAATTGTGGCAGATCACCTTAATGAAATACAAGGGATTGTCGACCAGTTGTCGGGAATGGGCATAAAGTTCGATGACGAGGTACTTGCTCTTATGGTGCTGGCAACACTCCCAGAGTCATGGGAAACCTTGAAGGTTTCAATCACCAATTCTGCACCCAACGGTGTGGTAAACATGGAGACAATCAAGAGTGGCATTCTAAATGAAGAAATGAGACGCCGATCACAAGGATCATCTTCTTCATCAGAGGTGTTGGCTGTTACGACCAGGGGGAGAAGTCAAAACAAGGGCCATAGTAACAGAGATAAGAGCAGAGGTAGATCCAACAAATTTGCACATGTTGAGTGCCATTACTGCAAAAAGAAGGGCCATATCAAAAGATTTTGCCGACGGTTCCAAAATGACCAGAAGAAGAACAAAGGCAAAAAGGAGAAACCCGAAGAAAGCAGTGATGAAGCGAACTCCTTTGGTGAGTTTAACATTGTCTACGATGACGACATTATCAATTTGACAACCCAAGAGACGACATGGGTGATTGATAGTGGAGCTACCATTCATGCAATGCCACGGAGAGAACTCTTCTCATCTTACACACCTGGAGACTTCGGTCGTGTAAAGATGGGAAATGCCAATTTCTCAACAATTGTAGGCAAAGGAGATGTTTTCCTAGAGACCATGAATGGGATGAAGCTACTTTTAAGAGATGTCAGGCATGTTCCAGATATGCGCCTGAATCTGATCTCCGTAGGCAAGCTTGATGAGGAAGGTTATTGCAATACCTTTCATAATGGCCAATGGAAGCTCACGAAAGGCTCATTGGTGGTGGCGCGGGGCACGAAGCAGTCAAAGTTGTACGTGACCCACGCAAGCATCTCCCAACAAGTTATAAATGTTGCGGAGAATGATAGCAATACCAAGTTATGGCATAGACGTCTTGGCCACATGAGTGAAAAGTCAATGGCGCGTTTGGTGAAGAAGAACGCCTTACCAGGTCTAAACCAGATCCAGTTGAAGAAGTGTGCTGACTGTTTAGCTGGGAAACAAAACAGAGTTTCATTCAAAAGATTCCTTCCTTCCAGAAAGCAAGACGTGTTGGATCTGGTACACTCAGATGTATGCGGGCCTTTCAAGAAGTCCCTCGGTGGTGCCCAATATTTCGTGACCTTTATTGATGATCATTCACGAAAGACATGGGTATACACGTTGAAGACCAAGGATCAAGTGTTTCAAGTTTTCAAACAATTTCTGACCTTGGTGGAAAGAGAGACCGGTAAGAAGTTGAAGTGCATCCGGACAGACAATGGCGGTGAATACCAGGGTCAATTTGATGCTTATTGTAAAGAGCATGGTATTCGACATCAGTTCACACCTCCTAAAACTCCACAGTTGAATGGCTTGGCTGAGAGGATGAACAGAACCTTGATCGAGAGAACCGGATGTTTACTCTCTCATTCAAAGTTACCAAAGGCTTTCTGGGGTGAAGCACTAGTTACAGCAGCCTATGTGCTAAACCATTCACCCTGTGTCCCTCTTCAGTACGAGGCTCCAGAAAAGATTTGGTCAGGAAAAGATATCTCTTATGATCAATTACGGGTATTTTGCTGCAAAGCCTATGTCCATGTTCCGAAGGATGAAAGGAGCAAACTTGATGTCAAGACAAGGGAGTGTGTATTCATCGGCTATGGTCAAGACATGCTTGGCTATAAGTTCTATGATCCGGTGCAGAAGAAGCTCGTTAGGAGTCGAGATGTTGTGTTCGTTGAGGACCAAACAATTGAAGACATTGACAAAGTAGAGAAGTCCACCGATGATTCTGCTGAGTTTGAGTTGCCTCCAACAATGGTGCCGAGACAAGTTGGAGACGATGTTCAGGATAATCAACCTGAAGCCCCTGATCTTCCAAATGAAGATGAACCAGCAGATGTTGAAGGTAACGAGGATAATGGTGATGATGATGCAAACGAGGATGATCAACCTCAACCAGCAATCCTCAACAACCCTCCTTATCACACAAGATCTGGAAGAGTTGTGCAACAGTCTACCGGATATTCTCCACATGAGTATGTGTTACTCACTGACGGGGGAGAACCCGACAGTTTTGAAGAAGCTGTTAATGATGAACATAAGGAGAAGTGGATAGAAGCCATGCAAGACGAGATGAAATCCTTGCATGAGAACAAGACGTTTGAGCTGGTGAAGTTGCCGAAAGGCAAGAGAGCTTTGAAGAATAAATGGGTGTTCAAGATCAAGCATGATGAACACAGTTCCTGTCCGAGATTCAAAGCAAGATTGGTCGTCAAAGGTTTTATTCAAAGGAAAGGTATTGACTTTGATGAAATATTCTCACCAGTTGTGAAAATGACCTCAATACGCACGGTGCTGGGATTAGCAGCAAGCCTCAACCTGGAGGTTGAGCAGATGGATGTAAAAACCGCCTTCCTACACGGTGATTTGGAAGAGGAGATATACATGGAGCAACCAGACGGTTTCCAGCAAAAGGGGAAAGAGGATTGCGTTTGTAGATTGAGGAAAAGCCTCTATGGCTTAAAACAGGCACCAAGGCAGTGGTACAAGAAGTTCGAGTCGGTGATGGGGCAACACGGCTACAAGAAGACAACTTCGGACCATTGTGTGTTCGTTCAGAAGTTTTCTGACGATGATTTTATCATCCTATTGCTCTATGTGGATGATATGTTGATTGTTGGCCGGAATGTTTCCCGAATTAATAGCTTGAAAGAGCAGCTAAGCAAGTTCTTCGCCATGAAAGACTTGGGGCCAGCAAAACAGATCCTTGGGATGAGGATTATGCGAGACCGGGAAGCCAAGAAGTTATGGTTGTCTCAAGAGAGGTACATCGAGAAGGTACTTCAACGGTTCAACATGGAGAAAACTAAAGCAGTTAGCTGTCCTCTTGCTAACCACTTTAGATTGAGCACCAAGCAAAGCCCGTCAACAGATGATGAGAGAAGAAAGATGGAACGAATTCCATATGCTTCAGCAGTAGGAAGTTTGATGTATGCCATGGTTTGTACACGGCCAGATATCGCTCACGCTGTAGGAGTGGTAAGTAGATTACTTTCTAATCCAGGAAAGGAACATTGGGATGCTGTTAAGTGGATTCTCGGGTATCTTCGAGGAACCTCCAAACTATGCTTGTGTTTTGGAGAAGACAACCCTGTGTTGGTTGGCTATACTGATGCAGATATGGCCAGAGATGTTGATTCTAGAAAATCAACTTCGGGATACTTGATTAATTTTTCACGGGGAGCTGTGTCATGGCAATCAAAGTTGCAAAAATGTGTTGCATTATCAACTACTGAAGCTGAATTTATTGCAACAACGGAGGCTTGCAAAGAAATGCTGTGGATGAAGAAGTTCTTAACCGAACTTGGATTTTCGCAAGACGGTTATCAGCTATTTTGTGATAGTCAAAGTGCTATCCACCTTGCGAAGAATGCCTCGTTCCATTCCGGATCCAAACATATTGATGTTAGATATAATTGGATCAGGGATGTGTTAGAGAAGAAGATGTTGCGGCTTGAAAAGATCCATACAGATGAAAACGGATCAGACATGTTGACCAAAACTGTACCAAAGGGTAAATTTGAGTTCTGCAGAAAAGCTGCAGGGATAGGGGATTCTCCAAGTAGTCGGAAGGGGGAGAATTGTTAGGAAGTTTCCTCCCACTTTTCCCATGATGTAAGCAATGATGCAATGGATGGTAGGTGAGGTAGGTGAGGTAGGTGAGATGGGAATATTGCAAATTGATCCTTCTTGATAGGTGAGATTTGCACTTTTGGTCCCTATCTCAAAACTATAAATACCCCCTCATCTCATTGTTTTAAACACACCAAAAACATTCAATAACTCAAGTATAAGAGTTAGAGAGAAAGAGAGAGTTTGTTTTTCTTTAGGAAGTTTTTCTAAAGGGGAGTGACAAAATAGTGAGTAAAATACTAGTCGGGTATTTTCGGAAACACTTTTGTGTGCGCCACTATTTTGGGTAGAGCTCGGGAAATTGTTGTACCTCCAAACTATTGGAGAAGTCTCTCTTTGTAAGCCTACTAAAAGTTTTAGTGGAAGTTGGTGCCGGGTTTGTGGACGTAGCCTAAACGTTTTAGGTGAACCACGTTAAATTCTTTGTGTCATTTATTTTTCGTTGATCATTTATTTTTCCCGCTGTGAAGAAGTGTTTAGTGCCACCGGGTCCTAACAGTGATCTTGGCTATTGATGACGGTCCGACCTTGACTTGTCTGACCACGACCTCATATCTCCGCGTGACAACTTTTTCTGATATAATTTTGACTCATACAGCTTGTCCTCTCTAATTTTTAAGTTACTAATTCCATTTCTTATGGACCAGTAAATTAAATAATCTGATTGTGTAAAGATTTTTTGCACGTATAGCTAATGACTTAGCGTATAGAAATTAATCTCTTTTTTAATTTTCTATTGGGTGGTCAATCACTCCCGCTTCTGACGTCAAATATAAAGAGAGAGAGGCAATGACTGCATATATATATATATATATATATTAATCCTGGATTTGCATTTAAGCAATGATGGTTAACACCAAATAAGCCATTTTAGAGGAATTCTTATAAAAAAAAAAGTTCCAACTTATCAATCTCTAGTAATTAATTTAAACTTATCAAAATTATCTAGGCACATATAAAAATTAAAAACCCAAAAAATAAGGTTCTCTGTTCAAGAATCATAAATCCTAAAGAAATAAGGTTCTTTCTAGATCTCCAAGAATACAACAACAACAACAACAACCCAGTATAATCCCATTTAGTGGGGTCTGGGGAGGGTAGTGTGTACGCAGACCTTACCCCTACCCTGAGGTAGAGAGGCTGTTTCCAAATAGACCCCCGGCATCCTTCCCTCCAAGAACTACCCACCTTGCTCTTGGGGAGACTCGAACTCACAACCTCTCGGTTGGAAGTGGGGGTTGCTTACCATCGGAGCAACCCCTCTTGTCCGTCGCGTGAAGTACACGATTTATGTCAAATGAATAAATGGAATAATGCCACATGTAATTTTAAGTAAAAAAATTGCCACATAATATTTAACCCAAGAAGAAAAATGATAACTAAAGAAAGATATATATATATATATATATATATATATATATAGAGAGAGAGAGAGAGAGAGATATACATACAAGATTCCAAAAATCTAAGTAAAAAAGGACTTTTTTCAATGGGTAAGGTTGGGATTCATTAAAAATATATAGATGAGTTAGTATACAAAATTTATGAAAGATTGGAGGTGATTTAAACTGATTTGGCATTAAAATTTGTAGTTAAAAAAATTCTTCGGCAACACATGTATCAAACATGTATCTCACACGCTGGTAGACGTGGATATACATGTGATACACATTTGATACATAGGTAACATACAAGTGATATACATTGTGATACACCTATTATTTTTATCATGCTCATCTTCCACTTCAAATTTTTAATTCAAACTATCTCAAAACTTTACCAAATCATCTTAAAACTGAGATTCAAGCTTCCTAAGATGTACCCAATCTATTCTAATAATACTCACTCAAAAAAAAAATTGATATTTTTTTGGTACAAATAGTTAATTGGCTAATACTAGTAATATTTTATGAATTCACTAATTCTTGTAATAAGCTACTTATGAATGGACATAGCTGATATTTTTTCCATTTTAGAACTTGTTACTCGAGGATCTCTTTTTTCTTCTCATGTTTCTCATTTAATGTATCCATTTTGAGGTCCGATTAATGCAAAATTGGGAAAAGGTCCAAATATAACCCTGTACTATGCGAAAAAGGACAATTATAACCTTCGTTAAAACTTTGGCCTAAGCACCCCCTTACCGTTACATTATTGGGCTAAATATACCCTTAAATTCAGATGGCAGCCACATTGGAATTTTCATCCAATAAATATATTCCATGTGGAAATTACTCTCTTTTTTAATTACACAACCCAACCCACTAACCCAATAACCCGACCCATCATCCTACCCATTTCAAATAACCCTAAATCCTAAATTACTTTTATTTACCGTTCCTTTCCTTCTCAAATAACCCAACCCACGAAAATTCCGCTGCTTTCATCTCCATTGATTCTCCTCATGCAAAGTAACCGAATGGAAGCTTTGTGCTGAAACTCCATGCCCCCATTTTTTACAAGGTAAGTCTTCTCCACTGAAGTTTTATTTACCGTTCCTTTGTGCTTGTATTTTTGTTGGGGATTTGGTGGGACTTTGGTATTCCCGATTATAATATTTGTCTTATACGTGTTTATTTTATCTGTATATGATTGTTTATTGCTGAATTTTGGTTGGGATTTGGTGGGTGGTCCGATATGTTTGTTTCAAAATGTCCTCTGTTTCTCCGTATATGATTCTAAATTGAGGAATCTTTTTTAAGATCTCTGCCTCTCTGTTTCTTATTTTGTTTTGTGGTTGTATTGGGGAAATGGGGGGATTTTGAAAAGGGAAAAGGTCCAAATATAACCTTGTACTGGAGAAGACTGGCAGATTGTGGGAGATGGGTATTTTTTTATTGCATGCTTTATCTTTATCCGATATGTTTGTTTATTGCTAGATTTTTGTTTATTGTCATATTTTATGTTGGGATTTGGTGGGTCGGATGTCCGAAACCAGATTTTATTTTTAGTTTATTTTATTCCATGGTTTATTTTTATACCAATATGTTCTAATGTAGTACCTTTTCTGTTATTTCTTTTGTTTTCTGTTTTTTTAGCTTTGGAAGGATGAGTCAAACGATATAGAAACAAATGATGTAGATGTTGAGGTTGGTACTGATTGTGAATATAGTCTTGGTTCTGGAGGTGAATATGAACCTTCAGATGGTGGGGAGTATGATTCTGATGATAAGGAGGGTATTAGCAATGAAAGGAGGAGGGTTGTAGATGATAGGTTAGAAAACTATAAGAAGTTGAAGCTAGGTTTGTCATTTAAGGACATGAACGAAGGCAGGAAGGCTGTAAATTTTTATGCTTTAGCTAACAAAAAGGCTTAAAAATTGATTAAATGTGAAAAAGTAAGAACCAGGTGGGCTTGTCAAGAAGGGTGTCCCTTTAGGTGTCTAATTTCACAAGATGGGAAAACTGGTGGGTTTAGGATTAAAACTTGGAAGGATGTACACACTTGTGGTGATGCCTTTAAGAATCCTAGAGCTAATGCAGCCACATTAGCTCAATATTTTAAGAGTAAGGTCCAAAATAACCCTAAATACACAATTAAAGATATGAGAGGTGAGCTTGAACATGATTTGAAGTTGAATGTGAGTAGATCCAAATTGAAAAGGGCTAAGAATTTGGTTCTTCAGAAACTAGAGGGTAGTTTTATAGATGACTACAACAAACTTGAGGCATATTGTGAAGAACTTAGGTTGTCTAATCCAGGAAGTGATGTAGTGATAAATATCTCCAAAGATGCACTAGCAGAATTAGCAGAATTGGAAAAATGGTTTGAGACCATTAATTGGAGTTGATGGTACATTCTTAAAAGGTAGAACCAAGGGTCAGTTATTGGTTGAATTAGGACAAGATTCCATGAATCATTTCTACCCACTAGCATGGGCTGTGGTGGACAAGGAAACAAGCAGGACTTGGAGTTGGTTCATGGAGTTGTTGAAGTTGTCTTTGGAGCTTAATACTGGTGCAGGAATCACATTCATATCAGATATGCAAAAGGTAAATATTTCTGACTTTCTTCTATTTTACATTTTAAAGTATATGATTGTCTAATATTTCTTTCATTCTTTGTTTTGTAATTCATTTCAGAGGGCTTGTTGGATGCTGTTAGTACTGTACTTCCTGAGGCTAACCATAGGTACTGTGTGAGACATATTGAGGCCAATTGGTGCAAGAAATGGAGAAGTGGTGAAATGAGAAAGCTGTTATGGTGGTGTGCATGGAGCTCATATGATGAGGAGTTTAAAGATCAGTTGAAAAAATTAGGGCAGCTGTCAGAAGATGCTGCAAAGGATATGTTAAAGTATCCTCCAAGGGCATGGTGCAGGGCTTATTTTGATACCCAATGTAAGAATATGATGGTTGATAACAACTTCACCGAGTCATTTAATGCATGGATTCTTGAGGCTAGAGGAAAACCAATTATCAAAATGTTGGAGGACATAAGAGTGAAAGTGATGGTGTTGTTAGGAGACAATGAGGCTAAGGTGAGAAGTTGGAATGCAGAATATAGTCCAGCTTGCTTGAAGTTGTATAGTGATTGGAGGGGAATATCACAAGATTGTCAAGTCGTATTCAATGGTGATTGGGGATATGAAGTGTCTGAAGGAATTGATAGACATACTGTCAATCTAGAACATATAAAGTGTACATGTAGGTTATGGGATTTATCTGGCATTCCTTGCCCTCATGCAATAAAGGCAATGATGCATAACAGAGTAGAGCCTAGTGGTGAAATCTATTGGTGGTATAGTAAAGAAGGATACTTGCTAACATATAAGGAAAAGCTTCAGCCTGTTAGGGGTCGACAGTTCTGGAAAGTTGAACCTTCACAAGCAATGTTACCTCCTGATACTGTGAAGCAAGTTGGCAGACCCAAAGTGAAAAGAAATAGGGAACCAGATGAGGCAGGAAAAAGGAAAGGGGAGTGGAGTCAATCAAGGAAGGGTAGACAAATGACATGTAGTAATTGTGGTGAGCCAAACCACAATGCAAGGGGTTGTTACAAGGTAATATTTTCATATTGTTTGATTGATTAATATTACTACTTAAATTGTAGCTAAGTATTTTTCAGCATGCAATTGACTTGATTTTTTACTTGTTAATAGCCTAAGGCTGCTGCAATGGAGAGTGACAATGAAGATGCTGCAATGGAGAGTAACAATGAAGATGTTGCCACCCAAGCTACAAGCTGCAATGCTGATGATGGACCATTTGTTGCCACCCAAGAGTTTACACCATATGGCCCAGAAGTTGACAATGAAGAAGATCCTCCACTTAGGCCAATGATTGTTTCAGAAACACAATCAAGGATTGAGAGGGGTAACCTAAGAGGAGCTACTACTAGTTTAAGGAAAATTAAGTTTGCTGGAGATCAAACTGGGGCTTCGACACCAACCAATCTTCCTTATTCTCCAACTAAGTTGATATGGAAGGGAAAATCTTCAATCTCATCAAGCCAAGTCCAAGTTGAGGCAAGAAAGAGAAATTTCAAGATGATGGCAACAAAGGGCAAAGGCAAACCAGTCCAACTTGATGATGAAGATCTATTTTTGCTGTAAAGTTTCTGCTGTTAGGTGCAGTATGGTGCTAATTTTTGCTGTAAATTTTCTGCTGTAAAGTGCAGTGTGGTGCTAATTTTTTGCTACTGTAAAGTGCTACTGTTAAGCTCGACAACTGTAAAGTGCTTCTGTAAAGTGCTACTGTAAAGTGCTAATTTTTTGCTACTGTAAAGTGCTACTGCTAATGCTAAGTCTAAATTTTTTGCTGTTAAGCTCTATTGTTCAGTATTTCTGCTGGTGTTAGAACTGTTGTTCAGTATTTCTGCTAGTGTTGAACTGGTGGTGTTGTTCAGCGTGGTACTATAGCTTTTGTTCAGTCTGCTGGTGTTGAACTGTTGTTCAGTCATAGCTTTTGTTCAGTGCATTGCAGGTTGTTTGGTAGCTTGTGTTGTACATTCTCTTTTCGGGATGGATCTTTTTGAACGAATGAACTGCTACAACTGTGGATTGGAGTCTAGACATCTGAATATACATCTTTCTTTCACAATATTAATGTCAGTGCCCTCCGAACAATGAAGGCATGTTCTTCAAAGCAATTATGTGATGGCACTTTAATTTCCATTCTACATAATAATTTTGTGAGGTTCATAAAGAAATAATTTGATCAATTAGCATTTTACTTTCTCTTGTTTAAGTTTCATGTCCTTTCCTTCAGGTTATGTGTCCAGAAAGCTCCTTTGATGAGCTTCTGAATCTTGTTGAGATGAACCATCAGTTGGCTTGTGATTCTGAGGTCGGTGGCTGTGGTCCTCAGTTTCTTTCTATTCTTTTCCTTCAGTTTTAGGTTGGCAAAATACTTGTGAGAATGTAGATGACATAAAGGCAACATTATCAGCTCTATCTAGTGAGGCTTGACATGCTGTGGGTATATTGGCAGGTATTTACAATGTTTCTGCTATTGAAGGCAGATGAGGGGTATAATTGACCCATTACGCATAGTTTAGGGAGGTATGTGGACCTTTTTTACGAGTTAAAAATGGTGATGCACAATGTAATATGACCAGCTCCTTTTGAGATGCCTATTCATATCGCCTTTTTACAGCTTCTTCTCCCTCTAAGAAGCACAGAATCATGAGAAAGCTTGAAACGAAGGAAAACATAACAAGAAAGCTTGAAACGAAGGAAAACATAACAAGAAAGCTTGAAACGAAGGAAAACCATAACAAGAAAGCTTGAAACGAAGGAAAACATAGCAAGAAAGCTTGAAACGAAGGAAAACATAAACTTCGCTCCAAAACATAAAACATAAACTAAACATTAACCATGTCAATTATACATAAACCATGTTTGAACCTCGGTTACATAATCACTTAAATATGTTAAACACACCTAAACTTTGGTTCATTTTCCGTTAGCTATTTAATCATCCAAGCACAGACAAACCCAACTAAGCAACACCAAACCATACCAATGATTTTCCATTTTTTCGGGCTATTTTCCTTCACAAATACTAAACGTCCATCAATTTTTTCCATAGAAACATCATTGTCTCCTTTAAGATTATCCAATTCCTTTAAATCTTCAATTTTTGCAACATCCCTAGCTAATATGCTTTCAATCTCGACAACCTTCATCAAGAGAAGATTCCTTTCTCGTCTAAGAGCTTCATTTTCGTTCTTTAAGTTAGTGATCAATGTTGTAACTCTAATAGGAAGTTCATCATCTACCCGTTCCCAAAACTTACAATTTTGTCCCTGCGCAACAATTACAAAAAAATTATCAAGTTAGTGTATCTGCTCGCATTTATTACCTAAACAAAAATTTACAAAACAATTCTTATAAAATTAACCTTCGGCATTGAACACTTGTTAAATCGTCTACCGGCATTATTTGGAGTCCAAGCAGTGAATCGACTAACAGCAACTCCACAACGACATTTTCTCCTCGAACTATATGATGAACTCGAAGATCCATGGCTCATTTTTTCGGAATTGGGTGGTGAAAGATAGTGGAAACACTAACCCTTACTTGCTCTTATGGATTCGACGATAATGGGGCTATGGACGTTTGGCAAGCTATGTTTCTGCAACTTTTCCCATGTTTTGACAGAGGAGAATCGATGGAGAAGAAAGGAGCCCTAAATTTCGCAATAGTATAGAAGAAAGGAACGGTAAATAAAAGTAATTTAGGATTTAGGGTTATTTGAAATGGGTAGGATGATGGGTCGGGTTATTGGGTTAGTGGGTTGGGTTGTGTAATTAAAAAAGAGAGTAATTTCCACATGGCATATATTTATTGGATGAAAATTCCAATGTGGCTGCCGTCTGAATTTAAGGGTATATTTAGCCCAATAATGTAACGGTAAGGGGGTGCTTAGGCCAAAGTTTTAACGAAGGTTATAATTGTCCCTTTTCGCATAGTACAGGATTATATTTGGACCTTTTTCTTACAAAATTTTACCCAAAAATCTACTTTTAATAAAGTGTCAAAGACTTATCTAGGAGTTTACGAATATGGGTGCACCATTATATTAATTAAAATGGACAAGGGAGTTAGAGATTTGTTTATATGAAAAGAACAACAATTAAAAGAGGGATCAAACCCCGATTTGAGGGACAAAAGTGACACTTAGTCATCAGTGCGCCTGAGTAGTCACTTGAGCATGGGTGGCCACAAATATATTAAGGTACTTATTCTGAAAATTTAGTACTATATTATTTTCACAGCTCGAATGCTAGAACTTCTGATTAGTCTAGGATCTCAACAACACATGATGCTGATTGGAGTCACTATTGTATGGTAGTTCATGTTAAATGCGAATGGCTTTATCGTACCTTAATTTCTGCAAAGTTTAGAATCAAATGTTAATGTACAAGAAGGTAAAACAAGTACTACACAAGCACATGCAACTGTGTGCTCAATTGATAAAGCCAATGCATAGTTTGGATTGTCGGAAATGTCAAAGGTTTCAACTTACCAAACTGAATGACAGATTAAATCAACAAAAGTCTAAAAGGAAATGATGTTGCCAGGATATAGGAAGTGACTACATATTGAGGACAATGCAGTGATGCACCATCAATCCCACAATTTCATCGTACTATTGTTTTTTTTTAAAGCCTTTAACTATTGCTCTAGCAGAGATAGGTCTATATGTTAGGAAAATAATTTACTAACTCAAAAAGAAATATTTAGAATTATGTCTAGGTTTATTATGTTAATATAATATTAATGAGTATTAATATGTATGTAACTGATGAAATTTTCAATTACAATTTGAATACAATAAAACTGATGATTGAAGTAATGATTTTATCATTTTAACATTTATGGCTTAACGTTATGGATTTTGTACGTTATTGACTTTTCAATATCTTTACTATTGGAAATTAATAGGTATGGCTTTATGGTTGAATTTTATGATGTTTTCATTTTGAATAGTCTCAACAGAGAGTCTAGTTATATATATATATATATATATCCCTCCTCGTCTTTATAACAGATAGAGAGTGAAAATAACAAAGCTAAAAACTTTTCTTCTCTATTCTTTGTGCTGGGTTTTTTTCTCGTTAAACTTTGTTGTTTCTGCTCCTAATTATACTAGAAGAGCTTGTTGAATCCTGGGGGATACGCCTAAAATTAGTTATCTCGGTGTGGGCGAAATATCCTTAAGGACAGTGTCTTTGACACGCCTCAAGCTAAATCTTTTATTCTCCATAATCATCCAATTTTTCCAACAATCTTAAGGATATTTCTACTTTGTTCTTATGGAGAATGCTACTTATGGAATTCTAATTTAAAGACATACGAGTAATGTCTTTTGCTTGATATTACGTAATATTATTTCTAAGTGACAGGTATGCATAATTGAACTAATACCTCCTCAACATTTATTCTTTCATGCTTATTTTGGTGATTCTAGAGCACTCATGAAAACCAGGCGCGCGCATGACCTATTAGCGCAAAACATGCTTATTTTCGTGAGAATATTATTTTCGTAATATTATACCTCCCATTGGTGAATTGTGATTAAGCGCAATATAGAATTCTAATTTAAAGACATACGGTAATGTCTTTTGCTTGATATTACGTAATATTATATCTAAGTGACAGGTATACATAATTGAGCTAATACCTCCTCAACATTTATTCTTTCATGCTTATTTTCGTGAGAATATAATTGGCATATATCTTTGTCTTCAAGATGATACATATAGTGTCGTTTCAATTTTAGATGTGTTTATTGTTGTACATTATTTGCTGATGTGAATTTGTATTTTAATTTTGTATGTATATTTTGCATAGTGAAAGATGTTGCACTAATTTTGTAGTTCTCTTGATCTAGAGTATTTTAAATATTCTCTTTTAACATATTTAAGAGGCAATATGATATTTCGGTAATTGTGAAATTTCCTAACATGTCAAAAGGACAATTTGTTATGTTGCTTGAGATCACGAGAATAAATGGTATTTACATTTTTATACTGTTTAAAGGTTAGTGACCTCTTGCCATGAAGTTAATATTTTGGTCAAACATAGTTTTTAATTTGGAGATAAAATATTTTGGGTGAAGATATATTATTAGCTTGTTATTTATAAAGCAAAACTCTTTATGAGTGGTGAAAAGGTTATCTCCTTAGCCTGAATTTTCAAAAATGTGGGGGACCTTGATGTTCAGAATTATATAGCATGATCCTAAGAAAGGAAAAGAAGATAAAAATTATTTATTAATGTTATAATAAAGCCTTACAAAAATGAAATATTTTTTTGGAAAAAAATTATATCGGAAGATCAAAAGTATGTTGTATTTTTGGCTCCGAAAAGTTATTTCATTACGGATCTCTTAGTTATTTGGGTGATGAAGAAATCATTGAATTATGATCCGGTTCCTATTGATTTGAGATATTTCTATAGAAGTTAAAGTTTCTTCTATATTGTTGAAAATTTTATTTTGGTGCTTGACTATGGAAGATACATAAAGAAAATAAATTTTCATGTGTTGAAAGATGTTTCAAAACGCACGAGTATAGAAGTCAAGTTTTATTTCATTTGAGATAATTTTATACTTTATTTGAGAAATACTTTGAGTTAGTATTTTGCATGTGAATCTTCCTCTGTATTAGAAGGATACAGTGATGATATCGAATCTTTGATTCAGATGAGAAAAAACTAGCTAGTTGTTGTGTGATCACCTTTTAGTAGTTGTTACAATATTGAAATTATCTGGCAATGATGTTGATTAAGCAACCTCTTGGAGAGTTAAACCGACAATAATTATGTCGATGAATTGTGATTGCCAAAGCGCAATATTCCACCAGGAGTTAAACAGACAATAATTTAAAGACATACGGTAATGTCTTTTGCTTGATATTACGTAATATTATATCTAAGTGACAGGTATGCATAATTGAACTAATACCTCTTCAACATTTATTCTTTCATGCTTATTTTCGTGAGAATATAATTTGTCGATGAATTGTGATTGTCAAGGCGCAATAACCATTGTAAGAAAATAAATCTCTCAATGGGAGGTGTATATATCTCGAGACGTTATGTGATAAAGCAATTGCTTAGATATGAGAATTTTTAATATATATTATGTGTAGTCAAAAGAGGATTTGGCCGATCCTTTGACTTATAAGTGAAACATCGAGTGGTTGAGACTTTTGCCAATTTGAGATGTACAATGATGGTAACCCAACCTATGTGATTGGAGATCCCATGAAGTAGGTTCATATGGGTAATAACAAGTCATTAGTTGATCAAATGTGCACTATTAAATTATATCCCTTCCTATGGTGTATGTGTGTATATAGTGCAAGACTGCAAGAAATGTGAGGCTGAGTTATCAAACTCTTAATCTGCTAATCTATAGCCTTTTGTAGGTGGTGTATTGCACCTGCAGAATATACTTGATGGATGGACCTATATGAGTGTGGAGTGGGGCCGCTCCTATGAAATTTGTGGTGAAATTTCTAGAGCACTCATGAAAACCAGGCGTGCGCATGGCCTATTAGCGCAAAACCGCGACAAACAACAAAGTGTGTGCAGGTATAATGTGATAGATAAGACACTAAACTTACAAATGAATTTTTGGTTCATAGAAGATTTGAACTTCACCATTTGTTCTGTAAGTTTAATTTTATTTTATCTAGGTCTGGTTCATAGTCCAAGAGACACCAGATTCGACGCATTATGCTCATTTGTGAAAACCCAACAAAACTTTTTATTTCACTTTATTACTTATTATTCTTTTTGAGTTATGTAGGGGATTGTTGGAAAATAATTTACTAACTCAAAAAGAAATATTTAGAATTATGTCTAGGTTCATTATGCTAATATAATATTAATGAGTATTAATATGTATGTAACTGATTCAATTACAATTTGAATACTATAAAACTGATGATTGAAGTAATGATTTTATCATTTTGACATTTATGGCTTAACGTTATGGATTTTGTACGTTATTGACTTTTCAATAACTTTACTATTGGAAATTAATAGGTATGACTTTATGGTTGAATTTTCTAATGTTTTCATTTTGAATAGTCTCAACAGAGAGTCTAGTTATGTTTTGTATACATATATATATATATATATATATATATATATATATATATATATATATATATATATATATATATATATATATATATATATATATATATATATATATATATATACACACCTCCACGTCTTTATAACAGATTCAGAGTGAAAATAACAAAGCTAAAAACTTTTCTTTTCTATTCTTTGTGCTGGGTTTTCTTCTCGTTAAACTTTGTTGTTTCTGCTCCTAGTTATACTAGAAGAGCTTGTTGAATCCTGGGGGATACGCCGAAAATTAGTTGTCTCGGTGTCGACGAAATATCCTTAAGGACAGTGTCTTTGACACGCCTCAAGCTAAAGCTTTTATTCTCCATAATCATCCAATTTTTCCAACACCATATCCAAACACCTTCCACTTTTGTCATTGATTCATGGTGGAGTCAGAATTTTTATTAAAGTGAGTCAAAATATAAGAAATTAACACACAGAGAAATTAGGGATTCAATATATATATATTGTAAAATGTTGGAATTTTAAGTCATTAGGCTTTAAAGTATAAAAGTGTGAATTTGAAATGAAGGAAAATAAAATTGAGGGAAAAAAAAATTTGAAGAAGTGAGCTTAGGTCTTGCACTCCGTCCCTCATTGGTGAGGGACAACTACATTTGTGTGTATATATGTAGAATCACTTTTTAAAGCTCTTAAAAGGAGTTGAAGAGAATGAACCCTCGCGCCGTCGTCAACGCTCATTCGACTCGGCTTTGGCTTCGGTTTCGGATTCGAAAAATGATCGATAAGATTATTTTTTGGACAAAATTTATCCAGATCACTGCTGAAGATTCTGAAATATTGTCTGGCTGCAGTCCTAACATAACTGCGGTAGGACCCCGACAGAATCCTTCTACAGGTTTAGAGAGCCACTTTGGCCAGGTGGCGAAATTTCTGAACAGGCACTTTTCCAGAACAGACATCATATCTCTTCCAATTATTTTCTATAAATTGAGAGGCATGACTTTATTTTTAACACACCAAAAACATTACAGAGCTTCCTTATTTCTGAATATACTACATTAATTCGCATTCTCTCTCTCTCAAATTTGTAAGTGTGATTTTGCTCCGTTCTTTAAGTTTGTTAGTATCCTGCAGTTTGTATTGCCACTGTTGCAGGAAGATTTATTCCGTTTTATCCTGGAGGATTTAATCCATTACCTTGGCAACATGTGAGGTGGTTAAAATTCCTTAAGGACGCACAAGAAAATTATAGACACGGAATATCTTTTTAATCTCTACTATTTTTCTATTTTCTTTTATTCTTCTAACAGTATTCTGACTTTGTATTTAACACGGTAGCATTCACAAGCTTAAGGAATTGTATAATACCAATGTTTCTCTATTGAATTATATACTAAATTGTTTTCTATATTGCATTGGAGACTAAAGCCTTGGTGTTTTCTACTCCAATAATTATTTTGTCCGGTTCAAAGTATATAAAAACTTTACCGGAATAATAAATGTACAGGTTTGAAGTATATAAAAACTTCACAATTGTTACGTGTTGTATTTTGGTTTGGTATTTAGATTGAAGATATCAAAACTCCACTGATTTAACAAAGTTCTGTTTTGTTTCCAACTCTACATAAATATGACGAATGAAAACTAAATTAATGAAAATGATGCGGGAACGGGTGCTACTATTTCGAGTGTTGCTGCCTCGTCAAGCCGTTCTACTCATGATCATGCTATGGCAGCAGCAGAAAAACCCGGAATATTTTCTGATATTGACTTCAAACGTTGGCAAATGAAGATGCTCTTCTATCTTACTACGTTAAGTTTGCAACGTTTCATCAAGGAGGATCCTCCGGTCTTGGCTGAAAGTACTCCGGATGATGAACGACTTATTGTAATTGAAGCATGGAAACATTTTGATTTCTTGTGCAAACACTACATTTTGAGTTGTTTGGAAGATGGCTTCTACAATGTCTATAACATCATAGAAACTTCAAAAGCATTATGGAATGCGCTTGAGAAGAAGTACAAGCCCGAGGATGCCGGACTTAAGAAGTTCGTGGCTGCTAGATTTTTGGATTTCAAGATGATTGACACTAGGCCGGTCATAACTCAAGTCCAAGAATTACAAGTCGTTGTGCATGACCTCCTGCTGAAGTGTCACGACCCCAAACCCAGTCATGATGGCGCCCAGAACACTGCTAGGCCAGCCTGACCAATTATCAACAATCACGGAGCTATAAGCTCACTTCATTCAATTTAAGCGTAATAGAATAATTCAACATTGATAGATACATTAAAAACAGGGAACCAAGTCCCAACACATGCCAACTCCCATAAACCAAAGTGTAAGAGTCATGAGCCTCTAAAGAACATAAGTGTAATAAGGTTTACAACTAACTCAGTACGGAAAGAAAGACAACATGAAATGAAATGACAAGCTAGAAGGGGAGTCAGGTCCTGCGGACGCTGCAGCTACCTCGACTGTCCCGCACAATGCCTCCGAGCGGCTACCGGATCAGGTCTGCTGAGAGGTACCTGGATCTGCACACAAGGTGCAGGGAGTAAAATGAGTACTGCCAGACTCAGTGGTAATAAACAAGGGTAAGACAGCGTAGATAAGAAATCCACAGTAAAGCACAATGTAAAGCTATACCAATACCCTGTAACAGTTCAATATCAACAGTAGAGAGCCAACAAGTATCAACAACATAGTATAACAGCTAGCAGATGTAGCTAAATGCAATGCAATGCATGAAATGACCGCTACGGCGCGTAGCTCGATCCAATTTGGGTACTCGTGCTCAATGTGGGGGTTCAGACTCCGGAGGGGCTCCTATAGCCCAAGCACAATATCATGAATATACGCTGCGGCGTGCAGCGCGATCCACTACCAGTCAGCTAATATGCAAATGCAGCCTCGCGAGCTCAAAAGTAGTTTTGAAAACTCTTTTATCATTTTTTTTCCATTTGAAAACAGTAATATCAAAGTTCCAAAGATTGGAAAATCATGATAACAATAATAGCTACGGACTGGTAGTAAAACTAACATGTCAATATCACAAAACAATGATAACGATCCTCGCAGGATCCCAATATCTGGCTCACAGCCCATATATGTACTCAACCGTCCAAGAAGGAGGTTCAACGGCTCAAAAGTAGCCAATATCACAATATAATATGCAACCATCCGAGAAGGAGGTTCGACGGCTCAAGAATAGCAAATATCATAACACAATATCAACAGGTCTGACTAAGCCATAGTCCCCAAATCACAATCGACCCCGCACTCACAAGAGAGTACGTGTCTCGCCGCTATACAACGTCACAAAGTGGTATACCGGGGTTTCGAACCCGCTGGTTATCACCCACATCTATTACTCACCTCAATACGGCGCGACGACTACTCCGCGATGCCCTTGCCATAAGAATCAAGCTCCGCACGTGTAGAATCTGATCAAATATAGTAGAAATACAACAAATTAGACCAATGGGACGACACCCAGTCAAAACAACTCAATTTACATCAAAATTCCCAAAGTTGCCGAAACCCGACTCTCGGTACACTTCTCGAAAATTACAAAAGTCACATATTCAGAACCCTCATCTCAATACGAGTCTAAGCATATCAAATTTACCAAATTCGGACTTCATTTGCCCATGCAAAGCATTAATTTTCTAAAGTTCAAGCCTAGGGCTAAATCCTCCATAAAGTGCCCCAAATTCCTCCACTTTCATGATATAATTGCATAATATTATCAATACTAATCATAATTTGAGTCCATAGTTGATTACCTGACGAATTCCCTTGAGTTTCTCTTCAAAATCGCCCAAATCGCCTCTTAAGCCGAGACCCAAATGTTTGAAATGTTTCTGAAATTTCTAACTCCTGATATTTTTAATCCTTCTGCGATTTCCGCTTCTGCGGACAAAATTCCGCTCCTACGAGCCCGTATCCGCGACCAACTGGTCGCTTATGTGATCCCAGGCCTAGCCGGCCAATTCCGCTTCTGCGAACATAGGACCGCTTCCGCATGTTCGCTTCCACGAAAACGTAACCGCTCCTGCAGAATCCCCCGCTTCTGCGCACAAGAGTCCGCTCCTGCGTACTCGCCTAGACGATCCACTATCCGCTTCTGCGGACTCCCCTATCTCGCCTCTTGACCACTTCTGCGGTCTCATACTCGCACCAGCGATGCCACCTCAGCGGACATTGTTCCGCTTCTGCGAAGCCAAGCGCTTCTGCGCCCCATAGTCTGCTCCTGCGGACTCGCTCCTGCGCTCCCATTTCCCCAGGAGCGAAAACAACAGAACCACCAAGAAAACCTGCATGTTTCCATGTTTTCTCCCGTTTAACCATCCGAAAACACCCCGAGGCCCCCGGGACCTCATCCAAACACACCAAAACATCCTAATACTGTATTCGAACTTGTTCCAATCCTCAAAGCACGTCTAACAACATCAAAACCCATAATTCACATCGAATTCAAGCCTAAATTCCTTAAAACTTTCCGAATTACACATTCGATCTAAAACCCGACCAAACGACGTTCGAATGATCTGAAAATTTGCGGACATATCCAAAATCACATGATGAAGTTACAGAAATTGTCGGAATTCCACTCCGACCCCCGGATCAAAATCTCACCTATCGTTCGGATTTTGCCAAAATTCAACCTTAGCCAATTCAAGCCTATTTCTACACCGGACCTCCAAATTCAATTTCGGTCGCTCCTCTAAGTCACAAATCACCTACCGAAACTAACCAAATCATCAGAATCTGATTCCGAGACCTCTAACCAAATAGTCAACTCCAGGTTGACTTTCAATATTCAAGTTCCCTTCAAAAAGGTTATATGCCTCATTTTCAATCCAATTCACTCCTAACTCACCCGATAGACTCTAACACCTGATATAAAAGCATAAAACATATAATTACAACATAACGAGTTGGTAATTCCTGTGATGACCTGCCGGGTCGTCACATGAAGGTATGACTCGAATCAATAATTTTATTAATAAGATTTATCTTGTTATTAATTATGAATTTGGTATTGAAGGTATGGTCATAAATGAGGCATTTCAAGTCGTTGCTTTCATTGAAAAATTACCTCCATTATGGAAAGATTTTAAGAACTAGCTTAAATACAAACAGAAGGAAATGACACTAGAATACTTGATAATTCGTTTGAGGATAGAAGAAGACAACAAAAATGCTGAAAAGAAGTCACGCGGGCACTCGAAAATAATAAGGGCTAACATTGTTGAGGAGGCGCCACAAAACAAGAAGAGAAAGAAGGCTTCTGGACCAAAGAATTACCCAAGCAAGAAGAAGTTCAAGGGTAATTGCCATAACTGTGGAAAATCTGGGCATAAGGCTGTGGATTGTCGAGCGCCAAAAAATGATAAGAAGAAAAAGAATCAAGCTAACATGGTTGAAAATGCTGACGAAATGGAGGACTTGTGTGCCATGTTGTCTGAATGCAACTTGGTAGGAAATCCTAAAGAATTGTGGATAGATTCTGGATCCACCCGCCATGTTTGTGCTAACAAGGAGTTATTTTCTTCTTATGCCCCCGCAGGACCCTACGAGACAATTTTCATGGGAAATTCGTCTACAACAAAAATTGAAGGAGTTGGCAAGATTGCTCTGAAGATGACATCGGGGAAAATAGTGACTCTAAATCAAGTTCTCCATGTTCCAGAAATTTGCAAGAATCTTGTTTCTACCTCACTTCTTGTCAAGAATAGATTCAAATGTATTTTTGTTTCAAACAGTGTTGTACTAAGTAAGAATGATGTGTATGTAGGAAAAGGTTACCTGAATGAGGGACTTTTATGCTAAATATAATAGCAGTTCCTATCAATAAAGTGAATGTTTCTTCTTACTTACTTGAGTCAAACACTTTATGGAATTCGCGTCTAGGCCACGTAAACTTCAAAACATTGGGAAAAATGATAAATTTAGAAGTATTGCCAAAATTTAATTGCATTAATTCGAAATTTCAAATATATGTGGAATCAAAGTATGCTAAGCATCTTTACAAGTCTGTTGAAGGAATTCAAGTCCTTTAGACTTAATTCACATACATATTTGCGACATGAAGTCAACAGCATCTCGCGGTGGAAAAAAGTATTTTATTACTTTTATTGACGATAGCACGAGATATTGCTATGTTTATTTACTTAATAGTAGGGATGAGGCAATTGATGCTTTCAAGCAATACAAGTGTGAAGTTGAAACACAACTAAACAGAAAGATCAAAGTGATAAGAAGTGATAGGGGTTGAGAATATGAATCTCCTTTTGAAGAAATATGTTTGGAACAACTTCCCCTTGCTCTCCACAATCTAATGGAATTGTGGTGAGAAAGAATCAAACGTTGAAAGAGATAATGAATGCATTGTTGATAATTTCTGGTTTACCACAGAACTTGTGGGTGGAAGCTATACCTACAACTAACCGAATAATCAACTGTGTACCTCATAGTAAAACACAGTCCATTCCTTATGAAAAGTGGAAAGGTAGGAAGCCCAGCTTGAAATACTTCAAAGTGTGAGGGTGTTTAGCTAAGGTACAAGTTCCTTAACCCAAAAGGGTTAAGATAAGGTCCAAACACGGTTGATTGTGTATTTATTGGATATGTAACCAATAGCAAGGCATATTGTTTTCTGGTTCATAAGTCAGAAAATTCAGAGATTCACGTTAATACGATAATAGAATCAGATAACGTTAAATTCTTTGAAACTATTTATCTGCATAAAAAGGAATGTGAAGTGACCTACCAAAAGTCAAAACGACCTCGGGAGGAAACAACAGATGGTATGACTAATGAGGAAAATCCAAGAAGAAGTAAATGTCAACAGACAGCTACTTCATTCGGTCTAGATTTTCTGACTTTTCGGCTAGAAAATTAGCCACGTACCTTCAAGGAAGCAATGTCTTCCTCAGAAGCACAATATTGGAAAGAAGCTGTCAATAGTGAAATAGAATCCATATTGAGCAACCATACATGGGAATTGGGTGACCTTCCTCCAGGTAACAAAACATTGGGTCTAAATGGACTTTTAAGAAGAAAATAAAAGATGATGGTACTATTGACAAATAAAAGGCAAGACTTGTTGTCAAAGGATTTAGACAGCGAGAAGGTCTTGACTATTTTGACACATACTCGCCGATAATATGAATTACATCCATTCGGATGCTAATAGTGTTAGCCGCCTTGTATGATCTTCAAATCCATCAAATGGATGTAAAAACAACCTTCTTAAATGGTGATTTAGATAAAGAAATTTACATGGACCAACCTGAAGGGTTTGTGGTTTCGGAAAAATGAAAGAAGGTGTGTCGACTTGTTAAGTCCTTTTATGGACTAAAACAAGCACTCAAGCAATGGCATGCAAAATTTGACCAAACAATATTATCAAATGGCTTTAAAATGAATGTGATAAATGTGCTTACATTAAGAACGTTTCAAATTATATAGTCATTTGACATGACCCCAAACCCGGTCGTGATGGCGCCCAGAACACTGCTAGGCCAGCCCGACCAATGAACAACAATTACGGAGCTATGAGCTCATTAAACCAATTTAGACATAACAATTATAAGTCAACATTTATAGAAATACCAAGCCAGGGAACCAAGTTTCAAAACAGTACTACTCCCCAAAGACCGAGGGGTCAAGAGTCAAGAGCCTCTAAAAGAACGTAAGTGCAATAGGGTTTAAAATAAAACTCAGTGCGGAAAGAAATGACATCATGAAATGAAAAGACAGTTAGAAGGGGAGTCAGTTCCTACGGACGCTGCAGCTACCTCGACTATCCCGCAAAATGCCTCTGAGCGGCTACCGGATCAGGTCTGCTGAGAGGTACCTGGATCTGAACACAAGGTGTAGGGAGTAAAATGAGTACTGCCAGACTCAGTGGTAATAAACAGGGGTAAGAAAGCGTAGATAAGAAATCCACAATAAAGCACTATGTAAAGCTGTAATCAATACCCTGTAACAGTTCAATATCAACAGTAAAGTACCAACAAGTATCAACAACATAGTATAACAACTAGCAGATGTAGCTAAATGCAATGCAATGCATGAAATGATCGCTACGGCACGTAACCCGATCCAATTTGGGTATCCGTGCTCACTGTGGGGGTTCATATACGCTGCGGCGTGTAGCCCGATCCACTACCAGTCAGCTAGTATGCAAATGCAGTCTCACAGGCTCAAAAGTAGTTTTGAAAACTCTTTTATCATATTTCGGTTGAAAACAGTAAATGTCAAGTTCCAGAGAATGGAAATATCATGATAACAGTAATAGCTACAGACTGGTAGTAAAACTAGCATGTCAATATCACAAAACAATGATAACGATCCTCGCATGATCCTAATAACTGGCTCACAGCCCATAAATGTACTCAACCGTCCAAGAAGGAGGTTCAACGGCTCAAGAGTAGCCAATATCACTATATAATATGCAATCATCCGAGAAGGAGGTTCGACGGCTCAAGAATATAGCCAATACCATAATTCAGTATCAACAGGTCGGACTAAGCTATAGTCCCCAAATTACAATCAACCCCGCACTCACAAGAGAGTACGTGTCTCGCCGCTATACAGCATCACAAAGTGGTATATCGGGGTTTCGAACCCGCTGGTCATCACCCACATCTATTACTCACCTCAATACGGCTCGACGACTAGTCCGCAATGCCCTTGCCACGAGAATCAAGCTCCGAACGCATAGAATCTGATCAAATAGAGTAGAAACATATCAAATTAGGCCAATGGAATGATACCCAGTCAAAACAACTCAATTTACACCAAAATTGACAAAGTTGTCAAAACTCGACTTTTGGTACGCTTCTCGAAAAATTACGAAAGTCACATATTCGGAACCCTCGTCTCAACAAGAGTCTGGACATATAAAATTACCAAATTCGGACTCCATTTGCCCACTCAAATCCTTGATTTTCTATAATTCTAGCCTAGGGCTAAGACCTCCATAAAACACCCCAAATTCCTCCAATTTCATGAGATAATTGAATAATTTTATCAATACAAATCATAATTTGAGTCCATAGTTGATTACCTGAAGAATCTCCTTGAATTTCCCTTCAAAATCGCCCAAATCGCCCCTTAAGCCGAGCCCCAAATGTTTTGAAATGTTTCTGAAATTTCTAACTTCTGATATAATTAACCCTCTGCGATTTCCGCTTCTGCGGACAATTTCCGCCTCTGCGAATCCGCTTCCGCGACCAATTGGTCGCTTTTGCGAACCCCAGGCCTAATTGGCCATTTCCTCTTCTGCGAGCCACGGACCGCTTCTGCGCGTCCGCTCCTGCGGAACCATGTCCGCTCCTGCGGAACCATGTCCGCTCCTGCGGGACTTCCCGCTTAAACGGCCAAAATTCCGCTTCTGTGGATCCTTCACCCCTCGACCCAATTCCTCTTCTGCGACTCACCTTCCGCACCAGCGGTGCCGCCACTGCGGACCAAGCTCTGCTTCAGTGATCTACAGCGCTTCTGCGCTCCCATGTTCGCTCCTGCGCTCCCATTTCAGTAGGAGCGAAAACAACAGAACAGAACTCAAAAACCTGCAATTTTCCATGTTTTTCTCCCGTTTAACCACCCGTAAACACCCCGAGGCCCCCGGGACCTCATCCAATCACACCAACACATCCTAATACCTTATTAGAACTTGTTCCAATCCTCAAAACATGTCTAACAACATCAAAACCCACAATTCACATCGAATTCAAGCCTAAATTCCTTAAAACTTTCCGAATTACACATTCGATCAAAAATCGGACCAAATGACGTCCGATTGACCTGATAATTCAGAAACATATCCAAAATCACATGACGAAGCTAAAAAAATTGTTGGAATTCCATTCCGACCCCCGGATCAAAATCTTACCTACCGTTCGGATTTTGCCAAAATTCAACCTTAGCCAATTCAAGCCTATTTCTACACCGAACCTCCGAATTCAATTTCGATCGCTCCTCTAAGTCACAAATCACCTCCCAGAACTAACCAAATCATTAGAATCCAATTCCGAGCCCTCTAACTAAATAGTCAACTCCAGGTTGACTTTCCATATTCAAGTTTCCTTCAAAAGGCTATATGCATCATTTTCAATCCAAATCACTCCTAACTCACCTGATAGGCTTTGACACTAATATAAAAACATAACATTCATAAATGCAAGGTAACGGGGTGGTAATTCCCATGACGACGGGCCGGGTCATCACATTATCCCCAACTTAAGCAAACGCTCGTCCTCGAGCGGACCCAGAGTTGTACTAGAAGCAACCCAATAGCTGAATGACCTTACCAAGCATATATTCGGGCGATCACACGTCACCCTATCTCTCATAAGTCCGAACACTATACAGCTGAAATCTCACAGAACATCTGAACCGTAACCCACATTGCACTTTCCGAAATCATATATCAATTGCTAATCCCATTCATATACTCAGGATACACTAGAATCCACTGCAATAACCCATACTCACCACTCCGGTGAGATCATATGATGTATCAACAACCTAATCACTCGAGACGATAGTCTCTAATCACAACAATTCCCTACGAAAACCAAACACTAACTGAAAAACCTTTTTCATTAGATAGAGTCTTATTCCAACACCTTCATATCATGCCCACGGCAACCGAACACGCGATATATCGAACCCATCTCTCAGGTCAACCATTCATGAATCCGTTTCCCTTTTAACTGATACCACAATAGATTTCGGACCCAAATCTCGGTGTTACCTTTCTAACCAACTGAAATCACATGTGCTCACTCTCCATAATGACTCAAATGATCATTTCGATTATAACCCGCCGCACTGGTGACATGACACCTCAAACACCGGCCTAAGCCGCGACGAGCACAACATAGGCTCCAACAGAAACGTCTGAACACACTCAAATCATGACAACTGTCTCCAGCAAAAGAGCTATAATTCAATTTCGTTGTGCCATCATAATATAGAACTGAGATCCCGTCTCACATCATAGAGTACCTGAATCCTCCTCGAGAGGTCATAACATCATGTGGCCTTGCCACGATTCGTGATTCTATCCAAACACTATTACTCATGAAGCATCTCAAGTTACCAAGCTCAAAACGGTCAGCCACGCACAGATCTAGGTCTTAACCCAAGCAATCAACCTCACCCATGGTGAAACAATTAATGTATGCTATCAAATCCTAAAAGGACACAACCGATGTGCCATTCGCCGAGCGATACTCAATACGAACTTTTCCTCGGAAGCCAGGAAGTATTGTATACCAGGTAACATATAACTAACTATATTTTCACATTACACTGTTGCGGCGTGCAACCCGCTCCAATGACATACCCGTGGCGGCGTGCAACCCGATCTAGATACCATACCTGTGGCGGCGTGCCACCCAATCCAAATAACAGTACCTGTGGCGGCGCGCCACCCGATCCATATAGAACCCTCGCCAAAGAAATTCGCGTCGAGTCAAGTTACTCATTATGGTAAACATATATAGCCTCAAGTTCGGCCACAAGAAACGTATCCGACAAAGTTACTCAATACCATAACCAAATCAACGATAGAAACCTCTGCACTGATATTCGCCACGAAGGCCCAACCGACAAAGCAATACCCACCAGCCGTCTGCTGGTCCTGAGGTACAACTACCCCGCTGGAGCATACTCTGATGCACTCTGCTGTGCAATTTGTGCCATACCATCATAGTCCATATAACATTAGTCTAGACAACCTAATCCATGACAACCAGTCAGCAATCAAGTATCATAATCCGAATTCGCCATATCAAGTTAAGAGAGAGCCACTAGGGCTTCTGATTTCCAATAATCACTAAACGGTGCTGATACACACGATATACCACCACTGCATAGGCGGACTAACGAGAACTTCAAGTCTCCAACACATATATAACACATGAATCACTATGCCCGATTCTGTACTCCACCGTACGAATACATAATGCACATCAAGCGTCCATTCATACCACGAAAGCCATTCAGAAATTTCACCAAGCCATCAACGACTCAATTATTACAGTCGATCCAACAAGAGAATACCACCATACCACTAGATATTATCAGTTTACATTACCTTGTCCTTTTGGACCATATACCCTGCCAAATCACTAGAATAGCAGTACCATTTTCCTTAATCACCAAAAAGATTGATTCTTAAATCACCTGCAGCTGTCTGCGCTGCTCAATAATTTTTAATGACTTCCCATATATTATGAACTGATCTCAAACCTTGAATATGCCATTATCAACTTCCCATAACATATTGCATATACCATACCACACTAAGACGACATGGAAATTCATATCCCTCTCCTACGCCGCAAACATCGGCGCACTCAACTAGTCAAGGACTTTCATGATCCCATATAGAGAAAACTCATTACACATTCCAAGCCTTGCATACCAACAGGAATAATACATTCATTTTCAAACCACGGTAAAACACATCATAAGCTCTTTCTCCCAATTACAATTATATTGCATAAGTTAAACTGCCAGGACTGAGTCCTTATACCCATATCGAGTTACACAACTACCAGCACTCAAGAGCTTTGTTGCATAATATCTGCGAGACACATTACTTCAATCACATACCAAGAATTAATCGTATTCCTTATCATACCATTTCGGTTTATTAACAAGTTGTTCCATTTACCCAGTTTCCTTTCTGATTCATCTTTAATTTAATATTAGCCTTTACTGTACACCATAATACATCAACTCATGTTACCATACTTGACTCATACATAAGACCCATAGGCCACTGAATACGCTCTCAATGTATCCCAGATGTACCACATTCTACAATACATTATTTTGAAGAACTTCCTGCGTTTTGAATTCGTTATCATTACCTTCCAATACGGTTACATACAATCCCACCATTCACATAATATAACACAAGTCTTGATCTCTTCTAACGAAACCATCGTCTTTATCCAAATGCATAATCTTAAGACGCCTGACTGTTACAAGTAAAATCTTGAACACCGTAAAACAATTCTCGGGCGTCATTCACCCTTATTCAGCTGTGATTCAACTGTCTTATTGAACAGAACCACTCGTGCCTTGCTAGATCTCTGACACCGCAGAACATGATTACATACAGATACAATTAGCTATCTTTCTTTTCTATACTTCAAACATTCTTTACCAACATGAGTTCAAAACATCCTAGTATTTCTTCACATCTACGAAACACCATAACCTTTATCAAAATTTCCCAACATACCTAGAGATAGAACCAAAACAGCACACAACAGTGAAATCAGTTAATCAATAACAACCTCCCCAACTTAGCTCGGAGCCATACATCCAAGCACCTTTAGTCACACATAGCATTCTTACTCAAATGATGCCACAAAATTCTAATTAGATTAAACTCAATTCATTTACAAGCTTCGGTGGAGATTCGAATCATCAGAAATATCAACTCTTTTGCAATTCTTGTATTCATTCACACACAATAGTTAAGCCCATTCTTTAGACGACAAAATCTTTTCTAAGTCCCAAACTTTCCGAAAATTTTGACAGAGTTTCCTTCGTAATTTGACATGTCCACTTGCCAGAGAACCACCAAAACCATCCTAACAATACATTCACAACTCGACAAGACATCACAATGCATATCAACAACATTAGTCTCAATACTACACAAATCATATTATCATAATTGTTGCATGAACATGCGTTGCACCTGCTCGAATCATAACACATATCAAATACCTTCCAATTACACATGAGAATCAACCCACCTACTTCGCCTCAATTTAGCATTTCAGCACAATACATTCCACCAGGATGCACATAGCATAATCACTTTAGTCTTCCTGAATCTAAACTCGTTCCACTACACGCAAGGCGCTTTACCTTCCAACTAAGAGATATGATAAATATTCACCACGCCCATAGCTCGGGGCTACACAACAGATTACGATAAGAGTCAAACATCTAACATGTCATCCATTATCAAGCCTCCCTAATACTCTACAGATCGGCACAAGGCCCCAAACATGGCTACTAACCCAAATACATAGATATAAGCCCAGTCTCAGTCATTATACACAGTAATCTATCAATCCGGAAGGATTAAGTCCAAATCCCCAGTCACAATACCACCACGCTCGTCACATGACTCGTGTTCCATCTCAGCACAACACTGTATAGTGCAAATACGGGGTTTCAACCCTCGGTACATTATCCTTTGCCACCACTCACAAAATCAGCACCTCGATGCTCAATTCATAAACAAGGTCCAACCTCAAGTCATCCCGACTGGCCCAACATGAACTCACAGAAATTATATCTCGTCCATCGCTCGGGGAAATCACAAGCCATAAGGCAATTATATTGCTGAGTGCTTGATTCGTACACAGACGTGTGGAAGAAATTTCGAAAAATATATCTCAAGCTGAATCAAGTACGCACGATAAGGATTCCAAGAAGTGTGTAGTGTTTCCTAAAGGTTCGCATCCTCCCGAGGATAAGTACAGGCGTCCCCATACCGATCCACAAGACTCTACTAACCGGCTCAAGACTCATGAGGCCTAGTAAACCTAGGCTCTGATACCAACTTGTCACGACCCCAAACTCGGTCATGATGGCGCCCAACACACTACTAGGCCAGCCCGACCAATGAACAACAATTACGGAGCTATGAGCTCATTTAACCAATTTAGACATAACAATTATAAGTCAACATTTATAGAAATACCAAGCCAGGGAACCAAGTCCCAAAACAGTACAACTCCCCAAAGACCGAGGGGTCAAGAGTCAAGAGCCTCTAAAAGAACATAAGTGCAATAGGGTTTACAACAAAACTCAGTAAGGAAAGAAATGACATCATGAAATGAAAAGACAGCTAGAAGGGGAGTCAGGTCGACTATCCCGCAAAATGCCTCTAAGCGGCTACCGGATCAGGTCTGATGAGAGGTACCTGGATCTGCACACAAGGTGCATGGAGTAAAATGTGTACTTCCAAACTCAGTGGTAATAAATAAGGGTAAGACATCAAAGATAAGAAATCCACAATAAAGCACTATGTAAAGTTGTAATCAATACCTTGTAACAGTTCAATATCAATAGTAAAGTAGAACCGCTAGCAGATGTAGCTAAATGCAATGCAATGCATGAAATGACCGCTACGGCGCGTAGCCCGATCCAATTTGGGTACCCGTGCTCACTGTGGGGGTTCAGACTCCGGAGGGGCTCCTACAGCCCAAGCACAATATCATGAATATACGCTGCGGCGCACAGCCCGATCCACTACCAGTCAGCTAATATGCAAATGCAGCCTCACAGGCTCAAAATTAGTTTTGAAATCTCTTTTATCATTTTTTAGTTGAAAATAGTAAATGTCAAGTTCCAGAGATTGGAAGTATCATGATAACAGTAATAGCTACGGACTGGTAGTAAAACTAGATTGTCAATATCACAGAACAATGATAACGATCCTCGCAGGATCCCAATAACTGGCACACAGCCCACAAATGTACTCGACCATCCAAGAAGGAGGTTCAACGGCTCAAGAGTAACCAATATCACTATATAATATGCAACCATCCGAGAAGGAGGTTCGACGGCTCAAGAATATAGCCAATATCATAATTTAGTATCAACAGGTCGGACTATGCCATAGTCCCTAAATCACAATCGACCCCGCACTCACAAGAGAGTACGTGTCTCGCCGCTATACAACGTCACAAAGTGGTATACCGGGGTTTCGAACCCGCTGGTCATCACCCACATCTATTACTCACCTCAATACGGCTCGATGACTAGTCCGCGATGCCCTTGCCACGAGAATCAAGCTCCGAACGCGTAGAATCTGATCAAATATAGTAGAAAATATCAATATAGGTCAATGGAACGATACCCAGTCAAAACAACTCAATTTACACCAAAATTCACAAAGTTGTCAAAACCCGACTTTCGGTACGCTTCTCGAAAAATTATGAAAGTTACATATTCGGAACCGTCGTCTCAACACGAGTCTCGACATGTAAAATTTACCAAACTCGGACTCTATTTGCCCACTCAAATCCTTGATTTTCTATAATTCTAGCCGAGGGATAAAACTTCCATAAAACACCCCAAATTCCTCCAATTTCATGACATAATTGCCTAATTTTATCAATACAAATCATAATTTGAGTCCATAGTTGATTACCTGAAGAATATCCTTGAATTTCCCTTCAAAATCGCCCAAATCGCCCCTTAAGCCGAGCCCAAATGTTTTGAAATGTTTCTGAAATTTCTAACTTCTGATATAATTAACCCTCTGCGATTTCCGCTTTCGAGGACAATTTCCGCCTCTGCGAAATCGCTTCCACGACCAATTGGTCGCTTCAGCGAACCCCGAGCCTAATTGGCCATTTTCGCTTCTGCGAGCCACGGACCGCTTCTGCGCGTCCGCCCATGCGGAACCATGTCCGCTCCTGCGGGACTTCCCGCTTCTGCGCCTCAGAGTGCGCTTCTGCGGACTCGCTTAAGCGGCCAAAATTCCGCTTCTGCGGATCCTTCACCCCTCGACCCAATTCCGCTTCTGCGACTCACCTTTCGCACCAGTGGTGCCGCCCCTGCGGACCAAGCTCCACTACAGAGATCTACAGCGCTTCTGCGCTCCCATGTCTGCTCCTGCGGACTCGCTCTTGCGCTCCCATTTCTGCAGGAGCGAAAACAACAGAACAGAACTCAAAAACCTGCAATTTTCCATATTTTTCTCCCGTTTAACCACCCGTAAACACCCCGAGGCCCCCGGAACCTCATCCAATCACACCAACACATCCTAATACCTTATTCGAACTTGTTCCAATCCTCAAAACACGTCTAACAACATCAAAACCCACAATTCACATCGAATTCAAGCCTAAATTCCTTAAAACTTTCCGAATTACACATTCGATCAAAAACCCGACCAAACGACGTCCGATTGACTTTAAAATTCACATACATATCTAAAATCACATGACGAAGCTACAGAAATTGTTGAAATTCCATTCCGACCCCCGGATCAAAATCTCACCTACCGTTCGGATTTCGCCAAAATTCAACCTTAGCCAATTCAAGCCTATTTCTACACCGGACCTCCGAATTCAATTTTGATCGCTCCTCTAAGTCACAAATCACCTCCCAGAACTAACCAAATCATGAGAATCCAATTCTGAGCCCTCTAACTAAATAGTCAACTCTAGGTTGACTTTTCATATTCAAGTTTCCTTCAAGAGGCTATATGCCTCATTTTCAATCCAAATCACTCCTAACTGACTTGATAGGCTCTAACAGTGATATAAAAACATAACTTGCATAAATGCAAGGTAACGGGGTGGTAATTCCCGTGACGACGGGCCGGGTCATCACATCATTATTTGATTATATGTTGATGATATGCTAATAATGAGCAAAGACATTGCCGACATTCAAGCTACTAGGCACATGTTTGCTAGTAAGTTTGATATGAAAGACTTAGGATTTTCCGATGTAATTCTAGGAATTAAAATCAAGAGGACTGCTCAAGGTCTAGCTTTGTCTCAATCACATTACGTGAAAATGGTACTTGATAAATTCAAACACTTGGAATTTAGAAGTGCAAGAACTCCAATTGACTTAAATCATCATCTTATAAAGAATAAAGGTGAAAGTACGTCTCAATTGTAGTATGCTCGTGTGTTGGGAAGCTTAATGTACATCATGAACTGTACATGACCTGATATAGTTTGTGCAATAAGTAAACTTAGTCGATTCACAAGTAATCCCAACAAACATCATTGGGTGGCAATGAAACAAGTTCTGGGATATTTTGAATATACTCAAGACTACGCTTTACACTACAATAAATATCATATGGTTATCGAAGAATATAGTGATGCAAATTGGATAACCGGCTCAACAGAAACAAAGTCCACAAGTGGATATATTTTTACTGTTGGTGGAGGAGCAGTATCTTGGAAGTCTTCCAAACAAACATGCATCGCTCTCTCTATAATGGAATCAGAGTTTATAGCTTTGGATAAATACGGAGAAGAAGCTGAATGACTTCGAAATTTCTTAGAAGACATTTCGTTCTGGCCAAAACCTTTGGCTCCTATTTGCATACATTGTGATAGTGAGGCTGCAATAGGAGGGGCAGGGAGCGTTATGTATAACGGAACGTCTCATCATATACGACAAAGAAATAACACCATTAGACAACTAATTTCTAGTGAAATTATCACTATTGATTATTTAAGATCAAAGGATAATGTGGTGGATCTGCTTACAAAAGGCTTAACTAGAGAGGGAGTTGAGAAAACATCTAAGGGAATGAGACTATGGCCGAGGACAAGTCAATATGACGGTAACACTACCTAGAATTTTTTTATGTTTCGAGATCTAGGTTCAAGGAGCTCAACAAAGTTGTGATTGACCGGTTCAACATTGTCAAAGTAAATTGTTTGATTCTTGATGAAGATAATGTTTAATAACAAGGATAGACTTTATACGTTCTTTAATGATTACGTAAGTTTGATATGGTAGTTATCAAATAGTGTTAATCTAAAGGATTACACATTTAGGAATCACCTATTTAAGTGTAAATTGGAAGTCGCTTTAATGAGAATTTTATAAGGCTAATTGTCTATGCACTTATGACACCAGGCAGTGTTCATGGCTGAAACGAACACAACAATGAGAATCAAAAGACGGTTAAGGGTTTGTTGCATGACATATAGTTGTCTAGGTATACACTAAAGTTCTACGGTTCAAAGATATCAAATCTACCGATTGACCGAGTATGTCCGACATATGTTCACTACGGAAAGTTCAAAGAGAAACCTACTTATCCAGATGCAATTAATCATTATTTGCAAATCACACAACTTTCATCTTTGATCTTTCTTGACTGCCATTCTCATTCATATGTGGGATTGTTGGACTTTTAAGTTAATGGACTTTAAAGTATAAAAGTGTGAATTGGAAATGGAGGAAAAAATAAAAATTTGAAGAAGTGAGCTTATGTCTTGCACTTTGTCCCTCATTGGTGAGGGATAACTATATTTGTGTGTGTGTGTATATTTGTATATGGTTATCTTTCTAATTTCTTAATAAGTTTGATGGATTACCTGGTTAAACCCAAACTTGAACAAAAAAGGGTACATATGTTTAACCGAGGTCAGGGTGTGGTTAAAGAAAAATGAATTAAAAAAAGATAAAAATCTTTATATAATTGGAAAGAAGAGATGAACAGAGTGGATATATATATATATATATATATATATATATATATATATATATATATATATATATATATATATATATATATATATATATATATAATCACCTCTTAAAGCTCTTAAAAGGAGTTGAAGAGAATGAACCCTCGCGCCGTCGTCGTCGCTCGCTCGGCTAGGCTCGGTTTCGGCTTTGGCTGTGAATTTGGCTTTGGCTTTGGATTTAGATTTGGATTTATCAAATGATCGATAAGATTATTCTTTGGACAAAATTTATTTAATTAATTATTTAATAATTAATTAAATGCCAGATCACAGCTGAAGATTCCGAAATATTATCTGGCCGCGGTCCTAGCGTAACTGCGGTAGGACCGCGGCACAGGTTCAGAGAGCCACTTTGCCACGGTCCTAGCATAATCGCGGTAGGACCGCGGCAGGCGACGAAATTCTAAACAGGCACATTTCCAGAACAGGCATCACACCTCTTCCAATAATTGCATATAAATTCAGAGGCATGGCTTTGTTTTTAACACACCAAAAATATTACTAAGCTTCCTTCTTTCTGAATATACTGCATTCTAATTTGCAGTTTCTCCCTCTCAAATTCGTAAGTGTGATTTTGCTTCGTTCTTTAAGTTCATTGGTATCCTGCAGTTTGTATTATCATTGTTGCAGGAAGGTTTGTTCTGCTTTATCCTGGGAGGATTTAATCCATTACCTTGGCAACATGTGAGTGTTAAAATTCCTTAAGGACGCACAAGCAAATTGTGACTCGAAATATCTTTTAATCTCTACTGTTTTTCTTGTTTCTTTTATTCTTCTAACAGTTTTCTGTTTTTGTGTTTAACAAAGTAACATTCCCATAAAATTCTCGCCAGTTCGTGGATACATTAGCGCAACGTAAAGTAAGGGCTTAAACCCAAAATCTTTAATTAAGGATCCCTTGAATATTAGTCATTACACCATAATCCAATTGATGGTATATGTCCAACTAACATCTTTCACTTGTTGAAGTTTTTAGCGAATCTAAAGTTTCACGCTTACGAGAATGAACAATGACGTATCACTATACTTTTTTTTGGGGTTATAACTTTAATGCATGTATGAGACATAAATATAATTATTCAAGATTTCAAGTGGGCATCTAACATTGGATGGAGATGCTTTCAATTATATGTGGTATTTTATTTTTAGTTAACAAAGAACTTGCTGAATAATCAATGGAGCGAGGATAGTTAGAAACATTACCCATAAAAGTAATTTTTTAAACGGAAAAGGGTTAAATATATCCTTAAAGTATGAAAAAAGGTTTAAATATATCCTTCATTATACTTTTGCTCTAAATATGTGCCTATCATAATACTATTGGTTCAAATATATCCTTATTCCATTAAGTTTGTGCAAGATGGACATCCAATCCTACGTGACACTAACATTTGACGAGGTGGATGCCCCGTGGTATGCCACCTCAACATCTCTAACCCATTTTATTCCCCCCTATATTTGGTTTTCACCACTAAAATTTTCTTCGAGCAGAAGGAAAGTTTAGTGATGGAAAAAAATATGGAAGGGAGGGGTAAAATGGGTTAGGAGCGTTGGGTGGCATGTCACACATCATCCACCTCATTAAATATTAGTGTCACACATGATTAGATTTTCACCTTGCACAAACTTAACTGACGAGGGATATAATTGACCCAATAGTATTATGGCAGGGACATATTTGGACCGAAAGTATAACGAGGAGTATATTTAAACGTTTTCTCCTAGTACAAGGATATATTTGGCCCTTCTTCGTTTTTTAAATAACAAGTTACTTGGGCTCCGTCCAAATTGACTCATGAGTTAATATGTTTATAGCTCAACCTATTCATATTTGGACAGAGTTGGACATGTTGAATGAATTTGGGCAATTGCCACCCTTAAATGTGGATAATTTTTTTTAATTTAATCTGCAAAACATATACAAAGACTATTCAGTGAGTAGACTCCTTCACATGTCACATCCATGTGTTTTGAATATAGCAACAACAACTCAATCAAAGTTCACTAGTGGGGTCCGGGGAAGATAATGCGTACGGAGATTTTATCCTACCTCGGAGGAGTAGAGATTCCATTTTCGAAAGGACCTCGACTCAAGAAAACAAAAAGACAAAAGGAGACAATATTAGTATCACCACAGAAATCATAGGAAAAATAGGCACGACATGAAATCCAGAAGAAAGATGTAAAGCAAAAGCGATAGCTAGTAAATAGGTCATGCACTGAAAAGCAAAATAGTAAGATACAACAATGCAACTAGCTATCTTAGACAAAAATCCTACCAGACTAGTCTCACAAATTTACAAAGTATGACAAGACTCAACTATCTCCTAACCTACAACCCTAATACTCGACCTCCACATCTTCATATCAAGTGTCATGTCCTCGAAATTTGAAGTCTCGACATAGATTGTCTGATCACATCTCCCCAATATTTCTTAGGCCACTCTCTACCTCTTCTCGTGCCCTCCACAACCAGCCACTCACACCTCCTTACTGGATCATCTGAACATGCTCGAATCATCTGAGCCTCGTTTCCCGCATCTAAACATCCATATCCTCTGAATCTTTCTATTTTTTTTTCAATTTTCATTATTCCAAGCTACATTTGAATTGTCTTATACTCATAATTTTATTTTATTTTTGGATTTAATTTTCAATGAGACATGTTAACCTCATATCTGTAAACTAATTTACATTTTGTGTTTTTGGAAAAATTGACACCACATAACAACTTACAATAGATATTGGTAAATTTGTTGCCTTAGTTATATTTGGCAAAAGTAGCCCAAAAAAAATGGCATGGTATAGCCAAATCCCCAAAAACTAATTCCCTCTTTATTCTCACCCATAACCCACTTCTACTTCTCTTTGTCGTCTCCCTCTTTCTCTCTCCCTCTCCCTTTGTTTCTTCTTCTGTCTTTTTTTTTTAAAAACTTTTTGGCATTTTATGAATTTAGAACAACATATTGGTTGGTTTCAAGATATATACATTCTTAAATTTGGCATTGGACAGAACATCATACTTTTTTCCTCTTCTTTTTCTTTTGATTAAGAAAATAATTCCAATTCTCATTTTGTATATCAATATATCTCCCGCAAATTGTGTATATCACAAGAAATTATATGTTATACACTGAAATATACAAAGAAAAAAAAATATCTTTTATTTATATTTTGATATACAAAAAATAATTGATATACATTTTGATATACACGATGAATAAAATAAACTTGTATTATATATTTGGTATACACAGTATTTGATAAGTTATATACTGTGATATATAAATAATACAATTATTTTTATTATGATATACATTGATATATAGATAAAAATAAATTTTAAATAATTCTATTTATCATTTTATATTTTATATAATAAAGAAGGAAAATAAAATTTTAATATATATTTTTATATATAAAAAAGAAGAAAAATAAAGTTGTGGTATACATTTTGATATACACGAAGAATAAAATAAACTTGTATCATATATTTGGTATACGCAGTATTTGATGTGTTATATACTGTGATATATAAATAATACAATTATTTTCATTATGATATACATTGATACACAGATAAAAATAAATTTTAAATAATTTTATTTATTATTTTATATTTTATATAATAAAGAAGGAAATTAAAATTTTAATATATATATTTTTATATATAAAAGACGATAAATAAAATTGTGATATACATATTATTATTCTAATATACAATTATGGGTTATTTGTGCCAATATCTATAACTAGGGTTATTTTATGCCAATTGTGTGAGTACATTATCACACCATGTCAAAACCCTTTTTTTTTTTTGTGTATTACATTGAGTCCTTTTCCAGAGAAGGCCCACTTCCAGGCCCAAATTATAATGGGATTTTTACCTATCTATGACATATATCAAACCTTATTACTTAATGTTTATAATTTATTATTTACCCGTGTGTTCACACTTTTACTACAAATTATATACTAATCCAAAATATGTAGATTTTACCATTAAAACGCGCTAAAATGAAGGCACCAAATTTGCGTGTGATTCTGTCAACAGTAAATACGAAATTTGAAAGGGAAAGGGATCTCAAAGTTGAAAAAATATGTTCTTCTATATATTTTCCACCATTGATAGCCATTAAAAAGCTTGAAAGCTTTGAATTCAAAATTGTATTTTTAAAAATCATTATTTGTTTGGATTGAGTGATGTTGTAAATAATTCGGAATATGTTTAGGAGTTTATATCTCAATTTTGAGGGGTTTTGGTGAAGATTAGACTTGGTTTTGACTGAATTTCAGATTGAAACTCGAAGAAGAAGATATATTTCCAGAAATTATAGATAAACTTTAGTTAAAGTGTAAAATTATAGATATATTATAGATGAATTGTAGATTGAGAATACTAAAACTTCTACAAATCTTCAACAATTATGTCGAAAATGCCAATTATGCTACAATTGAAATGAGAATTTCGATATTAAAATTCAATGTATCTATTTTGTAGATTCTTGTAGATAAATTGTAGATTATTTGTATTTTGAGCGTAGATGCATTATTTTTTGTTTTCACAAATCTCAAATGACTAAAGCTTCTATAAATTCTTCTGCAAAAAATAGTCTACAATTTATCTATATTTTTTCTAATTTGACTACAAAATATCTATAAATTCTGAAAATATGTCTTCTTCTTCTTCTTCTTCTTCTTCTTCTTCTTCTTCTTCTTCTTCTTCTTCAACAATCTGAAATTCAGTCAAAACCAAGTCTAAATCTTCACCAAAATCCCTCACAATTGGGATATAAACTCCTAAACATATTACGAATTATTTACAACAACACCCAATCAAACAAAGGAAGGGAAGATGAACATGTACATGTAAATGTATCATAATGAGCATAACAATAACAGTAAGGAAAGAGGAGTTGTTGGCATGAAATGTAAACTGCTCGCGTTGACAAAACCACTTCTAGTTGGTTTCTTTTTTGTTAGTTAGTTAGTTTGTTTTTAATACTACTAAAATACTGCTAAATGAATATTTTATTTTCTTGTTTGTTTAATTGTTTATTGTGTGTGCCTGCATGGTTTGGCAATGAAACGTAACTAACGTATATTTTTTATTTTTTTTATTAGAAGTGATGAGTCAATCAAGTGAAAAGTAGGAAGACAATGGGTAACTGATACTAAAAGAATAGGTAACGTCTTTTCCTGGGAAGATACGCTCTTAAATTAATGCCTAATATAAATGAACCCTTAATTATATTCCTAATTTGAATTATGGTATATAAATGGTAATTTGATATACTTAAATATAATAAACACAAACTTTAAACATTAAGGGTAATAAGGTTTCATATATGATATAGGTACGTAAAAATCCCAATTATAATTGCCATAACGGAAGTGATAGGAAGTCCTTAAAATCATTGTTTCAAAGCCCAAGTTTACTAGACAAATCAGACTGAAACATCTTGCATATTAGTTCATTCCAAAAGGACGAGGCAATAAAACAAATTAAATTTAAACATCCAATTCTGTTTTTATGAGAATTTATTATAATTATACAAATATCATGACATATTTAACAACACAAGTTTTAAAATTCCTGTAATTATACAAATATTATGATATGTTTAAGACCATGAATTTTAAAAGGAAATCATTTTTTAAAAATTTGTACTAAGTCAATTTTTTCCCCACAAATTAGAACAGAAAAAATAAAAGAAACTTGACAATGTAATGTAAAAATGAACTATCATTGCTGGATGTTAAATAAGTTGGAGGTAAAGAGCTACTAAATATTGAAAAAGATATTTATTTTAAACACCGAAAAGGAAAGTAAGAAACATAAATTTGAAAGGGAGGGAGTAATAAATCTTCAGCAACTCAATGGCAAGTGCAAGTGTCTAACCATAATCAGCTTGCTTTTGAGGAGAAAACAGGTTTATTTTAAAGAAAAAATTAAAGCCAATGCCTAAACTTCTTAATTAATGGATAATGCTTAAACCCAAGACGAGCTGAAACATAAAAAATGCTATAGAGATTAGGGGTGGGCATATATCGGGTAAAACCGATAATCCGGACCGTTAATTTTTTATTGGGTCATCGGTATTGGATTATTGGGTTAACGGTTCGGTAACGGGGTGGAAAAAAAATTTATTGGGTTATCGGTTCGGTCTCGGTTTGCATTTTTATTATTGGGTAAAAACCGATAACCCAATAAGAATGAAGTAGTTTACTAATCTACCCTTAAGTATATAATAAGGTTTTATTTTACTAATTCCCTTCCCTCTTCAGTTCACTCAGTCTTTGTCTCTCTCATTGTATTTCCGCTGCAGCCCCCAACTCCAAACAGTCAATCGCATCGTGTAATGTCAGGCGCCTGACTCGTCAATCGCATCGTGTAAGTTTTGGCTCAAGATTTTTTGTTTGCTTCTTGTTAATTGTTCTGTTTGCTCAAGAATTTTGCCTCTGTTTGCTTATGATTTTTGCCTCTGTTTGCTTCTGATTTATGTTTTCTGTTTGCTAACCGCCAGTCTTGGTGTCTTCTCTACTTAGAGGAGTAGCAATTTTTTGATATTCAGTTTGAGTAATTGAGCACTTTTAATTTTAGTTTTATCTTATTGGGTAAACCGATAACCGAACCGATAAGGATCAATAACCGACAAGCCGGTAACCGATAACTAATATTTTATCGGTTTGGTATCGGATTATGATATTTATAAATCGATAATCGATAGACAAAATCAATAATTTTTAAAATCAAACCGAACCGACCGATACACACTCCTAATAAAGATCGCTTTAGAAAAAGTGTTACTACTAGTATTATGGAAACTCCACAAAAACTAGTGCGCTACGCAGCTGTTTTCGCTAGTGAATAGTAACAAGGCAATAGCCATTTCAGAGTATTTTATAGTTCACCTATTAGAAAACAGTAGTAATTAAAATCCTGAATATTTGACACTTCGCTTATACCTCATTTGTGCGGTTTAAATGAGTTGAAAAGGCTTTGGCATTATTTATTATTATGTCCAAAGATACCACTGATTTGCCTCTTTATTGTCAAAGACAAACAAAGTATTAGGACTTTTAAGTCATTGGGCTTTAAAGATGAATAGTGTAAATTGGGTAATGGTGAGAAATTAAATGGACTGGATTGGGCTTCAAAATTTGGCCCGGTTTATTTGGTTAAATTAGTTGACCCAGTTTAATAAATAACGTTGAAAGAACGTATCTTCCTATCAGGTGTCTGTTCACAATGAACAGGCACCATGAAGAGGCATCATACCTTTTCACAAAGCCAACAATTGCCTATAAATTCAGGCATGGCTTCCATTCTAGACATTCAGAAATTCAGAAACCAACAAATTACTTTCCCTCTCTCTGCAAGTTCATTAATCCAAAAATTCTTGAGCTTTTCTTGTTCCTTGAAAACTGTAAGTGTGATTCGCTCCGCTCTTTGAGTTCGTTGGTATCCTGCTTCTTGTATTGCCACAGTCGCAGGAAGGTTATTCCGTTTTATCCCGGGAGGATTTAATCCATTACCTTGGCAATTGTGAGGGAGTTAAAATTCCTTAAGGACACACAAGCAAATTATGAACGGAATTATATATTCTATTTCTTCTTCCTCTTGTTTTTTTTTTCTTAAACAGTGTTGATTTTGATAATACACGTGGCCTAACATCTTAAGGAATTTTACTGTTTATTATAACGTGTATTTGCTAGAAATTGAGAACAAATCAATAAACAAAAGTTTGGCAGAACTTTGCCTAACTTCTTAAGAGACGCAAAAAGAATAACGTCGTTTGTAAAGGAAACATATTACTGCCGCAAAGAAACATACTGTCTTGTCTCTTTATATCATCTTTTATTTGTAATTTGTTTAAAAATAAAAGAAAAGAGTAACTACTTTGGTTTTAGTAGTTCTTGTTTCTTATTGGTTACAATTTTAATGTTGAAGCAACGTTTGGTGTTGAAAGCAGTAGCAATTTAATTTAATTTTGCAGTATTAATTTCTACCGCAAGTTAAATTTATTTTTTCCGGCATTGTTTTACATTAATTTGGAGACTAAAGCCTTGTTGCTTTCTACTCCATTAATTGTTTCTCTCCGGTTTAAAGTACATAAAAACTTTGCCGTAATAATAAACGTACGGGTTTGAAGTATATAAAAACTTCACCATTGTTACGTGTTGTATGTTTGGTTTGGTATTCAGTTTGAAGATATAAAAACTTCACTGATTTAATAAAGTTCTGTATTGTTTTTGACTTTACAGAAATATGACGAATGAAAACCAAACTAATGGAAATGTTGCGGGAACGGATGCTACTATGACGAGTGTGGTTGCATCGTCAAGCCGTTCTACTCCGGCCCATCTATGGCACCGGCAGAAAAACCCGGAAAGTTTTCCGATATTGACTTCAAACGTTGGCAAATGAAGATGCTCTTCTATCTTACTACGTTGAGTTTGCAACGTTTTATCAAGGAGGATCCTCTGGTCATGACTGAGGATACTCCGGACAATGAACGACTTGTTGTAACTGAAGCATGGAAACATTCTGATTTCTTATGCAAAAATTGCATTTTGAGTTGTTTGGAAGATGGTTTGTACAATGTCTATAGTGTCATAGAAACTTCAAAAGCGTTATGGAATGCGCTTGAGAAAAAGTACAAGACCGAGGATGCGGGACTTAAGAAGTTCGTGGCTGCAAGGTTCCTGGATTTCAAGATGATTGACACTAGGTCGGTCATAACTCAAGTCCAAGAACTACAAGTCATTGTACATGACCTCCTTGCTGAAGGTATGATCCAAATCAATAATTCTATTAATAAGATTTATCTTATTATTAACTCCGAATTTGTTATTGAAGGTATGGTCATTAATGAGGCCTTTCAAGTTGCTGCTTTCATTGAGAAGCTACCTCCGTTGTGGGAGGATTTTAAGAATTATCTTAAACACAAACGGAAGGAGATGACTCTAGAAGACTTGATTGTTCGTTTGAGGATAGAAGAGGACAACAAAAATGTTGAAAAGAAGTCACGTGGAAACTCGACAATTGTGGGGGCAAACATTGTTGAGGAGGCACCACAAAATAAGAAGTGGAAGAAAGCTTCTGGACCAAAGAATACCCAAGCAAGAAGAAGTTCAAGGATAATTGCCACAACTGTGAAAAAATTGGGCACAAGGCGGCAGATTGTCGTGCGCCAAAGAATGATAAGAAGAAAAAGAATCAAGCCAACATGGTTGAAGATGAAATGGAAGACTTGTGTGCCATATTGTCTGATGCAACTTGGTAGGAAATCCGAAAGAATGGTGGATAGATTCTGGAGCCACCCGCCATGTTTGTGCTAACAAGGAATTATTTTCTTCTTATGTCCCCGCAGGTCCCGACGAGACTATCTTCATGGGAAATTCATCTACGGCCAAAATTGAATGAGTTGAAAAGATTGCATTGAAGATGACGTCTGGAAAAATAGTGACTCTAAACCAAGTCCTCCATGTTCCAAAAATTCGCAAGAATCTTGTGCCTACCTCACTTCTTGTCAAGAATGGATTCAAATGTATTTTTGTTTCTAATAGTGTTGTAATTTGTAAGAACGATTTGTATGTTGGAAAAGGTTACCTAAGTGAGGGACTTTTCAAACTAAATGTAATAGCTCCAATAAAGTGAATGCTTCTTCTTACTTGCTTGAGTCAAACACTTTATGGCATGCGCGTTTAGGTCACGTAAACTTCAAAACATTGCTAAAGATGATAAATGTAGAAGTATTGCCAAAATTTGATTGCATTAATTCTAAATGTCAAATGTGTGTGGAATTAAAGTATGCTAAGCATCCTTATAAGTCTGTTGAAAGGAATTCAAGTCCTTTAGACTTAATTCACACAGATATTTGCGACATGAAGTCAACACCATCTCGCGGTGGAAAAAAATATTTTATTACTTTTATTGACGATAGCACGAGATACTGCTATGTTTATTTACTTAATATTAAAGATGAGGAAATTGATGCTTTCAAGCAATACAATAGTGAAGTTGAAACGCAACTAAACAAAAAGATCAAAATAATAAGAAGTGATAGGGGTGGCGAATATGAATCTCCTTTTGAAGAAATATGTTTGAAAAATGGTATTATTCACCAAACAACTGCCCCTTACTCTCCACAATCTAATGGAATTGCGGAGAGAAAGAATCAAACGTTGAAGGAGATGATGAATGCATTGCTAATAAGTTCTGGCTTACCACAGAACTTGTGGGGGGAAGCTATACTTACAGCTAACCGGATAATCAACAGTGTACCTCATAGTAAAACACAATCCATTCCTTATGAAAAGTGAAAAGGAAGAAAGCCTAGCTTGAAATACTTCAAAGTGTGGGTGTGTTTAGCTAAGGTACAAGTTCCTAAACCTAAAAGGGTTAAGATAGGTCCAAAAATGGTTGATTGTGTATTTATTGGATATGTAACCAATAGCAAGGCATATCATTTTCTGGTTCATAAATCAGAAAATCCCGAGATTCACATTAATACGATAATAGAATCAGATAATGCTGAATTCTTTGAAACTATTTATCCGTATAAAAAGGAAAGTGAAGTGACCTGCCAAAAGTCAAAATGCCTCGGGAGAAAATAACAAATGGTATGCCTAATGAAGAAAATCCGAGAAGAAGTAAACATCAAAGGACATCTACTTCATTCGGTCCAGATTTTTTGACTTTTCTGTTAGAAAATAAGCCTCGTACCTTCAAGGAAACAATGTCTTCCTCATAGGCACAATATTGGAAAGAAGCTGTCAATAGTGAAATAGAATCCATATTGAGCAACCATACTTGGGAATTGGTTGATCTTCCTCCAGGTAACAAAACGTTGGGTTCTAATGGATTTTCAAGAAGAAAATGAAAGACGATGGTATTATTGACAAATACAAGGCAAGACTTATCGTCAAAGGATTTAGACAACGAGAAGGTCTTGACTATTTTGACACATACTCATCAACAGACATCTACTTCATTCGGTCTAGATTTTCTAACTTTTCTGCTAGAAAATGAGCCACGTACCTTCAAGGAAGCAATGTCTTCCTCAGAAGTACAATATTGGAAAGAAGATGTCAATAGTGAAATAGAATCCATATTGAGCAACCATACATGGGAATTGGTTGGCCTTCCTCCAGGTAACAAAACATTGGGTTCTAAATGGACTTTCAAGAAGAAAATAAAAGATGATGGTACTATTGACAAATACAAGGCAATACTTGTTATCAAAGGATTTAGACAGCGAGAAGGTCTTGACTATTTTGACACATACTCGCCGATAATAAGAATTACATCCATTCGGATGCTAATAGTGTTAGCCGCCTTGTATGATCTTCAAATCCATCAAATGAATGTGAAAACAGCCTTCTTAAATGGTGATTTAGAGGAAGAAATCTACATGGACCAACCCGAGGGGTTTGTGGTTCCGGGAAAAGAAAAGAAGGTGTGTCGACTTGTTAAGTCCCTTTATGAACTAAAACAAGCACCCAAGCAATGGCATGTGAAATTTGACCAACAATGTTGTCAAATGGATTTAAGATTATTGAATGTGATAAATGTGTTTACATTAAAAACGTTCCAAATCATATAGTCATTGTTTGGTTATATGTTGATGATATGCTAATAATGAGCAAAGACATTGCTGACATTCAAACTACTAAGCGCATGCTTGCTAGTAAATTTGATATGAAAGACTTAAGAGTTGCCGATATAATTCTAAGAATTAAAATCAAAAGGACTCCTCAAGGTCTAGCTTTGTCTCAATCACATTACGTGAAAATGGTACTTGAAAAATTCAAACATTTGGAATTTAGAAGTGCAAGGACTCCAATTGACTTAAACCATCATCTTCTGAAGAAAAAAGGTGAAAGTACATCTCAATTGGAGTATGCTTGTGTGTTGGAAAGCTTAATGTATATCATGAACTGTACACGACATGATATAGCTTGTGCGATAAGTAAACTTAGTCGATTCACAAGTAATCCCAACAAACATCTCTGGGTGGCAATGAAACGAGTTCTGGGATACTTGGAGTATACTCAAGACTACGCTTTGCACTACAATAAATATCCTGCAGTTATCGAAGGATATAGTGATGCAAATTGGATAACCGGCTCAATAGAAACAAAGTCCACAAGTGGATATGTGTTTACTGTTGGTGGAGGAGCAGTATCTTGGAAGTCTTCTAAACAGATATGTATTGCTCGCTCTACAATGGAATCAGAGTTTATAGCATTGGATAAAGCCGGTGAAGAAGTTGAATGGCTTCGGAATTTTTTAGAAGACATTCCGTTCTGGCCAAAACCTTTGGCTCCTATTTGCATACATTGCGATAGTGAGGCTGCAATAGGACGGGCAGTGAGCGTTATGTATAACGGAAAGTCTCGTCATATACGGCGAAGACATAATACCGTTAGACAACTACTTTCTAGTGGAATTATCACAATTGATTATGTAAGATCAAAGGATAATGTTGTGGATCCGCTTACAAAAGGCTTAACTAGAGAGGGAGTTAAGAAATCATCTAAGGGAATGGGACTATGGCCAAGGACAAGTCAACATGGCGGTAATCTACCTAGAATTTTGGATGTTCCGAGATCTAGGTTGAAGGAGCTCTAACAAAGTTGTGATTGACCGGTTCAACATTGTCAAAATAAAATCTTTGGTCCATTCTCATGATGAAGACAATGTTCAATAACAAGGATAGAACTTTGTATGTTCTTTAATGATTACCTAAATTTGATGAGGTATCTATCAAATAGTGTCAATCTAAAAGATTACATGTTTAGGAATCACATATGTAAGTGTGAAGTGTAAGCCGCTTCAAGGAGAATTATGTAAGGCCAATTCTCTACGCACTTATGAGACCATGCAGTGTTTATGGCCGAAACGAACACAATAATGAGAACCAAAAGACGGTTAAGGGTCGATTGTGTGACATATGGTTGTCTAGGTATACACTAAAGTTCGACGGTTCAAAGATATCAAATCTACCGATTGACCGAGTATATCCAACATATGTTCACTATGGAAAGTTCAAAGGGAAACCTACTTATCCAGATGCGATCGATCTTTTCTTGCGAATCACACAATTTCCATATATGTTTTTTTTACATAGTCATTCCACATTCATGTGGGGGATTGTTGGACTTTTAAGCCACTGGGCTTTAAAGATGAGTAGTGTGAATTGGGTAATGGTGGGAAATTAAATGGACCGGATTGGGCTTCAAAATTTGGCCCGGTTTATTTGGTTAAACTAGTTGACCCAGTTTGATAAATAACGTTGAAAGAACGTATCTTCCTATCAGGTGTCTATTCACAATGAACAGACACCATGAAGAGGCACCATACCTTTTCACAAAGCCAACAATTGCCTATAAATTCAGGCATGGCTTCCATTCTAGACATTCGGAAATTCAGAAACCAACAAATTACTTTCCCTCTCTCTGCAAGTTCATTAATCCAAAAATTCTTGAGCTTTCTTGTTCCTTGAAAATTGTAAGTGTGATTCGCTCCGCTCTTTGAGTTCGTCGGTATCCTGCTTCTTGTATTGCCACAGTCGCAGGAAGGTTATTCCGGTTTATCCTGGGAGGATTTAATCCATTACCTCGGCAACTGTGAGGGGGTTAAAATTCCTTAAGGACACACAAGCAAATTGTGAACTCGGAATTATATATTCTATTTCTTCTTCCTCTTGTTTTTTTTCTTAAACAGTGTTGATTTTGATAATACACGTGGCCTAACACAAAGCACTATATTATGTCAGTTGGAATAAAATTAATTTAAGAGAAAATACATAAATTTCTTCCAAAAAATTATTTACATACCTTAACTTTACGGGCGACCTATGTCCCCCTATTCTTGTTGTGGTGAATTTAATACCATCCTAAATTGTGACATGGCAAAAGCAGTAGTTTCACTCTCCCAAACTCGCGTGTAAGAGGGGAAGAAATTTTTTTTAACCCTCTCCCAAAAAGATTAAAAATAAACATATATTAAAAATGTTAAATCCAACACTCATTCTCCTTGGTCCTCTCTCCCCCATCGCAATCTCTCTCCTTTGTAATCTTGATTCAACAATTATCATTTTAATGGGATTGCAAAATTCAACTACATGCTCTCTCTTGGGTTGGCAAAATTTTGACTTCTCCGTTAAATAGATAATTTGTTTGGTTCTATGAATCTATGCGGCAAAAACAACGACAAAATTATTACAAGGCATATGCTAATAAGTACCCATCAATTTTTGAGAAAATATCATTTGTAGCCTTTCGGGCCAAATTTATATCATCCAGTAGCCCAAATTTATATTATACAACTTATAGCTCAAACGTAATTCTTACTCAACTGGCTATTTAATCTCGGATCCTCACAAGGCATATGATCCACATAGTCTGCTGTGCATGCATCAATACCTGTAGTCTGTTTCCCTGACTCCACCTATTAATTATCGCACAAATTATTAAAAAAGATCTAATCCAAACTGAACTGAAAGTATAACTATATGAAATTGTACCTGTGCGACAAGGCGACTGCGCTGACATGGATCCCCAGAGGCTGAACGAAGCAGAGACTGACGCCCTGAAGCAGCTAAGGAATCACCCAAAGGGGTACACAAAAGAAGGAAGAAAATTAACACTGCTGCAAAGAAAGCTGCTGATACTAAATCAAGAAGACGCCACTGCCGAACATTTCTCTTTGACGATGGTAGATTCAAGTGACCCATTTTCACTAGTAGTAGCAGTAAAATGGACCATATTGGCTACCAGTAAAAGCTTTTCAACATGATTTTTTTTACAAGTGAAAATGGTCAAATTTATCCTAGAACTATGCAAAGTGATTTCACATTTTGCTCTGAAAATCCAATAACAAAATAAGCAACTCACTTAAATTAAGTTTGGAATAACAAGTCGATTGCATATAAATTGTATAGTGACAGTCTATTTGTAAAATTTTGTATAGTGATAGTCTATTTTATATTATTTTGTAAGAGTGGTAGTGGAATTTTTAAGTGTCAGCATACAAAATATATACACAAAATAGACTATCACTATACAAAAGTATACTAAATAGATTGTCACTATACAATTTATATACAATAGATTATCACTATACAAAATATATATAAAATAGACTGTCACTATACAAAAAATATACAAAATAGATTGTCACTATACAAAAAATATACAAATAGACTGTCACTATACAAAAAATATACAAAATAGATGTAACTATACAAAATATATATATAAAAAAGACTGTCACTGTATAAAAATACATGATACACACCAAAATATTAGGAAATTCACATTATATACAATTTTGATACATTTTTTAGATAGATTATACATTCACGATACAAAATATATTTGGGGTACACAAATATATACACTTTAGATACACAAGCACAGTTGAGTTATGCTAAATATACACTAATGATACACTATCGAACTTAGGATACAATATTTATACATTGCAAAAAGGATTTTCTCCATTGCGCTAGGTAGGGGTCAAACCTGAGACCATCAGCTTAGGTAACAGGCGCCCTATCCACTGAGCTACAGGCGCTTATGTTGTCATACTCATTCCGTTCGGCTACTATATGCAATATGTTTGGGCCGAAAGGCCATTTTTTGAAAGTAGGTCAAAACATGGGCTATTAAAATTTTGAAGGGTTATAGAGGGTAGTCTTCTCTCAATTTTTCCGAACAACTTTGATAGGCAATTTATGGACATAGGTCGCCCATAAAGTTAAGGTGTGTAAATAATTTTTCCGAACAAGTTTGATGGGCAATTTATGTATTTTCTCTTAATTTAAAGCTTAAAATTGAATCATTTAATAATATATTAAAGGTAACTTGCATAATCATCATCAAAGGATATGTAGTCAACCTCTCTATAACAGTCTCAGTTGTTCTAAAAGAATTTTTGACTGTTATAGCGAAGTGTTGTTATATATATTATATATTATAATATAACATGAAAATTGATTGCACAATTTTTTTGACTTTTATAGTGAACGACTATTATATACCGATGTTGCTATAGAGATATTTGACTGTAGTAGATCGATGGACCAAAGTGGCATCCTGTCCATGGGTTCACCATGTTTAATTAGGTATATACAACAACAACAACAACAACAACAACAACAACAACAACAACAACAACAACCCAGTATAATCTCACTTAGTGGGGTCTGGGGAGGGTAGTGTTTACGTAGACCTTGCCCCTATCCTGGGACAGAGAGGCTATTTCCAAATAGACCGCCGACATCCTTCCCTCCAAGAACTTCCCACCTTGCTCTTAGGGAGACTCGAACTCACACCTATTGGTTGGAAGTGCATGTTGCTTACTATTAGAGCAATTCCTCTTGTCTTGATTAGGTATTATACCAGAAATATTACAGTGTTATATGCAGTCTAGGGACGGAAGCATGGTTCACGTGAACCCATAGCCCTCCCTGTAAATTCGCCCATGCTCTCCTCTCAGCAGTTTTATCAAAAAATTAGAAACTTGTCCAGACTCATCTTTAGAATCACACTTGCATGAAGTTGTTTCACGTTGAAGCTAAAAACTTCATGCTAATGTAGCATGAAGTTTTAGAATCATACTTGCATGAAGTTGTTTCATGTTGAAGCTAAAACTTCATGCTAATGCATGCTGCGGTTATTTATCCTGCAGTCTACAGTTTTGTCATGAGTTTTATCCGAAACTTCAGTCTAAATGTGCTAAAGTTGTTTAGTTCATTTGTGAAAACTTCAAACTAAACATGCTTAAGTTTTTTGGTTCATTTGCTAAAACTTCATACTAAACATGCTTAAGTTTTTGTCATGCAGTATGTAATTTTCTAATGAGTTTTTACTATTGCATGCTGAAGTTATTTAGTTCATTTGCTAAAACTTCAGGCTAAACATGTTGAAGTTATTTAGTTCATTTGCTAAAATTTCAAACTAAACATGCTTAAGTTTTTTAGTTCACTTGCTAAAACTTTAGACTAAACATGCTTAAATTTTTGTCTTGCAGTATGTAATTTTCTAAAGAGTTTTTGCTAATTCATGCTAAAGTTATTTAGTTCATTTGTTAAATCTTCATACCAAAACATGTTGAAGTTTTGTAATGTAGTCTACAGTTTTGTCCTTGGTTTTATCCGAAACATCAATCTGAACAAGCTGATGTTTTATAGTTCATTTGCTAAAATTCAGTCTAAACATGCTTAAGTTTTGTCTAGTGAATTGTCAATAATTTTTTATTAAAGAGGGGCAAAATCGTTTTTCCAAAAAGTTTTTAATAAATAAAAAAAAATTGGTATGAATGCAAATGAAAAAGCAAAATAGATATAAGTTAAAAAGGGGTGATCAAATAAGGCGCCTGTAAAAGGTGGCCTTGTTTTTAGGCTTTTTCACTTGTGAGCATTGTTTGCACATTTGTAGCTTTTTATTTAAATTCTTGTTGGCCAAATAAATGGCCTTGTATTTTGAGAGGATGTGGCTAATTGTTGTCCAAGCATTTCTTCTTGTCTTCCTATATAATGAGCACTCTCTACTCGGACACACCAAAACAAGATTTAAATTATTCATTTCTTGTTTCTTCTTCTCCTCCTTTAGTAATTAAGATTATTTTGTAAGATAGTAAGTGTTGGAAAACACTTATGTGAACCCTTTCTTTGGAGTGATCTTGTGAGGTTATTCTCTTGGGGTATTTAGGACTAATTAGAGTATTTACTCTAATTTTATAATCTCTTTTGTACTATTATTGATATAGTGAAATTGCTTCTCTCCGCTTGTGGATGTAGGTCTACTTGACTGAACCACGTTAAGATTGTGTCTTCTTTATCTGCTTTAATTACCGTTATTATCAACTTACATTGTCTTTGTTATTGTCATTATAACGTTGTTTGGCTAAATTCCACACTATCCGGGCTTCCGATCCTAAAAAATTGGTATCAGAGCCGGATCTAACGAGTTATTTTAAATAGCCAGAATGACTCTAACAAAGACTTATGTTGAGAAATTTGATCGAAGTGCAAACTTCTGAATGTGGTAATTAAAGATGGAAGTTATCCTAATTCAGGATGGCTTAGATTTGGTACTACAAAGAAAAGAGAAGAAGCCTGAAAAAATGATGGACGAGGAGTTTGCCATCATTGACAAAAAGGCAAAAGCAGGTATCATTTTGAACCTCTAAAATGAGGTTTTGCGTGAAGTTTCTGCAGAAAAATCAGCCAAAGGCATATGAGAATAGCTGAAAACCTTGAATATGAAAAGAACAATAGAAAGCAGGCTTTACCTAAAGCAAAAACTTTACACTTTTTGTATGGTTGATGGTACCTCTATACTTACACATAATGATACGTTTGATTCTCTTCTTATGGATTTAAGTAACATGGATGCTGAAGTCAAAGATGAGGATCAAGCCGTATTATTGCTTGTTTCTTTACCCCATTCGTTTAAGCATATTTGAGATACTATGCTTTACGAAAAAGATAATATCTCGTATAAAGATATCAAATCTATTCTGAAATCAAAAGAACAAATAGATAGAGATATTACTGGGGAAACTGGTAGGAACCAAGGGGAAGGCTTGTTTGTAAGAGGTAGATCCAATAAGAAAGATTCAAGTAGTGAGAGACCTAAATCAAGGTCAAAATCCAGATACAGAAATATCATGTGCAAACACTGTCATAAGAAAGGTCACATTATTTTTGAATTTTTTAAATTGAAAAACAAAGAAAAGCATACAGAAAAGAAAAATGAGCATAAAATTACTGACACTACCGAAGCAAGTGTAGCTGCTGATGAGACTGAGGGAACTATTTTTTTAGCAAATAATAATAGTTTAAAATCTAAAAATGAGTGGATTTTAGATTTGGGTTGTTCTTATCATATGTGTCCAAATCGGGATTTGTTTACCACATATAAAATCTATTGAAGGTGGAGTTGTCTTGATGGGCAACAATGCTGCCTGCAATGTTATTGGTAAAGGTACAGTCCGAATCAAAATTCACGATGGTGTGGTGAGAACTCTCACCGATGTTAGACATGTTCCTGACTTGAAGAAAAATCTCATCTCTTTGGGCACTCTAGAATCTCCTGGTGTAAGTACGCAGGTGAAGGTGGAGTCGTGAAAATTTCTCATAGTGCTCTTGTGATCATGAAAGCACGCAGATCTGGTACGTTGTATACTCTATTGGGATCTACTGTTATAGGTGCTGCTGTAGTTTCAACATTAGATAAATCAGATTCTGACATCACCAAATTGTGGCATATGCGATTGGGGCATATAAGTGAAAAAGATTTTTCCATCCTCAGCAAAAGAGGTATGTTGTGTGGCCAAAATACTGGAAATATGTAGTTCTATGAACACTGTGTGTTCGAGAAGCAGAAAAGAGTTAGCTTCAAATCTCCAGCAATTCATAGAACAAAAGGTACTTTGGAATACATTCATTCAAATCTTTGGGGTCCTTCACGTACCTCGTCAAAAGGTGGTACCAGGTATATGTTAACTTTTATTGATGATTATACAAGGAAAGTTTGCGTTTATTTCCTAAAAAATAAAAGTGATGTTTTCTTAACTTTCAAACAATGGAAAGTTTTGATTGAGAAGCAAATAGGAAAACAGGTTAAGCGGCTTAGAACAGACAATGGATTGGAATTCTGTAATGATGAATTCAACGAATTCTGCAAGAATGAAGGAATTGCTCGACACCGAACTGTGAAAATGACACCTCAACAAAATGGTGTGGCATAAAGAATGAATAGAACTCTTTTGGAAAGGGCTCGTTGTATTGATTTCAAATGATGGGTTGACAAACACTTTTTGTGCAGAAGCTATCTTTACAGCTTGTTATATTGTCAGTCGTGCTCCTTTTGCACCATTGAACTTTAAGACTCCGGAGGAAATATGGTCTGGTACTCTTGCTAATTATTCTGATTTAAAGATATTTGGTTGCCCTACATACATGCATGTAAATAATAGAAAATTAGAGCCAAGGGCTAAAAAGTGTATTTTCCTTGGGTATGCATCTGGGGTGAAAGGATACCGAATATGGTATCCTGATCCCATGACACCAAAATTCATAATTAGCAGAGAGGTAACCTTTGATGAATCCTCTATGTTACATTCCAGAAAAGATTCTTCTAGTTCTTGTAATACAGATAAAGGGAAGAGTACAAATAAGCAGGTGGAGGTTGAGATTGGCAATCCTTTTGAGCCAAGTTCATCAACTTTGGAGCAAAATACAGTTGAAACTCCTGAAGTTGAGTCAGAAGCTGAAATTCTTAAAGTTGAGACTCCTGCAGTTGAACCGGAAGAAGAGGAGTATTCTATAGACAAATATAGACCAAGAAGAGAAAGTAAACAACCATTAAGGTTTGAAGATTATGTTGCATTTGCTTTTTTAGTTGCACATGAAACTAAAGAAATTGGAGAACCATCAAAATATTCAGAAGCAGTTTCTGGTGTTGACTCAGCCAAGTGGCTGATAGCAATGAATGAAGAAATTGAGTCTCTCCGCAAGAATGGTACTTGGTCTCTTATGAAACCGCCATCAGGAAAAAGAATTGTTGGTTGCAAATGGGTCTTCAAGAAAAAGGATGGCATTCCAGGGGTTGAAGATGCGAGGTATAAGGCACGATTAATTGCAAAGGGCTATAGTCAGGTACAAAGAATTGATTTTAATGATATTTTCTCACCTGTTGTTAAACATAACTCTATTCGTATTTTGCTTGCCTTAGTTGCCATGTATGATTTGGAATTAGAATAACTTGATGTTAAGAAGGCTTTCTTACATGGTGAACTAGAGGAACAAATATACATGCATCAACCCGAAGGATTTGAAATTGATGGAAAAGAAGATCATGTTTGCTTGTTAAAGAAATCCTTGTACGAATTAAAATAGTCTCCAAGACAATGGTATAAAAGGTTTGATTCCTTTATGTTGGGTCATGGTTATTCAAGGAGCATGTATGATAGTTATGTTTACTTTCGGAAGTTAAATGATGGTTCATTTGTATACCTATTATTATATGTTGATGACATGCTTATTGCTGCT